>CM060957.1:15786145-16386145 GCA_030765055.1 Mantis religiosa
TTCAGTAAAACCATTGCCTGTAAATTTTTTCTTTCAAAATGTTTTTGGCCTACCCATGTCATATATTCCCCAATAACTAGTACAAAATATTATTTAGAACAAATAACTTTCACATACAGAGCCAAGGACAAAAGAAAGACTGGCATAATTGCAGTTACAGTGGTACCAGCAGAAAGCTTGGAAGATCCCTTACAAAACAAGGCTTAGTTCAGAATTATCTGTTCAGTATTACAGAAGTTATGATCGATTTTCTGAAAGCTTACGAAAAGGGGCGTGGCAAAAACGTAACACCAACTAATATAATTATCAAGTTAGGTATAAAATATTTCTTCAATTAACTTTTTAACTATATATATGTAATCTAGAGGGATGCCATTATGATAAAATGTAAAAATTTAAAAAAGTGAATTTTAACCCCAAGTGCAGTACCTTCTTACCTTAATAGAATAAATAGGAAAGTTGTATGTATATTATAAATAATGCCATGAATAAATTTGTATATCAGATATACGAATTGAATTATCAATGGCTAAACTCACTTTCAAATGATACCTTAAGGATCTTCATATTATCACAGGAATTCAAACCTAACCACAAAAATAAGAGAAGATATACTTTTGGAACAAGAAGACAAAATAAAAGAAGTTTTACAACTATGTACATATTTGTTCGAAACTTCTATTGGTCACCATTTATATACGGCTACAAAGAGTTTGTGTAAACTTCTAAATGAATGCTTAAAGACAAAATCACAGAATGATATTCTAGTGCGTGAATTTCATGGCCTGTTGTACTAATTACGTTTATACCACCGGATTAGGGGGCCATTTCGATTATATTTTTAGTGAGTCACTGTAAAAAAGTAATTATATTTCGTGAATACAAAAGCAAGAACTTAAAGTTGCAGTTTTGAAACCTTCTGTGCACGTTTTACAAAGCTAAAGAGGAACAAAGAATTTGAACTAAATGAATAAACACTTGGGTGTTTTGGTATTCATGAAGTATGGCTTCTGCTGTTCTGGATGAATATTTCCAAATCACTTTATTCATACACAGAGTGCTTGCGAAATTTAAGGTGCCCCATTTACATTAGATTTGAATTTTCTAAGTGAGATATTTCCATTGCACAACCCTCGGAGGTGGTTCATCACGATAATTTACTAATGGCTATAAACAATCAAAATAGATGGCATTATCACAAGATGTTCTTTATTACTGACTACCAGCTCTACTCGTGGAGTTTTTCGACTTTCTCACAGTTTCTTGTCTTTTCATTTCTACTTTCTCCCACTCTCTCCACTTACATCCCTTATAACTTTCGCTGCTTTCTATACAACTTACACATTAAGGTGGCCATGGATAGTATTTAGTATTCCATGAACATTTTTATAAATGCAATGCAGACTTCACTTGTTATTCTCCATGTAACTGTTATTGTCACAGTAAAAGTACAGATGCCTTGTAATGTTTACAAGTTTATTACACAAAATATAGTGCGTGGTTTCATTAGTAAATTACCAGATTATAATGTGAAGCTATGCAAACTAATAAGATTATTTATACAATTAAAAATAAGTAAAAGGTGTAGCAGTACAAAGACTTAACTCTCTTTGTTATGCATATTATGTAATCGAAACTATATTGCTGATATAGTAACTGGTTTACATAAACAATAATAGTAAAGGAACTTACATGGCTTTCTCAATGCCGTGAAACCATTTTGAACAAAAAAAACTTATTCTTCTGTCTACTCCATGTGATTGTAAAAAACTTTTGGGAAAATACTTTAATTACACATTTCGTGGGAGAGATTGATGTCGAATGTGTAAATGTTTTAGGCTGGCTTTGAAATTTCTCTTTGTATGACAACGAGAAAAAAGGACTGCTTAGCATTTAAAATGCATACGGTATTGGGAAACTGAAATCTATAACAGCGAATATACCGGAAATGATTAACGTCACGGAAAAATTGACAATAAAGCCTCTGTTTTTAAGATATATAAAATTTCCGTGTAGTAAGTTTTGTCCATCTCAGTTTTAGAACATTAACTTCACTGTACAAGCTATTCTAAGAAAATTTAAACTATATTTTGTATGAACATTTTGACGTGTGAAGCTCTTTTTTAAGAAAACGTAAGAAGTAGCTAGTTTTGGGGGCAGTTTCTTAAAAATATTCCTTTTATATATTTCAAAAATTCTGAATGTTAATACCAAATTTGACATTTTTTTCGACAGTTCGTTTTCCAATATTTTCTGTGAGGTGTGCATTTAGATTGTGGTAGATGAAAAATGTGGTAGAGTAAATATTTTTGTTTACCTTTTGTCACTTATCATTGTTCAATTTATTTGGGATTTTTAATATAAGTTCTTTTAAATTTGATGGAAAGATCCAAAACAGAATTTACTTGACCACAAGTAAACTTTGGTTAGTGTTTTAATAAGTTAATAAGTAAACGACTAGTTACACAGTTTAACAGAGCTTTTCCTTGAAATCCTTTAATTCTTTACAAAATGTAATATAATTTTCTTTTTATTTAATAATATGTTCTTGCTTTCAAGTATAATTTTGGATTTTAATTATTTAATACAGGATTGGTTACATGCTTCGATTTTATTATTAAGAAATGCAATGTTTTTGGTATTTTATTGTATTTGTAACATAATGTGAATTTTTTAAAGTTATAAGTCTTTATCGCATGAGAAATTTCAGATAAGGTTTAATATGATAATTTTCTTTAAAAAAGAGGCACATAGCACCTTTTAGATTAATTTTATACCAAAATTCTTTGGAACAACTCTGTGATGGGCTAAATTGGCAGTAGAAAGGAAGTTACACAAAGCACATGTGTTTACCTGTTAGTGTTGGCACGAGCATATCCGACACAGACACTAACACACACCGACACTGACCAAACGGTGGTGGAACTCCGACTGATGGTCAAACAGCACTTACACCTTGTCTTGGCCAAGACTACATCGATCCAAGAGTAGCGCTGCTCCTTCCTCACCGACCTCAATAAACAACAAAGGCGTGGATTTAATATTTCTAGTTACAGGGAATCATAAAAATATTCGGTCAAAGTGCCACAATTCAAACGTTTATTTTCCTACAAACAACGTATACATTAAAGTAAAAAACAAATACATATCATTTACAACAATACCAAAAAACAGCCGCTTAAAGAGCAACAGGTGTTGACAACACTATCGCAGTGCATTTGTTGATATTTCAAAAGCCACTTAAATGTTCAATCAACAAAACTGTATCCGAGGGTAGTCTGAAAAGTTTCCGACGTAATAAAGATACAAGACATTTTTTTCAGAATTTTTTGTTTTATTTTTCAACTTAGTCATCTCTGTAACCCGTCTCCCAGCGATGCTCCCATCTCTGTAACCTGTCCAAATAGTACTCGGCGTTTTTCTCTGCAAAATAATTGTGCACGAAGGTGATTGCCTCTTCATTTGACGAAAATCTCTGTCCTCCGAGTGCAATTTTCAGACGAGGAAAGAAAAAGAAGTCGCTCGGGGCTAGATCTGGTGAGTCAAACAGTTCAAACCATAATTCCTGGATTTTCGTCATTGCAACCGCTGGGGTATGAGACAGTGCGTTGTGTTGGTGAAACAGGATTTTCATTTTCTGCAAATGTGGCCTTTTTCCCGCAAGTTCTGCTTTCAACTTGTCAAGTAATTATATGTAGTATACTCCTGTAATAGTTTTTCCTTTTTGAAGATAATCGATTAAAATAGCTCCGTGACTATCCACCCTCCCCCTCCCCCCCCAAAAAAAAACAGTTGCCTTCACTTTCCCAGCCAAAGAAACAAACAATTTTTGCTTTCTTGGAGCCAGTTCCCCCTTTGCAATTCAGTTTAAACTGTATTTTTGTTTCGGGCGTATAATGGTGTATCCGAGTTTCATCTACAGTAATTAATCTGCGCCAAAACTCAGATTTATTGCGCCTAAACTGCGCCAACAGAGCGTTGGAAATGTTTCGAACACGTTTTTGGTCTAACGTGAGCAAACGCGATATCCAACGCACGTACAGCTTTCTCATAGCTAAATGTTGATTTAATATGTGACAAAAACGTTCTTTTGACATGTTCATAGCCTCTGCTATCTCTCTCACTTTAATTCTGCGGTCGCCTAGCACCATTTGGTGAACTTTGGCGATGTTTTCGGCGGTAGTTGCAGTTTTTGGACGTCCCGAACGTTCATCGTCTCCGAAGCTCTCACGGCCACGTTTAAATTCAGCTGCCCGAAGTTTCACTGTGGTAAATGATCGTTCAGAGTACCCCAGCAGACCAGCAGAAGAATCGAGTCATCCAGGTTAACCTGGACGGAATGGTTTCGCCCAGCACCTAGCCGCTTACTGCGGCTTTATCTGGGTAGTGTCGTAGTCTGTCTTTCGTCTCAAGCGTTTATGTCGGGGCATAGGTTTCTCTGATCTGTTGGGTTAAGCCGCTCAGGCTGCCGCCTGGGGTATATATTCCCAAGGCCGTCTTCACCCGAACTCCCCGCTTGAAGAAGGTCGGAATGAAGACAGCACGATCAGAGGGGATAGGAAGCTATTTGGGGAAATTATCTAAACCCATTTCTGGTTCTGGTGTTTTCGGTGTGATGGAGAGAACCCCTTCTGGCTAATAGCCCATGGCGTCCTTGGGGAGTTTGTACCTCCTCCACCTGCGAGGAGATCTGTGGTCATACCGACCCAGAGTGTTGACCAGCTGGTTGGAATGGGTAGACGGTTTTTGATGGAGGGTTCGAGATCTCTCTCTTACCATATCCTCTATGTAAGGGATTTGGGAGTATTCATGTAATATGTGCGTAGGGAATCCACGCCCAGTACCGTAGATCATCCTTAATGCCCGATTCTGCACGACTTGCAGTCTGCGGATGGTGGTCGGAGCCGCCAATCCCCAGACCTCGCACCCATACAGAATCATGGGTGGAATAATCGCCCGGTACAGACATAGTTTGAGGTGTGCAGGCATGTTGGACCTGAAAATGGGGTACAACTGCCTGAGTGCAACATGGCCTAGTCCCGCCTTAGCCCTGACACACAGAATCCAGCTCATCTTAGATTTGCGTAGGCGTATTGCGTTTCAGAAACAAATATTTAATGACGGGTCGATACTTGATTTTGTCCATTTTCATAAAAACACTCATGTCAACTCACTCAAACGACTGTTACATAACAACTGAGCGTCCAAAATGGCTGAAACTTTGGTGAGCAACTGTCAACAGATGAACAACGAAATTGACTAGCTTTTATGTACGAGAGCTGCCATCTTCATGTTGAGGTCGGAAACTTTTGAGACCAACCTCGTAGGTATGTATTCCCTCAAACTGGTTAAATTCAGTACTTTTTAAGGTATCCTTTACGACTGGTGTCTTTTAGCAGACGTGATTTCATATAAGAAATCATTTCCTTCGTATAGGCAGGTTCAATTTTTACAATTTTTTTAAAATTTACTACAAGCAGTCTTTTCTTTAACTGATCTTTAGAGGAGTTGGAAGAATTTCTGATACTTTTATTTAGCTCATTTCATAAATTCCCTATTAAGTTGAGATCTGGACTGTGGAAGCATGACGACAAAGTCATGATTCTCTTCAGACACGACTATCTGCGAAGTATGTTTCCAGCAATTTAGAACTCTTAGCATGTAATTACCAGTTAAAAAAATCAAATGCACTTTCATTGTCGTTAGCATGTATGTAATTAAAATGTATCCTTTTTCTCTCAATCCGTTAATATGTAATATTTCCACCTTGTGTATATCATAGAAACTAGATCTAATAAAAATGTTTCATTGTCATATTTGTTTTTCTCAACTCAAAATTAGTAGGAATTGCCTCATGAAGTGCTCGAAACATTCAAACATTATTTTTTGTTGTCGCCCAGTGCGTTACTTTTGTAATGTACCATTACTTTGTACCTCAGAAATGTGCAGTTTGGTTTTATTTTTATAAAACTGACATTTTCTTCATAAATTATTCTTGTCTTGGTGTAGAAAATAAAATATTATTAAAGATGTCGTCTGTCGGTTCAGCAATGTTGCTTAAATATTCTTTGGTATATCGATGTTCTGTGGTGTAGGAATACATTGTGTGCCCACTGTATTTTTCGTAAGTAGGTCTGTGAATTTCCTAAGGTAGGGTTAGGTGCCCTATGTTTGACACGAATCGCTCTCTTGCCTGTTCTTATCTCAGTGGGCCGTACAGGTCAACGTCTCATAACCACCGTCTCATTATCGCGCTCAGTTTTTCATAACACGGTTTGTGGCAAGCAATGACGATCGACGTTATTCATTTATCTTTATACCTAACAAAAACTACAAGTGAAAAACCTTTTAAACGTGTCACTTTCTGAGGACTAATTTTACCTTTGCTACCCTGTACAAAGTAGACATTCCACCCAACCTTCGATACCGCAAATACACGTTTTAAAAACCCTTATAAAACTCTTAAATGTTTAACCGCGCGTGTGAACAACATTACTCAAAAATAAAATGTCGGTCAAATAATTTAGAATTTAAATACAATAACTTTCAAGAATGCAATATGAATATTTAGAAGAAAATACTCCTATCACAAAGGTTTAGTTAACTTTTTTTCGAAAGAAATTCTAACGATTTTTAAGATATTTGCATTAAAAGTAAACCGCGTGTGTTTAACTTCTGTGAGTACTCTGTGAAATCTGCTTAGAAGTTCGCGGTACAAATATCTTTAAGGAAATCCTCTCACCCAAACCTCTTTTACATGAAAAACATTTCGAAATATCTGGGAGAATTGATAACACTGACAATTTTTGACAGTTGACAGTCATTACAGCAACATGCAGTACTCACTACGAGAGCGTGTTTACATTTTGAAAACCTATTGGAAGACAAATTCCTTGGTAAGAACACAACGGGAATTTCAAAGAGAATTTAATGTACGCGATGTTCCGACAAAGACAACAATTGTATCGCTCGTAAGAAAGCTGAGACAACTGAGAGTGGAAAACATAGACCGTCATCTGTTACAGATGTTCGCAGAAGGCTATTGAATTCTCCAAACAAATCGTTGTGTCGATTGAGCCAGGAATCAGGGTATTCATATGGAACATGTCAAAGAGCTGCGACCTTACAGAGTGCATGTGGTACAACAACTGAAAGAAGCAGATTATGATAAACGAATCAGTTACTGTCGATTGTTTCAGGACGTACAGACATTCTCTCCATAACGTGGTTTACAGATGAGGTATGGTTTCATCTGTCAGGCTACATAAACACACAAAACACCAGATATTGGGCTGCTGTAAACCTCCAAGTGATCCACGAAACCCCACTGCACGATGGTGCGTGGTGTCAGCTTCCAGGATCGTTGCTCCCATTTTCTTTGATACGAATGTAAACACTGAGTTTATAAACATCATGAAGTACTTATACTGTTGTGGCTTCATTAGCAAAGATGTGAGCGGAGCAGAAAATTCAGTTCCTAGAGAGTCTAGCTTGAATATTAATTCTTGTCTTTCTCTCCAGAAAATGGGACAACAGAAAAGGAGATGAACCACAGTTTGAAGTTCTTCACCACACATGCACTCGGGGTTGGATGTTAAGTGAAAACGTGATAAGTATTCACCAAATTTACCATGTCCACTTAAAAATTGTGTCAAAACAAAATTTGGTACAAGAGTTTCACATTTTCCTCTGTCATATACACTAGGGAAAAATAATGTTTTTGTTAAACTTCCATTTGGAGTTGTTAGCCATTGTTGGTTCCATTCTTCAAGAATATGTTGATGTATTATTCTCCTTACAGTAGAAATAGGACATAAAGAGTATGTCACAGGAAGATTGGATTCTGCAGCTTTCTTAGCCAAGCAATCAGCTCTCTCGTTACCTAAAATTCCACTGTGTCCTTTAAGCCATCCCATGCAAATATATCCTGGATGGTTTTGAAGCAAGGTTCTGATTTCATGTGCTAATGAATTTAAGTTGTATTTATCATTAATAGCGGGTAGAGCTGATTGTGAATCACTAAGAATACGGGCACTGTTGCCAATAACAGTACACCATTTCAACAATGTAAATTAAGATTACGTAAGTTTGGATGACAAATGACTGCGAGAAATAGTGCCATGGAATAATACATTTAGTTTCTCTATGTAAACGTTTTCATCAAGACTCTTGACTCTATTTCTCTTGTTTTCTTCTGAAGAAGCTTATGGCTATCTTCCTACAGTGTTCCACGTTAGAGTACTCCCCTGTTAGCCAAGCATAACAATCACCAACCACAAACATTCCTATTTCGTTAAAGATGCACCACTTAATACGTCATACTCAGCCAATTTAGCCACATCTCTTTCTATAGCTGTCAAAGTTTCTCTTTCAACCTGATCACAAGCAGGTGAGGTGAGTGTAATGAATTCGTCCACTGACAAGAGTACCTTCTGAGAATAACAAATTACTGTCTGTAAAACAAGTCTTTATTTACTTTACTAAACAGCATAATTTTGTTTTTCGAAACTGCTCCGGGTTAAAGAAGTTGGGTTAACCAGATTTTGCTGTACCTAAAAATGTATTTATTTATTTGTGCTACAACAGAGCAATGCTCCAATCACAGTAGCTTCATACATAATAATTTACAAACATGCTTAAATATAAATATAAAAGTAAGACAAATGACAATGCAAAATATGATTAAAAAATAGTACTAAATATACAAATTTATGTGCAATACAAAGAGTAACAAACAACAATATAATAAACTAAGACTAAAACAATATATATTGAAAATAACATGGCGTTAATTCCTGTATGTAATTGTTCTTTAAATTGCTTGTGAGAGAAACTATGATCCAGTTATATTTTAGAAGAAAGTTCATTGTACTTGGCACATAACCTTAAAATAGGGGAATTTTCATTGCGATGATGTTTTTGGTGTTCTAAACTGGAGCAATTGACGGTTTCTGAAATTTGCAATGCTGGCATTAAAATTGATTTGACTAAGTAATTCTTCGCTGTATAGAAAATGAGTAGTTGTCATAATTCTTCGCTGCATACCAGGCCATTCACAAGTTTGTAAAGGAATAATTGATCAGCAAGTATTCTACGAACAAGAGAGTGACATTATTTTGAATTCCTTTAGCAGTTGCATATAAGGATTACACTGATTATAGTGAATACGCCGTGGCTGTTGTTATATATATACACTCCTGGAAATTGAAATAAGAACACCGTGAATTCACTGTCCCAGGAAAGGGAAACTTTATTGACACATTCCTGGGGTCAGATGCACCACATGATCACACTGACAGAACCATAGGCACATAGACACAGGCAACAGAGCATGCACAATGTCGGAACTAGTACCGTGTATATCCACCTTTCGCAACAATGCAGGCTGCTATTCTCCCATGGAGACGATCGTAGAGATCCTGGATGTAGTCCTGTGGAACGGCTTGCCATGTCATTTCCAGCTGTTGCCTCAGTTGGATCAGCGTTCGTGCTGGACCTGCAGACCGCGTGAGACGACGTTTCATCCAGTCCCAAACATGGTCAATGGGGCACAGATCCGGAGACCTTGCTGGCCAGGGTAGTTGACTTACACCTTCTAGAGCACGTTGGGTGGCACGGGATATATGCGGACGTGCATTGTCCTGTTGGAACAGCAAGTTCCCTTGCCGGTCTAGGAATGGTAGAACGATGGGTTCGATGACGGTTTGGATGTACCGTGCACTATTCAGTGTGCCCTCGACGATCACCAGAGGTGTACGGCCAGTGTAGGAGATCGCTCCCCACACCATGATGCCGGGTGTTGGCCCTGTGTGCCTCGGTCGTATGCAGTCCTGATTGTGGCGCTCACCTGCACGGCGCCAAACAGGCATACGGCCATCATTGGCACCAAGGCAGAAGCGACTCTCATCGCTGAAGACGACACGTCTCCATTCGTCCCTCCATTCACGCCTGTCGCGACACCACTGGAGGCGGGCTGCACGATGTTGGGGCGTGAGCGGAAGATGACCTAACGTTGCGCGGGACCGCAGCCCAGCTTCATGCCGATGGTTGCGAATGGTCCTCCTCGATACCCCAGGAGCAACAGTGTCCCTAAATTGCTGGTAAGGGGCGGTGCGGTCCCCTACGGCACTGCGTAGGATCCGACGGTCTTGGCGTGCATCCGTGCATCGCTGCGGTCCGCTCCCAGGTCGACGGGCACGTGTACCTTCCGCCGACCACTGGCGACAACATCGATGTACTGTGGAGACCTCACGCCCCACGTGTTGAGCAATTCGGCGGTACGTCCACCCAGCCTCCCGCATGCCCACTATACGCCCTCGCTCAAAGTCCGTCATCTGCACATATGGTTCACGTCCACGCTGTCGCGGCATGCTACCAGTGTTAAAGACTGCGATGGAGCTCCGTATGTCACGGCAAACTACCTGAAAGTGACGGCGGCGGTGCCCAAACGTTGCGCAGCTAGCGCCATTCGACGGCCAACACCGCAGTTCCAGGTGTGTCCGCTGTGCCGTGCGTATGATCATTGCTTGTACAGCCCACTCGTAGTGTCCGGAGCAAGTATGGTGGGTCTGAAACACCGGCGTCAATGTGTTCTTATTTCCATTTCCAGGAATATATATATATATATATATATATATATATATATATATATATATATATATATATATCAGATATCTTTTCTGAATTTTCTGCAGGTGGCCGTTATAACTTTTGAACATAGGTGACCATACAACTGAGGCATATTCCAAGTTACTTCGAGCAAGGCTTTTGTATAAAATTTATATAACTTCAGTATCATTTAAGTCTCTGGAGAATCTGAATACAAATCCAATTTTTTGAAGGAGTTATTGGTTATAATTGCAATGTGTTGACTAAAACATAAGTCTTGGGTCATGATAACACCTAAATCTATGATGAAATTCACTAGCTAGTGGAAAACTATCTAAATGACAACTACAATTTAAGTAGTGCTTCTTTCTAGTAAAGATAATAAAGGAACATTTTTAATATTGAAATGAAATTTATTTTCCAAGCTCCATTTATAAGCATTATCCAGAATTTGTTGTAACTTTATTATATCATAAACATTGTAAATTTTCCTATATAATTTGAGATCAACAGCATATAAAAGACATTTGGAGTTAGTGACACAGTTTGGCAGATCGTTTATGAAGAGCATGAAAAATAATGGTCCCAAATTTGATCCTTGAGGAACGCCGGAATTAACAATAAAAGTATAGGATTCTGACTGATGAAAATTAACATATTTTTTTCGGTTTGAGAGATAGGAGGAAATTAGTTTGAAATTTTGACAGAGAACCCAAAATTGGAAAGTTGATGTAGGAGGAAGTCATGGTCTACCTTATCAACGGCTTTAGAGAAATCAGTATATAGTGTCAATTTGGCAACCTTGTTCCAGCCATTATAGCATTGTAAATCACCATTATATACATAATTTGATGTGGATTTAATATTTCCCAGTAGATCTACCGGAAAAAATACGAGTCAGTTGGAGAATTTCATGTCAACTGGTACATTGCAATGGTAGCTAAGTGATTATAGTAAGTGGACAGAGACCAGAACATTTGTGGTTTAGATCCCGGCTGTTGTATTGAATTTTTCAGAATGATTTTACCTTTTCAAAAATTGTATTTACATATATCTTAAATTTTATTTGTGTAAAATGTAATAATGATAAGGTTATGGTTTTGAATAATCCCATTGAGGCTACAAATTGTCACAATTTCATCGAATAAACTTCTATTATCACGGGATTATACGATATACGACAATCACAGTAGCTGAAACATTTGCATGGTTCCGTAATCAGATATTTGAGTACTAAGATTACACACAGAAACCAAGATCTGTAGATACATCTGCTGGTAAGAAGGTGAACTAAGAGTTTGAATCAATGATAAGCGGATACTGACCCACTAGCTCACGTGTAACACCCATACATTACCTGCAGCCGTTCATTAACTGATTGGAGCACTATGTAGGGCAAGTCCCTAATAGGGGAAAGTGTTTGGATTCACCCCTCGCTTTGTCTGCATACACCACAATATACTTCATTATTTAACACTAACATTTATCTTAACATACTCCAAGATAAGTGTCACATCAAGAGTATAACAATGGCTTAAATTAAATTTATTATGCAACGGAGTCAAAACATCTGAGATGCATGTAAACTCTTATCAAAATATTTAACGTGTTTCACAGTTTTTTCTTCATATTTTTGCTTAAACTACGTCTCGTGCATCTCAATTAACATGCATAAGAGTTTTTGTCATTCATACGAAGGTGGTTAAAAAGTAATGCCTCCCTTTTTTATCTTTTAATTGCCAAGAAAATTGAATCCAATTTACATAGCTTGAAAACTACAACATTGACGATTAATTTGTCACTATTCAATATAATCTCCGTCCTTTTCCACAGTTTTGGTCCACCTTTTAACTAGGGCATGTATTCCAGTGTGGTAAAACACACGGTCTTGCTTCCTAAGCCATTGACGTACGGACGTTTTCACAGCCTCCTCATCTTCAAAATGAATCCCAAGATGAGCTTCCTTTAGTGGCCCGAACAGATGGAAGTCTGACGGTGCCAGGCCAGGGCTGTAAATACTTGCCATCCCAATTTCTCAATTTCTGCAGTAGCGTAACGGCTGGTGTGTGGTCTTGCATTGCCATGCAAAAGAAGAACATCCGCCATAGTTTCTGTTGGGCGAACTCGGCGAAGACGTGCTTTCAGCTTTTTGAGAGTTCTGACGTATGGGACAGAATTTATTGTACATCCCTTCTCCAAAATATCAATCATAAGCACACCCTCTGCATCCCAAAACACTGTCGCCATAAATTTTCCTGCCGAACGCTGAGTTTTGACTTTTTTTCTTCGGTGACGTGTGGTGCCATTCCATTGACTGCCTCTTTGATTCAGGTTCAAAAAAATGAACCCACGTTTCGTCTCCAGTAACAATTTTTTCCAAAAACTCCTCTCCCTCCAAATTGAAGCACTGCAAGTGTTCGGAGGCTATTGTTTTCCTGGTTTCTTTGTTTTGGGCGGTTAACATTCTTGGTACCCAACGTGAACTAACTTCTGAGTAACCCAGTTGTTGAATAATCAAACTGCCTTTACTGAGGGAGGTAATGCGACACAATTCACCTGCTGTTACCCGGCGATTACCACGAATGATGTAATCGACTCGCTGAATGTTGCATGGAGTCACTGCAGTCACCGGCCTGCCACTTCGCTTTTCATCTGTCAATGGTGTTTGCCCTTCAGCTTCGTTACAGCGACAAACCCATCGTCTAACAGTGCTGACATCCACCGTTGCATCACCATACACATTTTTTAGCCTTTCGTGAATGCGAATTGGCGTTTCACCTTCCGCAGTTAAAAAGTCAATCACAGAACGCTGTCTAATACGAATGTCGATGTCAGCCATTTTGCAAGAGGATGCAGTGCTGCCACCTGTTGACTAAGGAAGTTACTACTGCAGGGGATTGGAGAAGTACGTTTGAGGAATTGCGACTGTTTTAATTAACATAATAGTTCATTTGAGTTCAGTAGTACGTGTGACGTCACTCCCCCACTCCATCACCCGTTGGATAATAAGTTTGTGTAAGATAGGGTTTCTCGCTCTCTCTTGGACAATCCTTTGGCCTGAACAGATGGATTTGTCCGCAGCCTCTTGAAGCAGGTAACGACCGCTGTGGCCACCTATGTAATTCATTAGTTTAGTAAATATTCTTATTAAGTGAATTGGAGTTTTAGTTACCTTTTATAACCTGACAGAAAACCCCAACCTCTCACAAGCATGCTTTTCTGAGCAATTCCCCCATGTGCGATCTGGCCATGTGCTCCTTTATCCTTTAACATCCACGGTCAGGTCGTCACAATATTAAAACACCCAGCAAACGACTAAAAGTGTCTTAAAAGGCTAAATCAAGTACCAGAACCTGCGAGGTGGCAGAGGTACAGCGCCAGGAATACAAGTCGTACTACTGAACCCATAACGTGCTTTCAGTCAAGTCTCGAAATAGCTCAATGGGAGTATGACCTCTCCTGTGCCATGGACACAGGATCGAATCTCAGCCTTGTAAATATTCTTTTTCTTATGGAAAGATAGACTGAAAAATTCAATGCCATAGCCGGAATTTCAACCACGGATCTTCTGTTTGTCATCCAGCCGCTCTAACCCTCAAACACGAGTCAGTTGGAGAATTTAATGTCATATCGGCACGTATGCCATAGTAGCTCAAGGGTTAGAGCGCCTGGACGGCAACCAGAAGATCCCGGCTATGGCATTGTATTGTTCAGTCTGACTCTACATTTCCATACCTTAGCCTACACACGGCCAGTGTGAAAGAACAATTAATTTCTTTTTCTTATGTTCATCAAAACTTGAAAACCGAATTCACAATAATTTAATTATAAAGTGCCTGAAGTCGTGCATTACCCAAGAAGATCATCAGTTCCAGCACTTGCTTCGTTCGTTGTCCAGGAATAGAAAAAGGTTCATTCTAGCGCCACAAAACACACCAATTTGAAACAAAATGTTTAATAGCACAACAATTCTTTGTCTGCAAAATTGTGTTTAACCTGCAAGTTAAACTCTGATACTGGACTTACCGTGTTTAAATGTGTATAAATGATCCTTATTTCAATTGCACCTGCCTATAGGCGTGTTTAAACGACTACCTACTTGTAGTTCAATAAAGAAACATCAAACAATACCATAAAACATAAATACAACAATTAAAAATAAAAATAATAACAGTTTTCAGAATAATCATTGTAAATGCTGAGTATTACGTGGTTAAAACAAATAGTATACCTCTGCAGGGGATTCGAACCACATTTACAGCAGGCAAATGACAACGCAGTGTTGCGCTCGCTCTAACTGAGCTACCTAGTAACGTGTAAGATAAACGTTCCGTGTAACATATAGTATTCACTTGTTTCAGTGAACATTTGCAGACGTGCGAACGTCAATTGTCTAATTACGAATATATGACAGGCGATGTGATAACATCTATATTAGTACTAATTTCATAGAATGTTTAACATCCTTGTTAAATACTCGGGTAGAACCTAATAATGGGGTCGAAGTTTTCATGTTAGAGTATGAAATGCGGATTACATAAAACTCGAGAATAAGGGGCAGCTGACTCACCTGGTATTATTAGTACTTAAGTGTTGGATAAAATAATTGACTGGTCAATTTTTGAAACAATTGGACGAGTGTAGTTTCGATCGCGCCAAACTATACCTAAGAATCATTTTACAGACGTGTGCAAATTATTAGACTCATTCATTTTTTTAATTTGCTTCAGTTTAACATTAAAAATAATAGTTATTTATCGCCTAACCTATTTCAATTTGTCGTAATTCTTTACTTCGGGCCCAAATGACCTTGTTGTCGACGGGCCCTAAAACATCACACACACACCCCTTGCTATAATATGAAGCATATTTAATGACATTTCTCTCTTAATAATAGCTGGGGGATTTTTATTTTATCTATAGTAATATGGTGGCAGCTCTGAATTAAGAGCAGCCATTTTCTTCATGTCTGTTTATCCAACTGTTTGGTGATATTGCTTTCATTTGGTGAATGTAGTAACTGAAGATTGTTAATATTGTGTTTTATGGCTAATATATCCTCAGTATTTATTATTAATTGATCTAAAGCCAGATAACATCGTGTATCTTATCCTTAGCATTCATATTGATTTAAAAGTGAGATTATGGGTAAAACTGCTGACTTATCCCCAAGGAAAGTAACTGTAACTGAGAGTCTTTTGAAGGAAACTCTATATTCACAACGTGAAATAGCTAAGAAATTGTATATTTCACAAAAATCTGTTAGTCGCATTAATCAAGCTTTAACATTCGGTGAGACGTTGACCTCACAAAGGGATGGAAAATGCGGGAGGAAAGGAAAGCTATCACCAAGGATGCAAAGAAAACTTATGTAGGTGTCAAAACAAAATAGAAGAGCAACCAGCATTGACCTCAGTAATCAACTGAAGCAGTACGGTACAGAAATATCAGCCTCAGTAGTTCGCAGAAGATTATGTGAAGCAGGTTTACCAGCAAGCAGGCCTCGTAAAAAGCCTAAACTGACACCTGCAGTGTCAAAAAAACGTTTAGAATGGACCAAAGAGATGCAGAAACATCCAGTGGAATTTTGGAGAAAGGTAAATGGTATGAAAATTGTATATAACATAAAATTAAAATATGTACGTGTAACTTAAATGGAAATGAAATAAACAGCCTAAACTTTGTTTCTCTCATTGCTGGTTTTGTTGTACTATCTTTGAGCAATTTTAAAACTGTTTAATAGTAATAGAGGTTTTTATTGTTTCAGGTAATTTTCTCAGATGAATCTATGTTTGAAGTATGTGAAGAGAGCAGCCAATATGTGAGAAGGACAGATAAAGAAGCATTTTCCCCTCAGTGTGTCGATCAAAGAGTAAAGCACCCAACATCAAAAATGGTCTGGAGCTGTATGTCTGTCCATGAACCTGGAAGATTATACATAGTTGTGGGATCTATGGAGCAGAAACAGTATAAAAGTGCATTAGAAACAAGACTATTTCCGCAAAGTAAAGAATGGTTTCCAAATGGTGATTTTGTGTTCAAGAATGACAGTGCTCCCAGCCATAGAGCAAAATCTGTAACCCAGTTCCTCAAAGAAAACAATGTAAAAGTACTACCATGGCCGGGGAACAGCCCTGATTTAAATCCAATAGAGAATCTGTGGGGTATTGTTAAAAAGAGACTGAAAAAATTGAAAATAACAACAGAAGTTCAGCTTATTGAGGGCCTGATAAGCATTTGGCACAGAGATGAAGAAATAAAGGAAAAGTGCTCCACCCTTGTACAGAGCATGCCTAAACGCATCAAAATGGTAATAAAGGGTAAAGGAATACATACAAAATACTAAGAGTTGAAAAAAATGTTTTGTAATATTATTTCTGTTAAATAAATAGAAAATAAACGGTATGTGTTAAAAATTTCACCATTGAGTCTAATAATTTGCACACGTCTGTAGAAGACGCAGTTTTACTACTGGTTTTCAAAACATCACTTACATATACGTTGCATAGAAAGAGAGTCAGAGTGAGGACGAAATATAGTTAGTGACAAAGAGGAAAGGTAGATGAAAAGACAGAGGAACAATTGTGGTATACACTGGCATGGTGCAGAACATGGCTGCCGATGTTATCGCGGATTGCGGAACTCCGTGAGCCGTCCCAGTTCAGGTGGGCTAGCGGTGGCCGCTTACGTCACGGGGCGCCTGCCCACGCCATCCTTTGCAAATTCTGACACATCGCTGCGTCATACAATAGTCCACTTGTTGTGCCCTAAGGTCACCTCACAGATCAATGAAACTTTCCACTACATCTGTTTCTTTGTAAACAACATTGTTTGTACAAACAGAAGGCCCGAGGTCAATTCCCAGTTGGAGGATGGGGACAGTGACAGCATACACGTTTGTGTAAATTAAACTTTTATAAATAAAATCTAACGTAAACAAAGCCAAACATAATAACAGAATAGCAAACAAATGAACATGATTGCCGATAGGCAATTGTTCCAAAAGAAAGTCACCTAAATGACCTTAGATGTTATAGGTGGCATATAAAGAGAGCAAGTAAACTCATCATGATCTTGGTACACGTGTGTAACTCATGTTTCAGTTGAGTTCACCGCTGAAGTTTGGCGAACTCTCAGTAAAACTGAATTAAGATTGCAGGTCAAAAAGCATATTCAGACCTTTTGAACTTCTGATACTGAGGAAGTTTTCCTTCATTTACAAACTAACAGTATGGAATTACAATTCTATTCGTTTTGTTTCTGTTGGCAACTCTGCTCGTTCAAAATATTCCACATGTAGGAATTTCCGTTCATTTAAGTTAACTGATGGAAATTAATAGTTCACGTGGCCAGTGTGAAGGAACAATTTATTTCCAACAATTAATTTATATAATAAGAGTTAAATGATGAAGCATGGGACTCAAGTACTTACGATAGTAAGTTGTCACAAACGGTGTATCTCGAATGCGAGAGCCCCTAGTGATTTACCGGGGAAATATGAGTCAACTGGAGATTTTAATGCCAGGACGGCACGTTGGCCATGGTAGCTCAATGGGTAAGAGTGACTGGACGGAAACCAGGAGATTGGTGGTTCAAATCACGGCCGTGGCATTCAATTTTTCAGTTTGACTCTATCTTTCCGTTCATTTGTTCTGAAATGGACTAATGTTGAACCAATTGAAACTGTGATATAACTTTTTGTACGAAGCCTGTCCGTAAAATAAGGTCTCCAATTTTATTTAATATAGGAAACATGTTTATTGTCATTGATGGAAAGGCGGAACTTACAGCTATCTTTCAACGTAATCACCATTGCAATCGATGCACTTTTACATGCGCTGTGGCAGTTTTTGTATACCCTTGTCATAGCACTCTCCTTCCAAGTTGCGCAGGTAGCGCTCAACCTCGTTTTTCAAATCATCGTCGGTCTGGAAATGTGTTCCACCCAGGTGTGACTTCAACTCAGGAAACAGATGATAATCACTAGGTGCTAAGTCTGGACTGTAGGGGCGGGCCGCTTCAACACGTTGCCGTTTATGGACTTCGGTGAGCAGTTGGGGGATCCACCTCGCACACACCTTGCGATAATGCAAATGTTCGGTCAAAATCTTGTCAATCGTAGTCTTACTGACTTCAGGGATAAGTTCACACAGCTCGTCAACTGTCACACGCCGATCTTTAAGCATTTCTTGCTCCACTTTTGCAATTGTTTCGGCTGAAACCGAAGTCCGACCAGAACGCTGTTCGTCATGGACGTCTGTACGTCCGTCTTTGAACTCTCTGACCTACTTTCGCACGTTTTTGACGTCGATACACTGTGGCCCATAGACTTCACATAACTGACGATGAATTTCAGTGAGGGTAGTGCCCTTGGGACTCAAAAAACGGATCAATGCACGCAACTCGTACTTGGCGGCGGAAGTGATAGGAAGCTCCATCGCAAACGGCTGCCCAGCCAAGACTAATGATTGGAACGATTTTGTTGTGGTAGGCATTTGAAGGGGTGAAACCAAGCTACACGCCAGTATTACCGAATCTCACGTAATAGCGTTCCTCGCGGCTCCAGCGCCTTGGAGGCTATTTTACGGACAAGTCTCGTATTATTTATGGCTTTGTCTTATTGGCTTCTTCTTCATCGTATTCTTCATTTCAGGATTAGGCATTATCTGCTTTTGAGGTCTGTATCATCAATCCATCTCTAACTAGATCTACCCAGATCTGTTCCCTAGCGATTAGCGTGGTTCATTTAGTTAGTACTAGTCTTCTGATCCCAAGGTCCGTAGTTCAAAACCGGCTCAGATCGATCATACTTAAAAGTAGCAACATTACTGGCATGTAAACGAGCTCCTGCAGAACGAAATTCTGGCACACCGGCAGCGCTAATATGATCCTGGTAATTTGCAGTGTTGTTAATTCAAAAAATATTTCGTTGTCTCTTCATCGACCGATAACTAATTACTTTGGTATTACTCGAGACAGCGTTGAGGCGTATTCACCTTCAGGTGACCAGCGCTATGATCGTCTGTTATGGGTCTTATCTGGTCAATTAGAAAAGTGAAATATTAGTAAGTTGATGTACATTAAGTTACGAAACACAAATAGAGCGATTGGAAGTTGCGTGATCTATATGATGTTTTCTCGCGCCTGCCGATGTATGACACATTGTTGTCCAGAAGTCATGATTATATCTGAACAGAGTATACATATACTGGACTCGCCGTGTATGTGCGATAAGCTGAGGCAAACATATCTGTGTTGCGAATTCTTTCCGATACGCTTTCTCGCTTTCCCATTTAGTAATCTAATCTCTGTCATTCTATCAAAACACAATTCCAATTCATTCTACGAGGGTTCTTCAATGAAGAATGATAATAATTCTTTTACGGTCATAATTTTTCAATCGTATTATATTTTGTTATCTTAATGTGAAACAAACATGCCGTAGTAGTTTCATTGTTGGTACTCCTAGTTCCCGCCTGTGAGAACCAGGCAAGTTCAGACATCTTCAGTATCGCCTACCGCTGTAATGGAGGTAACATGCAGTTAAAGTTGATGTTAGAGGAAGATCCGGAGTTTCTTTCAAACGTAATCACTGCTGATGAAACTTGACTACATCATTTTGATCCTGAGATCAAACAGCAAAGCTCAGTGTGGAAATCTCCTTCATCAACAACCCCCCAAAAAGCAAAAGTGGTTGCTTCTACTGGGAAAGTTATTGTCATTTCATTCTTTGATATTCATGGAATGGTTTATCAGCATGTTGTACCTGCACACACATCAGTAACTGGGCAATACTACAGGGATGTCCTGAAAACATTGCAAGTCCATATCAGGCGCAAAAGACCACATTTCCGTGAAGCAGGCTGAATGCTGCACCACGATAATGCGCGGCCGCATATTGCCAATGTTGTTGCAGAATATCTTGCAAAAATCAACGTGAAGTGCATCCCTCACCCACCCTGTAGTCCGGATTTAGCCCCATGTGACTTTTTTCTATTCCCTAACTTGAAGAAACGCCTTCGTGGGAGGCATTATCCATCATCAGAAGCAGTGGTGAAGTCTGCGGAGGCGATTTTGAAGGATCTCTCAAAAATGGTTTCCAGCATGTCTTTGAAGACTGGCAGAAACGCTGGGACAAGTGCATCGCATTCAGGGGAGACTATTTTGAGAAGGACCATCAAAATTATGAGGATGAGTAAAGGTACGTTGTCAGAAAAATTGTGATCATTCTTTATTGAACAGCCCTCGTAGTTTCTTCTCTCCGTGGTTCAAATCCCTGCTATGGTATTGTATTTTTTGGTCTGATTGTATCTTATCAAATCTTAGCCTACACACCACTAGTGCGGAATAACGATTAATAGAACTCTATTTTGAATAAGCAATAATTGCTTCTATGCTTGTATTGTTTAATATCAAAACAATATTGTGCCAGCAGGAAGGTCATGACAGTTCTGGGGCGCACTCACCTCTATAAACGTCAAATACTTTGTTGCCTGCGTGTAACAATAGCTTCCGATTGGTACATTCGTAATGAAAACATTCATTCTCACCTATCCTTTCCTAAATTAAATCACTATATCCTCAACATATCTCATAAATTCTATTCCCATCTTCCCTACAGCTTCAATCAATTTATCCGAAGCCTCGGGCAATATGACATTGACCCTGGGGAAACCTACAAGCATCCTGACTCACCTTAGGCCCATCATAACCTCAATAGTCTCCTATAATTAGCAAGATATCCCCTCTTTCATCCTAAAACTTGTGATACTTCATAAACAAATCACCATCTAACCACTGTCTATTACGAGGGCTGTTCAATAAAGAATGATCACAAGTTTTTGTTGACAACGTACCTTTACTTATCCTCATAATTTTGATGGTCCTTCTCAAAATAGTGTCCCCTGAATGCGATGTATTTGTCCCAGCGTTTCTGTCAGTCTTCAAAGACATGCTGGAAACCATTTTTGAGAGATCCTTCAAAATCGCCTCCGCAGCCTTCACCACTGCTTCTGATGATGGCTAATGTCTCCCACGAAGGCGTTTCTTCAAGTTAGGAAATAGAAAAAAGTCACATGGGGCTAAATCCGGACTACAGGGAGGGTGGGGTATGCACTTAACGTGACTTGCAAGATATTCAGTAAAAACATTGGCAATATGCGGCCGCGCATTTTCGTGGTGCAGGATCCAGCCTGCTTCACGGAAATGTGGTCTTTTGCGCCTGATATGGACTTGCAATGTTTTCAGAACATCCCTGTAGTATTGTCCAGTTACTGATGTGTGTGCAGGTACAACACGCTGGTAAACCATTCCATGAATATCAAAGAATGAGATGACCATAACTTTCCCAGCAGAAACAACCATTTTTGCTTTTTGGGGGGTTGGTGATGAAGGAGATTTCCACACTGAGCTTTGCTGTTTGCTCTCCGGATCAAAATGATGTAGCTAAGTTTCATCAGCAGTGATTACGTTTGAAATAAACTCCGGATCTTCCTCTAACATCAACTTTAACTGTATGTTACCTCCATTGCAACTGAACATGTCTGGACCTTCCTGGTTCTCACAGGCGGTAAGCAGGAGCACCAACAATGAAACTAGTTCGGTTTGTTTGTTTCCATTAAGCTAACAGAATATAATAACATTGAATTATAGTGTGTAAAAGGTCAGTTTTCAGTCTATATATATATTAGAGAAAATGTTGGAAGTGTCCTCCACCAGCATCTCTACATGTTTGCACTCGTCTCACCATATTCTCTGAAGTTTTACGGAGAGTATCCTCACCAATGTTACTTATTTCGGTTCGAATGGATTCCTTGAGGTCATCAATTGTCCATGGCCTATTCTTGTACACTCTATATTTTAGATAACCCCACAAGAAAACATCCGGTGAGGTTAGGTCAGGGAATCTGGGGGGCCACAGACCTTTGAGATTATTCGATTATCAAAGAAACTGCTTACAAGTTCCATGGTGTCATTAGATGTATGGCACGTTGCTCCATCTTGCTGGAAATAACTTTCTCTCAATTCGATATAATCTCCGTAAAACTTCAGAGAATATGGTGAGACAAGTACAAACATGTAGAGATGCTGGTGGAGAACACTTCCAACATTTTCTCTGAGATGTAAATATTGTAGGTATATTAAAATAAAAAGTTATAAAGACAGGTTTCTTTTAACAACATAATATATTTTTAGGTTGGCAATAATTAAACCAATATTTAAAGTTGAAAAATGCTGGAATATGCTGGTTTCTGGTTATATAAACTGAAGTGAATGTTGACGTGATTGGATTTCAGAATGATAAGGACTACTTGTTAATTTATTTGTAGGTACGGACTCAGTGAAACTGTGTTTCCCTCTTGATCGCTTATTTCAAGCTGAATCACGTATAATTTTGCTGTCGAGATGAATGAGTCACTGCATACTGATACCTATTACCACTCAGGTGATGACGTTTTATCCAATTAGATCATTTCCTTGGTTAGGTATCCGAGTCATTGCTGATATTATGTACGGAAATTATTTGCCTCTTTTAATAAAAAATCTTTAGTACTTGTAATGTTAAGTGTTAGGAAATTGAAGTCTTGTACAACATGTTACAGAATGTTGCGTGTGAGATAGGAATAATTCCGAGAAAGAAGAGGAAGGTTCGCCAGAAAGTGAAGTGTACGTGTGAAATATTTTAGGCCTGTTAAGAGTATTACTTAATGGGTGTACATATTTTTGCATAATGTTCGATGGACATTAGATGATATGAGTCATGATGGCGGCTTATGTGACTGACTGAAATTCTAAAGAGTCATTGCTAAACGTTCATGGGATAGTGTTTGGTATAAAAAAGATGAATTTATGTAAATATTAATGCTTTAATGGAAATTAATTGTTCTTTTACACTAGCCGTGTGTAGGACGCACTATGAAAGCGTAGAACCAGACTGAAAAATTCAGTGTTATAGACGCAATTTGTACCACGAATCTTCTGGTTTCCGTCCAGCTACTCTTAAACAACTGTGCTACTATGGCCAACGTGACATTAAATATCATGGAATTTCATAGCGTCCTACACAGGCTGGTGTGAAAGAACAATTAATTTCCATTAATTGTACCAAATAGTGGTCTGAACTATAAAGCCCGGGCCTTAAAGTACTTACAGCACAGTAAGTCGTCATTAAGGTAGTTGTCTCATGTGTTTATGAGAACTCCTAGTGGTTTACTATAAAGCCCGGACCTTAAAGTACTTACAGCATAGTAAGTCGTCATTAAGGTAGTTGTCTCATGTGTTTATCAGAACTCCTAGTGGTTTACTATTAAGCCCGGCCCTTAAAGTACTTACAGCATAGTAAGTCGTCATTAAGGTAGTTGTCTCATGTGTTTATGAGAACTCCTAGTGGTTTACTATAAAGTCCGGGTCTTAAAGTACTTACAGCATAGTAAGTCGTCATTAAGGTAGTTGTCTCATGTGTTTATCAGAACTCCTAGTGGTTTACTATAAAGCCAGGACCTTAAAGTACTTACAGCATAGTAAGTCGTCATTAAGGTAGTTGTTTCATGTTTTTATCAGAACTCCTAGTGGTTTACTATAAAGCCTGGACCTTAAAGTACTTACAGCATAGTAAGTCGTCATTCAGGTAGTTGTCTCTTTTGTTTATGAGAACTCCTAATGGTTTACTATAAAGCCCGGGCCTTAAAGTACTTACAGCATAGTAAGTCGTCATTAAGGTAGTTGCCTCGTGTGTTTATGAGAACTCCTAGTGGTTTACTTTAAAGCCCGGGTCTTAAAGTACTTACAGCATAGTAAGTCGTCATTAAGGTAGTTGTCTCGTGTGTTTATGAGAACTCCTAGTGGTTTACTATAAAGTCCGGGCCTTAAAGTACTTACAACATAGTAAGTCGTCATTAAGGTAGTTGTCTCATGTGTTTATGAGAACTCCTAGTGGTTTACTATAAAGTCCGGGTCTTAAAGTACTTACAGCATAGTAAGTCGTCATTAAGGTAGTTGTCTCATGTGTTTATCAGAACTCCTAGTGGTTTACTATAAAGTCCGGGTCTTAAAGTACTTACAGCATAGTAAGTCGTCATTAAGGTAGTTGTCTCATGTGTTTATCAGAACTCCTAGTGGTTTACTATAAAGCCCGGACCTTAAAGTACTTACAGCATAGTAAGTCGTCATTAAGGTAGTTGTCTCATGTTTTTATCAGAACTCCTAGTGGTTTACTATAAAGCCTGGACCTTAAAGTACTTACAGCATAGTAAGTCGTCATTCAGGTAGTTGTCTCGTGTGTTTATGAGAACTCCTAGTGGTTTACTTTAAAGCCCGGGTCTTAAAGTACTTACAGCATAGTAAGTCGTCATTAAGGTAGTTGTCTCGTGTGTTTATGAGAACTCCTAGTGGTTTACTATAAAGTCCGGGCCTTAAAGTACTTACAACATAGTAAGTCGTCATTAAGGTAGTTGTCTCATGTGTTTATGAGAACTCCTAGTGGTTTACTATAAAGTCCGGGTCTTAAAGTACTTACAGCATAGTAAGTCGTCATTAAGGTAGTTGTCTCATGTGTTTATCAGAACTCCTAGTGGTTTACTATAAAGTCCGGGTCTTAAAGTACTTACAGCATAGTAAGTCGTCATTAAGGTAGTTGTCTCATGTGTTTATCAGAACTCCTAGTGGTTTACTATAAAGCCCGGACCTTAAAGTACTTACAGCATAGTAAGTCGTCATTAAGGTAGTTGTCTCATGTTTTTATCAGAACTCCTAGTGGTTTACTATAAAGCCTGGACCTTAAAGTACTTACAGCATAGTAAGTCGTCATTCAGGTAGTTGTCTCTTGTGTTTATGAGAACTCCTAATGGTTTACTATAAAGCCCGGGCCTTAAAGTACTTACAGCATAGTAAGTCGTCATTCAGGTAGTTGTCTCTTGTGTTTATGAGAACTCCTAGTGGTTTACTATAAAGTCCGGGTCTTAAAGTACTTACAGCATAGTAAGTCGTCATTAAGGTAGTTGTCTCATGTGTTTATCAGAACTCCTAGTGGTTTACTATAAAGCCCGGACCTTAAAGTACTTACAGCATAGTAAGTCGTCATTAAGGTAGTTGTCTCATGTGTTTATGAGAACTCCTAGTGGTTTACTATAAAGTCCGGACCTTAAAGTACTTACAGCATAGTAAGTCGTCATTAAGGTAGTGGTCTCATGTGTTTATGAGAACTCCTAGTGGTTTACCGGGAAAAACAAGAGTCAGGTGGAGAATTTAATG
This sequence comes from Mantis religiosa, assembly GCA_030765055.1. Lineage (NCBI taxonomy): Eukaryota > Metazoa > Arthropoda > Insecta > Mantodea > Mantidae > Mantis > Mantis religiosa. Next base: position 15,812,003 of record CM060957.1, read on the forward strand.
TCATGTTGGCACGTTGGCCATAGTAGCTCAATAGTTAGTGTGGCTGGACGGAGACTATAAGATCCGTGGTTCAAATCCCGGCTATGGTATTGAAATTTTCAGTCTGGCTCTACCCTTTCATTAATGCTTTACTTCAAAACAGTTATGTTTTAGTACTCAAATTTTTCTTCGACACTGGTATACTTTACGAAAATCACTTTAATTCCTCCTGTACTTAAAAATTCAAGTTAAATGTACTAAAATTGCATTGCACTTAAAATATTGATATTTTATGTACACCATAATGAAAAGCAAAGACAGAGAGTCTTTACTAAGCAGGTTAATGTCCCAGCATTGTTGTTACTGACCAAACCAGTGTAATATTAGCAGTGATATTGCATTTCGCAAGGAATAAGGTCAAAGCACAACGATGCTACATACTTGAATAGCTTGGCCTTAGGATATTCATTGCAGAGTTCTCAAATTCCGTTTGGCCTTGTTATATCCGCATTCCTGTGTTGGCAACTTGTCTCACAGCGCTGATGTGAGTGTAGCCTATACAAGCTGCTGCAGGCGCTCTGAAGAAATACATACAGACTGACAACGCGGTACGAAACTACCTCCTCTCACATAGTGAAGTCATTCAGTGTCCCTGAATGGCTAAATTTGCTTCCCCCTAGATGGAACTGGGGTAGCAACCAACTCTATCCTAGCCAATGAAGGATGTGACCTCATTTTTAACTTTTGTTTCCAATGGGAAGGATATTATTATCTTCCCGTTACGTCCTTGGAGTTTATTGAATTAAAATGCTATGTTTGTATTTTTCCAAGCTTTCACTTTTACAAGCTGTCTGAAGAATGAGTGCAGACGGCCACGGTGAGAGCTTGAGTAAAACCAAAGAGATACGTGGTATTACGTCACCATTCCCCGCCCAGTCTCTTACAGCGGACGAGTTCGAATCAAGACAAAATGTAAACATCGCCATAACCTCAAAAATTAGAAAATTAATATTCATTGTGTTACAGTTTTGTAAAGAAGAGAAGCATGAACGTTTAATTATTACGTTAAATAATGCTACAGCAACGAAGTGTACATAATATAGTGCAAGAGATTCAAAATTCAAAGTGTACCGGAGGGGAAAAAAAAAAAAAAAAAACTTTCAACGTCGCCTACAATTTGAATTCGTTAACTTTAAAAAATAAGTTATGCACAGAACTTTTCTTGAGTTTTACGAACATAGAAGAGAAGTTTCTAAAGTAAGTGAATTCCTGAATGTTGTTAAATAAAAGATCCCTTTTGAAGGTAGAAGGACACATTCCGGAGAACACTTAGACATGGCATATCGATATACGTCGTATTAGGTACGATGTTCTGATGTTTTGGTGGTCAGACTGTACTGTACTATACAAACTATCACCTTTTATAAAGTATCGAGAGTATTTTTGCTTAAAAATCAGGAACGGTGGTATCGTTTGATCACTAGGGTAGCTACAAAACAAGAATGAACATGACCCTTAGCCAAAACATTGACGTTGCCAGTTCTACAGCAAGCGGGCGACAGAGATGGAAGATCCAAACCAAACCTATCGAGCAAACTGAACTGTGATGTATTGCAGTTACGATATAGACATAACCTTACATTCTACACAGGGACAATACGAAAGCCAGAAAACACAAACTTACAAACATAATTCTTCCTGCAGCGATTTTGATTAACCCACGTTTCATCCAAATAAAAGATGGGCCTGGAATTACCTGTGGATTTAGCGCGGAAATTACAGTCTTGAAGCAACAATGTCGCTTCTTTCAAGCAGAAATTTGCGGACATCATTGGTTCTCCTAACCCAAGAGATTTCAAAATATTATACATAAAAGATACAGAACCCGTATATTCTACTCTCTCCTCCATTAAACTGGTCAGCCTTTTGTTAGATAGATATTCACCATTGTCATATAAATCATAAATTATTCTACGCAAAATACTTTTTGAAAAATTTCTAAGTTGGTAGCACGTTTTATTTCACTGCTCGATGTTTTCCACAAGATCTAAACATGACTGATTGCCCTCTTTAACAATGTTAAATCAATGACTACGTAAAATCTTACGAGTTGTCTTGCAGTCACTACTAGGGACATTCTTAAAAGTTCACCACTTTAATGAATACAAGTTACAAAATGCATCAGCTCGTGTCTTTTTTTTTTTTTCTTCACGGACTGTCACTGATTCTTTCCTTTCTGGTCACGCATCGCTATCTTCGAAACCAGACGTGCTACAATCATGGGGACATTCTCAGAAAAAAATGTTCTGAGACATGGGAAAAATAATCCCATAATTAGTTCTTTTGATCGCCCAAATTAGCAGCAGGATTCAGCAGAGCGAGCCGGTGCAAGTGCTTTAACTGTACATCGTCGAACTCACCAGCGATAGACCAGCCACGCCTAGCCCCGCCTTGTGTTCTTTCCTATTTTGTGGTTACTCTAGTTATGAGTTTCATCAGATGAATTCCTAGCCCTAGTGGAATTACCTAGGAATAAGAAAATAAAATTACTTGTGGGATGACTGCGACCACAGATGGTACTGAAAATGTGAAACTGTTCCGGAAAGCTCCAAATGGGCGTCACCTTACGTCATGGAGCTGAAAAATATCGCACAAAATTCTTAATTTCTATAGGAATAAGGTCACTACAGGCACTCGTATGAACATTCCTTGTATAATTAGCTATATGATGACGCATTATCAGTTAAGCAGGGAATTATATCGATCTGGAAGAGAGAAGTAGTGCCCAGAGAAAACTGTTAGCCTTCTCTGTACATCGAACTTACGTAGCTGTGGAAGTGAGTCACGCGAGGTAACTGCACGACACTTCCGGTCGCCTATTTGTGGCTGGTCGGCGAGTCTTCCAATTTGTCTCCTTAGTGCGACCCTGGTCAAAAAATTGACAACTATAATAAATATTCTATGGATATTCAAGTCCTACTACAACAAACATGAACATAGTGACAGTGAGTGCACTCAAAGTTACCTGTTCTAATTTACATCCACCAAAACTAATTAATATTGGACGATGAAACAAATGATGTTTAACTGAGTCCAGGATCCATAGAACCTAGAGTTCCCAGACATTAATCTTTCAGTATAAGGGAAAACCCAAAAAACTTATCCAGATAACTCACCATGACCGAGATTCGAACTCTGGACCTCTTGAAAGTGAGGTAGACATGCTACCATCTACGCTACAGAGGCGGGCTCTAATGAAGTTGAGTCTTTGTCTGTAGCACCAGTAAGCAGCAACATAATTGTGGTTGACGGGAATAACCTTCCCTTTATTAAAATTGTAAGCACGTCCCATATCGTATATAATTTTTAAGTTTTGTAGTGAACACAATGGACCCTTTATGATCAAAAATCACTTTCGGAGTAGAGTGTAACAATTCTGGAATAATCACACAAGTACAGGATTGTTTTAACCTAATAGTTACTTTACAACGGATCCTTCCTTAGTTGTTATGCTATGTACGTGTCTAGACGTGTGTGTAGTGTTTAACGCCCGCTTTTACTACATACGGCACCGCAGGCGGTGACACCGATGATACATGAGATGAAGATGGAGCACCGGTGGAATGAGATGGCGGGGGAAACCGGAGGTCCCGGAGAAAACCCGCCCCAGCGCCGTTTTGTCCACCACAAATCTCACTTTGCGGTCGCCTGGGATCGAACCCGGGCCGCCTTGGTGAGAGCCAAGCGGTCTAACCACTGAGCCACGGCGCGGCCGTCTAGACGTGTGCGTGTATGTTTGCGCATGTGTGTGAAGTTATAGGTGCAGTTGTTTAGGGAGGTTGCTTTGTAGCATGGCTCTGTTTAGAGAGATCAGAGAAGACGGGAACATAGTACAGTACAGTCCGACCATCAAAACATCAGAACATGGTACCTAACACGACATATATCGATATCCCATGTCTTTAAGTATTCTCCAGAATGTGTCCTTCTACCTTAAAAGAGATCTTTTCTTAACAACGTTCATGAGTTTACGCACTGTAGGAATTTCTCTTTACTGTTTGTAAAACCCGAGAAAAGTTCTGTACACAACACACTTTTCAAACTTATCGAGTTCTAACCTTTTTGGATGTGGGAGATGTTGAACGTTTTTCTCACGTACACTTGAATTTTCAATCTTTAGGTAATAATTAGACCTTTACGTTTCTCTTCTTTACAAAACTGTAACACATTGAATATTAATTTTATATTTTGTGAGCTCATTTCCCATGAGTGGGCAACACGCGATACTGTAATGTTTTAAACATTCATTGTTCTTTATGGTGGTTAAAATGACATCACTGTGATCTGGAAGTAATATCTACATATTGTGCTTACGGATTGAAAGAACACATTGTTAGTTCTGAGAAGAAAAAACTACTGTGCAAGAAAAATTATTATTCACTTTACTTCAAGGCATCTTAAAAATAATATACGATAACAACTCACAGTCAGCATTGCCAGTTGTGAAATATTTTCCTTTTGGGAAGCATTAGTGTATGACGAGATAATACATTAACAGAAAGTCAGGAGTACCTCAAGGCAGTGCTCTTGACCTCCTGCTGTTCCTGACCAATATCAAAGCCCTCTCTACCCTCAGAGGCTGCAACTTTATTTATTTGCTGATGACACCGCAATAACCTCGGCCTTATCAAATCATCTTACTGCAGTACAACATGCCCAGTGCTATGCGGATATGCTCATCGTCTGGTTTACAACTTGGCGCCTCAACAAGTCCCAGGCAGTCACATTTATTCGTCGTCACTTAAGGGATGTACCTGAATTGCGCCTAGCTGGATCAGAAGTACCATGGAGCAGAGAAGCACAATATCTTGGAGTGCTACTTGATATGCGCCTTACCTGGACATCACTAGCTTCCAGAGTATCCCAGCGTATGGCTCTGAGGAATAAGCTCCTTCTATACAAACAAGTAATAAGATCTACCTTCACGTACGCCTGTCAGGTCTGGGGCGTACTCACCTCTACAAACTTCTGATACCTTCGAGTAGCAACAGCTGCCGAATGTTACATTTCTAATGAAAACATCCACTCAGACCTCTCCTTTCCCAAATTAAATGACTATATCCTCAACGTCTCTCACAAATTCTATTCCCGTCTTCCTTACAGCTTCAATCAACTTATGCGAGGCCTCAGGGAATATGACATTGATCCCGGGGAAACCTACAAGCGGCCCAGACTCACCTTAGGCGCATCATAACCTCAATAGTCTCCTATAATTAACATATCCTGTCTTTCATCCTACAACTTGTGATACTTCATAAAACATAAACCACCATCTACCCACCGTCTATTATTATAAATCCATCTTAAGGTCAGAAAGGGACAGAGTCCCGGAATGGCAAAGCATCGAAGGTTCCTTGTCCTCGGAGAAGGATGACTCTTCAACCACACCTCTATGCTGTCTTAGAAAGTCAAACGTAACAATGAAATCTCATTCTACCACTCGTATCTGCAAATAGCTTACTCGGTTGGCTATACTGAAATCGTGCTGTATTCTATTCTCTTTGTAAAATAACGTCTGCTACGCTAAGCAGATCCAAGAGCTGGAAATGGAATATTGGATAAACGATGGTGTAATAGAAAATGCAATTAAGGAAATTATTAACACATTAGAGGATACAAGCGATGAAAGTGACGCAGTAGACTTGGTAATCGAAGAATCACAAAGCGAGTGAGTGTTTATAATTGTCATAATATTTGTTTAATACTTTTAAGAAAAATATATATATCTATATACATAGATATATATTTTAATTATATAAAAAGTGTCCAATTGCAGGTGCTGTTTAAGTTAAATGGTGGATGCATAGGCGAACAGCAACGGAAATTTTAATTCTTAATTATCTAGAGGGAAAAATACTTTCGGTTTTAGAATCCTGAGGTCCTCTTTACACATGGCTTTGTAACGCAGTAGGAGGGGCGACCCAAAAGAAACCGGCTCCGAGGACGCTGCCACTCGTAGACGTAGTGCAGGGTTCCCACGCTAGATGGTGTTAGTAGAGACCTTCATGAAACAGTTGTGCAGACGGCGTCAGTGTAGAGCTGAACGTGCAAGTGTGGTATTGTGTTTCTCTGACTGTTGGCGGGTTACCTCAACGAAGTCGTTATGGCAACTTTAAAAGAACAAAGAGTGTGTGAAATTTTGTTTCCTGCTTAAAAAAGTTACAACGGAGACACACCAAATGCTTCAGGAAGATTTCCAGGAGGACGCTATGAGCTGAACACAGGTTTTCGAGTGGTTTGGGCGCATTAAACGTGGTGAGATGTGCGCTGAAGACCAAGCTCGTTCTGGACGCCTTTCAACATCGCAAAATGAGGAGAACATTGAAAAGGTCCACCAAAAGATCAACGAGGATCGTCACCAAACGATCGACCAAATTTCAGCAACGCCAGGAATCAGTTGGAGTTCCTGCCAGTGGATTTTGAGGGAAGATTTGCAAATGAGACGTGTTGCTGCTAAATTTGTTTCGCGCCTTCTCACACAGGAGCACAAAACCATCCGCATGAATGTGTGTCAGGACTTGAAAACAGAGATTGCACGTGATCCAAACTTCTTGAACAAAGTCATTACAGGGGATGAGAGTTGGTGTTACGGGTGTGACCCAGAAACCAACCAAGCGTCAAGCCAGTGGAGGACTCCCAACTCTCCCAGACCAATAAAAGCAAGGCAAGTGAGGTCAAATGTGAAGATGATCATTGTCTTTTTTGATGTTCGTGGAATTGTGGATCGGGAATTCGTACCCCCTGGCTAGACTGTTAACCAGCACTTTTACTTGGATGTTTTAAGGCGTCTGCGAGAGGATGTGAGGAGAAAACTCCCGGAACTTTGGCGATCAGGTGACTGGTTTCTGCATCACGACAACGCTCCAGCACACACGGCTTTACGAGTAACCCACTATTTGGCATCTCAGAAGTGGTCTGTCGTTCCCCATGCTCCGTATTCGCCGGACCTAGCCCCAGGCGACGTTTTGCTATTTCCAGGAATGAAAAAATTGCTAAAAGGGGAGCGTTATGACGATGTGGAGACGGTAAAAACAGCTTCGCAAAGGGCACTGGACAATATCAAACTTGAAGAGTTCCAAACATGCTTCCAACAGTGGGAAAAGAGACTTGACAAGTGTATCGCATGTAACGGAGAGTATTTTGTAGGTGACTGAAGTAATTTTGTAAAAAGGTTCACCAATAAAGTTTTTATGACAACAATCCAGTTTCTTTTGGGTTCCTCCCTTGTATTTACAATTACGTATTGCTCAGTTCCATATTTAACTTGCAACGGTAATATGCGAATTCCGCGTATTAAGAATTACCAGCCCTAAACATTACATACACCTTGCACAGCGAGATAGTGATGGACATCTACATTTAACGCAAAATCTGCGAGCCGAGTAAGTGTACAGTTTATAACTTTGTAGACATTTGTATCCCAGGCATGAAACTAATATGTAGAAACAGTTATGAAGTGGAAGGCTAGATTGTGTAGATGATAAGAGCTACTGTTAATATGCGATAAATTGTTCACGCTGCGCAAGCGGGGTTGCAAGCGTGACTGTTTTGTGTTATGTAGGTCAACAGACTTGCTTCAAATATAGCAACAGTTAGCAGCACTACAAACATCTGCACATCGACTCTGGCCGGCCGCCCGACCGACCTTGTGCTTATTAAAACGCCGCACCGTGAGAAAAGAAACCTGATCCTATCTCAACTTTCTTGGACGAAACTTTTGTTGACCCGAAATCAGCGTTATTTTCACTCTCTTGGTAAGATAAGAACGCACCCAACAGCTTTCGTCCATTAAACACTGAAACTGCAACTTATAGAGCGCTAAAATTTATAGTTTTATTGTAATGCACCACGTGATACGCGACGACCTCTTCCAAGTACTCAATCTCGTAATTATTAGCTTTGATGGCAGAGGAAGCACTAGTGCCATATTACAGAATATAGAAAGTCTCACAAGGGCTCTGACACTTGCAAGGCAATGCTTCACTATAATCTTCGCAAATGTCAAAGGCATATGGAGGCGGGACGTACTGCAGACTCCAGCCAATCCTAAGCTTGTCCCGCCTACCAGCGCTGCCGCATCTCGCGCCCCTGAACTGAGAAAATTATATTAATTAATTACTCTCGGATAAACATTGGAAGATCACAGATGCCAATCTTATAATAAAAAAGAATTTTACTTTCTGGCTTTCAGAATTGTTCAGTGTGGCTCTACCCTTTCCTAGTGCGTCCTACACACGGCTAGTGTGAAAGAACAATTAATTTCCATTAATTGACCTAATAGTGGTCCGAACTATAAAGCCCGGGCCTTAAAGTACTTACAGCATAGTAAGTCGCCATTAAGGTAGTTGTCTCATGTGTTTATGAGAACTGCTAGTGGTTTACTATAAAGCCCGGGCCTTAAAGTACTTACAGCATAGTAAATCGTCATTAAGGTAGTTGTCTCATGTGTTTATGAGAGCTCCTAGTGGTTTACTATAAAGCCTGGACCTTAAAGTACTTACAGCATAGTAAGTCGTCATTAAGGTAGTTGTCTCATGTGTTTATGAGAACTCCTAGTGGTTTACTATAAAGCCCGGACCTTAAAGTACTTACAGCATAGTAAGTCGCCATTAAGGTAGTTGTCTCATGTGTTTATGAGAACTGCTAGTGGTTTACTATAAAGCCCGGGCCTTAAAGTACTTACAGCATAGTAAATCGTCATTAAGGTAGTTGTCTCATGTGTTTATGAGAACTGCTAGTGGTTTACTATAAAGCCCGGGCCTTAAAGTACTTACAGCATAGTAAGTCGTCATTAAGGTAGTTGTCTCATGTGTTTATGAGAACTCCTAGTGGTTAACTATAAAGCCGGACCTTAAAGTACTTACAGCATAGTAAGTCGTCATTAAGGTAGTTGTCTCATGTGTTTATGAGAACTCCTAGTGGTTTACTATAAAGCCCGGGCCTTAAAGTACTTACAGCATAGTAAGTCGTCATTAAGGTAGTTGTCTCATGTGTTTATGAGAACTCCTAGTGGTTTAGTATAAAGCCCGAACCTTAAAGTACTTACAGCATAGTAAGTCGTCATTAAGGTAGTTGTCTCATGTGTTTATGAGAACTCCTAGTGGTTTACTATAAAGCCCGAACCTTAAAGTACTTACAGCATAGTAAGTCGTCATTAAGGTAGTTGTCTCATGTGTTTATGAGAACTCCTAGTGGTTTACTATAAAGCCCGGACCTTAAAGTACTTACAGCATAGTAAGTCGTCATTAAGGTAGTTGTCTCATGTGTTTATGAGAACTCCTAGTGGTTTACTATAAAGCCCGAACCTTAAAGTACTTACAGCATAGTAAGTCGTCATTAAGGTAGTTGTCTCATGTGTTTATGAGAACTCCTAGTGGTTTACTATAAAGCCCGAACCTTAAAGTACTTACAGCATAGTAAGTCGTCATTAAGGTAGTTGTCTCATGTGTTTATGAGAACTCCTAGTGGTTTACTATAAAGCCCGGACCTTAAAGTACTTACAGCATAGTAAGTCGTCATTAAGGTAGTTGTCTCATGTGTTTATGAGAACTCCTAGTGGTTTACTATAAAGCCCGGGTCTTAAAGTACTTACAGCATAGTAAGTCGTCATTAAGGTAGATGTCTCATGTGTTTATGAGAACTGCTAGTGGTTTACTATAAAGCCCGGGCCTTAAAGTACTTACAGCATAGTAAGTCGTCATTAAGGTAGTTGTCTCATGTGTTTATGAGAACTCCTAGTGGTTTACTATAAAGTCCGGGTCTTAAAGTACTTACAGCATAGTAAGTCGACATTAAGGTAGTTGTCTCATGTGTTTATGAGAACTCCTAGTGGTTTACTATAAAGTCCGGACCTTAAAGTACTTACAGCATAGTAAGTCGCCATTAAGGTAGTTGTTTCATGTGTTTATGAGAACTCCTAGTGGTTTACTATAAAGCCCGGACCTTAAAGTACTTACAGCATAGTAAGTCGCCATTAAGGTAGTTGTTTCATGTGTTTATGAGAACTCCTAGTGGTTTACTATAAAGTCCGGACCTTAAAGTACTTACAGCATAGTAAGTCGACATTAAGGTAGTTGTCTCATGTGTTTGTGAGAACTCCTAGTGGTTTACTATAAAGCCCGGGCCTTAAAGTACTTACAGCATAGTAAGTCGACATTAAGGTAGTTGTCTCATGTGTTTGTGAGAACTCCTAGTGGTTTACTATAAAGCCCGGGCCTTAAAGTACTTACAGCATAGTAAGTCGTCATTAAGGTACTTGTCTCATGTGTTTATGAGAACTCCTAGTGCTTTACTATAAAGCCCGGGCCTTAAAGTACTTACAGCATAGTAAGTCGTCATTAAGGTAGTTGTCTCATGTGTTTATGAGAACTCCTAGTGGTTTACTATAAAGCCCGGACCTTAAAGTACTTACAGCATAGTAAGTCGTCATTAAGGTAGTTGTCTCATGTGTTTATGAGAACTCCTAGTGGTTTACTATAAAGCCCGGGCCTTAAAGTACTTACAGCATAGTAAGTCGCCATTAAGGTAGTTGTCTCATGTGTTTATGAGAATTCCTAGTGGTTTACTATAAAGCCCGGGCCTTAAAGTACTTACAGCATAGTTAGTCGCCATTAAGGTAGTTGTCTCGTGTGTTTATGAGAACTCCTAGTGGTTTACTATAAAGCCCGGGCCTTAAAGTACTTACAGCATAGTAAGTCGCCATTAAGGTAGTTGTCTCATGTGTTTATGAGAACTCCTAGTGGTTTACTATAAAGCCCGGGCCTTAAAGTACTTACAGCATAGTAAGTCGCCATTAAGGTAGTTGTCTCGTGTGTTTATGAGAACTCCTAGTGGTTTACTATAAAGCCCGGGTCTTAAAGTACTTACAGCATAGTAAGTCGTCATTAAGGTAGTTGTCTCATGTATTTATGAGAACTCCTAGTGGTTTACTATAAAGCCCGGGTCTTAAAGTACTTACAGCATAGTAACTCGTCATTAAGGTAGTTGTCTCATGTGTTTATGAGAACTCCTAGTGGTTTACTATAAAGCCCGGGTCTTAAAGTACTTACAGCATAGTAAGTCGTCATTAAGGTAGTTGTCTCATGTGTTTATGAGAACTCCTAGTGGTTTACTATAAAGCCCGGACCTTAAAGTACTTACAGCATAGTAACTCGTCATTAAGGTAGTTGTCTCATGTGTTTATGAGAACTCCTAGTGGTTTACTATAAAGCCCGGGTCTTAAAGTACTTACAGCATAGTAAGTCGTCATTAAGGTAGTTGTCTCATGTGTTTATGAGAACTCCTAGTGGTTTACTATAAAGCCCGGACCTTAAAGTACTTACAGCATAGTAAGTCGTCATTAAGGTAGTTGTCTCATGTGTTTATGAGAACTCCTAGTGGTTTACTATAAAGCCCGGACCTTAAAGTACCTACAGCATAGTAAGTCGTCATTAAGGTAGTTGTCTCATGTGTTTATGAGAACTCCTAGTGGTTTACTATAAAGCCCGGACCTTAAAGTACTTACAGCATAGTAAGTCGTCATTAAGGTAGTTGTCTCATGTGTTTATGAGTACTGCTAGTGGTTTACTATAAAGCCCGGACCTTAAAGTACTTACAGCATAGTAAGTCGCCATTAAGGTAGTTGTCTCATGTGTTTATGAGAACTCCTAGTGGTTTACTATAAAGCCCGGGCCTTAAAGTACTTACAGCATAGTAAGTCGTCATTAAGGTAGTTGTCTCATGTGTTTCTGAGAACTCCTAGTGGTTTACTATAAAGCCCAGGCCTTAAAGTACTTACAGCATAGTAAGTCGCCATTAAGGTAGTTGTCTCATGTGTTTATGAGAACTCCTAGTGGTTTACTATAAAGTCCGGGCCTTAAAGTACTTACAGCATAGTAAGTCGTCATTAAGGTAGTTGTCTCATGTGTTTATGAGAACTCCTAGTGCTTTACTATAAAGCCCGGGCCTTAAAGTACTTACAGCATAGTAAGTCGTCATTAAGGTAGTTGTCTTATGGGTTTATGAGAACTCCTAGTGGTTTACTATAAAGCCCGGGCCTTAAAGTACTTACAGCATAGTACGTCGTCATTAAGGTAGTTGTCTCATGTGTTTATGAGAACTCCTAGTGGTTTACTATAAAGCCCGGGCCTTAAAGTACTTACAGCATAGTAAGTCGTCATTAAGGTAGTTGTCTTATGGGTTTATGAGAACTCCTAGTGGTTTACTATAAAGCCCGGGCCTTAAAGTACTTACAGCATAGTAAGTCGTCATTAAGGTAGTTGTCTCATGTGTTTATGAGAACTCCTAGTGGTTTACTATAAAGTCCGGACCTTAAAGTACTTACAGCATAGTAAGTCGTCATTAAGGTAGCTGTCTCATGTGTTTATGAGAACTCCTAGTGCTTTACTATAAAGCCCGGGTCTTAAAGTACTTACAGCATAGTAAGTCGTCATTAAGGTAGTTGTCTTATGTGTTTATGAGAACTCCTAGTGGTTTACTATAAAGCCCGGGCCTTAAAGTACTTACAGCATAGTAAGTCGTCATTAAGGTAGTTGTCTTATGTGTTTATGAGAACTCCTAGTGGTTTACTATAAAGCCCGGGCCTTAAAGTACTTACAGCATAGTAAGTCGTCATTAAGGTAGTTGTCTCATGTGTTTATGAGAACTCCTAGTTGTTTACTATAAAGCCCGGGCCTTAAAGTACTTACAGCATAGTAAGTCGTCATTAAGGTAGTTGTCTCATGTGTTTATGAGAACTCCTAGTGGTTTACTATAAAGTCCGGACCTTAAAGTACTTACAGCATAGTAAGTCGTCATTAAGGTAGTTGTCTCATGTGTTTATGAGAACTCCTAGTGGTTTACTATAAAGCCCGGGTCTTAAAGTACTTACAGCATAGTAAGTCGTCATTAAGGTAGTTGTCTCATGTGTTTATGAGAACTCCTAGTGGTTTACTATAAAGTCCGGGCCTTAAAGTACTTACAGCATAGTAAGTCGTCATTAAGGTAGTTGTCTCATGTGTTTATGAGAACTCCTAGTGCTTTACTATAAAGCCCGGGCCTTAAAGTACTTACAGCATAGTAAGTCGTCATTAAGGTAGTTGTCTTATGGGTTTATGAGAACTCCTAGTGGTTTACTATAAAGCCCGGGCCTTAAAGTACTTACAGCATAGTACGTCGTCATTAAGGTAGTTGTCTCATGTGTTTATGAGAACTCCTAGTGGTTTACTATAAAGTCCGGGCCTTAAAGTACTTACAGCATAGTAAGTCGCCATTAAGGTAGTTGTCTCATGTGTTTATGAGAACTCCTAATGGTTTACTATAAAGCCCGGGCCTTAAAGTACTTACAGCATAGTACGTCGTCATTAAGGTAATTGTCTCATGTGTTTATGAGAACTCCTAGTGGTTTACTATAAAGTCCGGGCCTTAAAGTACTTACAGCATAGTAAGTCGCCATTAAGGTAGTTGTCTTATGGGTTTATGAGAACTCCTAGTGGTTTACTATAAAGCCCGGGCCTTAAAGTACTTACAGCATAGTAAGTCGTCATTAAGGTAGTTGTCTCCTGTGTTTATGAGAACTCCTAATGGTTTACCGGGAAAAACACGAGTCAGTTGGAGAATTTAATGTCATGTCGGCACGTTGGCTTAGTAGCTCAAATGGTTAGAGCAGCTGTATGGCAACCAGAAGATCCGTGGTTCAAATCCCGGCTATGGCGTTGAGTTTTTCAGTCTGACGCTACCATTTCAAATAAATATATAAATACATAAATAAATATAAATAAATAACTAAATGAATATTAATAAATAAATAAGGGTTGTTAAAATATAAATATATGTTCCAATTTCGAACGACTTACGTAATCTTATCAATATCCATCAATCCATCCTATTTTATAATAAACAGTACCAAACAGAGCGTACAGGGAAACGGAAATAGATATTTATTACATCTGTACTCTTGTTAGGCACAGGTGTAACGAGTACAGTAAAAGTTTGATAATACAGTTCATGGAGAATGTGATACGAAATGTTCGTGTACGATTTAGCGACAGAGTGACAGTTATCTTAAGTACCGTGCTTTACTGCACTCTAGCGCATGAAGCATAAGTTATGCGCCAGAGAAACCTCGGCACCACCTTCTCCCATAAGAAGCCGTGTATAAGCAGACATCCTAATCCTTAACACAGGCGCTTATGAGCGTAGATGGTGCCGTTCTGGAATCGGCGTCAAGGACAGAGCGTTTAACGCGCCTATTCACACGAGGGAGAAGAAGTCAAGAACAATCCTTTTTGCACAATTTCTATACACTTCTATTTCTCTGGTTTTCATACAGATGGTGCCATGGCACAGCGGCACTACCTCAGAAGCCGCCCCTGCTAATTATGTTTTTTCTATCTGCTGAAAAACTTACTTTTTGGCACTTACTTCCTTTTCCATGTCAACTGTTCAATTACATTTGGACACGTACACTCACATTTCCATTTTGTTTCCTAATTGCCATTTCATGTGGTGCTGTGCCTTTTAGACATGCATACTGAACCAAGATGAATGTTACATTTATCTTAATGGAAGATAAACGCGCAACACCCTATTCTGTTTTTATAAAGTGAGATTTGCTCATCAGGTGAATGCAGAATAAGTAGAATTTATGCGAATTTCCGCAAGGAGCTAAATAACTGCAATAAAGGTCCGCTGGGCTAAAGTAAGACAAATGATGGTACCCCATTAGCGAATCAGCGAGATTGGGGACACGCCCCACAGCTAAATCTGGCGGGCACTACCACCCTACCTGTCTTAAAGGTACTACTAATACTTCTAAATCATTTTACTTTAATCTTTTCAAAATGCTGTCTTATGTTGTGTTACTGCAATGATAAGCATTTTGAAATATCACCACATATCTACAATATTTATTGAAAAAAGGGAACAATTTCACTGTTTATTATCACGTTTTTATTAACCCCATTTCTTAACAATTTATGTGGTACACATTTTAATGTACTTCCTCGATGAGAAAGACTTTAAACATAACTCAGAATTGGATGACAATGTAATATTAACTTACTTTCAAGAAAATACCTCCACCACAAACTACCCTTTATATGGAAAATGTTTAAACTAACTTCATGATGGGCTAGAGACTTGAAACTTTAAACATAACTCAGAACTGGATGACAATGTAATATTAACTTACTTTCAAGAAAATACCTCCACCACAAACTACCCTTTATATGGAAAATGTTTAAACTAACTTCATGATGGGCTAGAGACTTGAAACTTTAAACATAACTCAGAACTGGATGACAATGTAATATTAACTTACTTTCATGAAAATATCTCCAACACAAACTACCCTTTATATGGAAAATGTTTAAACTAACTTCATGATGGGCTAGAGACTTGAAACTTTAAACATAACTCAGAACTGCATGACAATGTAATATTAACTTACTTTCATGAAAATATCTCCAACACAAACTACCCTTTATATGGAAAATGTTTAAACTAACTTCACGATGAGCTAGAGACTTGAAACTTTAAACATAACTCAGAACTGCATGACAATGTAATATTAACTTACTTTCAAGAAAATACCTCCACCACAAACTACCCTTTATATGGAAAATGTTTAAACTAACTTCACGATGAGCTAGAGACTTGAAACTTTAAACATAACTCAGAACTGGATGACAATGTAATATTAGCTTACTTTCATGAAAATATCTCCAACACAAACTACCCTTTATATGGAAAATGTTTAAACTAACTTCACGATGAGCTAGAGACTTGAAACTTTAAACATAACTCAGAACTGCATGACAATGTAATATTAACTTACTTTCAAGAAAATACCTCCACCACAAACTACCCTTTATATGGAAAATGTTTAAACTAACTTCATGATGAGCTAGAGACTTGAAACTTTAAACATAACTCAGAACTGGATGACAATGTAATATTAACTTACTTTCAAGAAAATGCCTCCACCACAAACTACCCTTTATATGGAAAATGTTTAAACTAACTTCATGATGAGCTAGTGACTTGAAACTTTAAACATAACTCAGAACTGCATGACAATGTAATATTAACTTACTTTCAAGAAAATACCTCCATCACAAACTACCCTTTATATGGAAAATGTTTAAACTAACTTCACGATGAGCTAGAGACTTGAAACTTTAAACATAACTCAGAACTGGATGACAATGTAATATTAGCTTACTTTCATGAAAATATCTCCATCACAAACTACCCTTTATATGGAAAATGTTTAAACTAACTTCATGATGGGCTAGAGACTTGAAACTTTAAACATAACTCAGAACTGGATGACAATGTAATATTAACTTACTTTCAAGAAAATACCTCCACCACAAACTACCCTTTATGTGGAAAATGTTTAAACTAACTTCATGATGAGCTAGTGACTTGAAACCTTAAACATAACTCAGAACTGGATGACAATGTAATATTAACTTACTTTCAAGAAAATACCTCCACCACAAACTACCCCTTATATGGAAAATGTTTAAACTAACTTCATGATGAGCTAGTGACTTGAAACCTTAAACATAACTCAGAACTGGATGACAATGTAATATTAACTTACTTTCAAGAAAATACCTCCACCACAAACTACCCTTTATGTGGAAAATGTTTAAACTAACTTCATGATGAGCTACTTTGCGTTAGTTATTGAGTTAATGAGTTATTTTTCTATCAGCGTAAACAGTTCTGCCTAATTGTGTTCCATATACAGTACAGGCGAGGACTGTTTGAGTGGAGACAGTTGATTCGATTTGACCGTGAACGGATTCATTGTTAATGAAACAATGTGAATCTTGTATGTGTAGTTTCTGAAACTTAAGCGAAAATTAAATAAATATTAAAATATGTTAATACTAAAGAATAATGCATTAAAAATTCACCAGAAGTAATAATTTTTCGCACAAATGCTTCACAATTCCATTATATGCTCCTGTCCAGAAAAGTACGTCTAACATGCACCAAATTATGTTTGAGTGCAACAAAGAATTTGTATTTATTTTCTACCAAAACAGAGCCGTGGCAGAGTATTCCTAAATATGTCTCATTGGTTTGGATAAATTTGTAATCAACATTTTCCGATACGTAAAGCATTTGTTTTTCAATGAAAATATTCTTTGAATTATACTTATCTGTTTGCGTGCAAGATGATCTAAAAGTGACAGTGATTCAAAACGAAGGAACGAAAACACGCGTTAACTGTCCAAACAGAGCCATTGCAATCCCCTGAAATATCGGCAACTTCTTTAACATCCGTGCAGTGCCGCTAGTATCTCACCCGTGTCAAGTGTCTTAGTGGACAAAATGTCATCCCCAGTTCGTGTTTAGTCCATTTTAAACTAGACTGACGTTCCAGCTAAGGTGTTCATAGTATAGAGTGAAACCTACCACGTGATTTAATCCACGTGGGGAAGATATTCTGATGCCACTGATTGGTTAAAGATAGATTCCGATTGTTAATTATGAAACATCAGTTAGCGATATCTGATACTAGCACTTTTCTCTCTTTATTCCTTAGATGCATGTCCTGCTAATAAATTTAATTACAACTTAAGCATAAAAGAAATAAATAAAATCTTTCTTACATAGTATTATTACATATTTTGGTACTTCATCGCATTCGTGTCGTAGCGTTATGAGCAGATTCGATTCTCCTTTGTTTTGCCAGTGCTTAGTTTCTATGTACTGTGGAATGAAATATCAATAGCATTTGTCTTATTTAACTTCTGACACTACAAGCAGATATATTCCTGCTTTCCCTCTCCACTCAGACGTTTCAATTTTTCCTAGAGCTGCTCCACAACGAGTGAACTATTAGTCTAACATGGATAAAGTATGCAATTCACACACTTTTGCTAATAACTTATAACTTCACAAGAATTTCCTATTTGTCTCTATTAAATACCAATCTACGTAAAAACACTATTGCTAATACTATTGAAATATACTTACAGTTGTATTTAAAAGCTCGAAATAAAGCAAAAAATAAACTTTTCTTCACACACTACAGAGACTTCACGTGAGAAAATCCGCCAGTGCTTCCTAACTAGGGAAGAGTCACGATTGCTTTCGGAAACCTGCAAAGCATGCTATTCAAGGTTACGAATGTGTAAATACAAAAATATTCAGTATTGCATGTGCTCGCGGAACTGATCACTCGAGCTTAAGCAGTTGTCAAATTGCCTGCAGCACCGCGGATGTTCGCGAATAAATTTTGAAAATGCATCCAGAGAAATAAAAATTTGTTGGCATAAATTGTATTGTTGTTCTTCTTTTACTCTTGAAACTTCTGGGGAAGTGCGCTTACACCTAGTAGCTATGAACACCACTACAGCTACTGTACAGGATTGCATTGTAGTTGTAATTCACCTCTTATGACACTAAATGGAGAGGTAATACAATAATTTGTTGTTTCCCCCCAGTCAGTTGGGTAGTATATATTTGAACGCACTGTATTTGACACGGAAGTTGTAGAAAACTTACACACGTTTCAAGTGTTTTGTAATCATTTCCCTTCGGATATACTTAGCTATAAGTAAATGATGGATTTAACGTTCGATTTCAATAGTTTACAGTTTGGGCAGTCTAGAATGTGTATGTACAGGGTTGTGATTAAGGACCTGATTTAGCGTAATTTGGAAGAAGCAGGCAGGGTGCGTGCTTCTCGTGTAATTTGGCCTAGACTCGTTAACCTCGGCCTAGTAACTTGTCCCTTATCCGTTTTGCGTGATGCGGCCATATCATATGCAAACCATCGGCTCCATTTCGCGTCTTGTTGCTGAAAGTAGTGCATCTTTGGTAGCGATCTCTAGACGTTTTTGTGTCACAGCCGAAATAGCTCAATTCATCGATCGCTAAACGGGCTTCCACAGCTTTCTTAAAAATGGCTTCTGCGATGTGATTAAAGTATCACATTTTTACTATTCAGATCACAACAAAATGAACAAGTTGAATGTTCTGGGAATAAGATTTGAAGTTCTCATCATTCGGGAAGACCTTTTTAACCAGTAAATCGTAAAAGATAGACAAACACTTGTAATCTAATTAGTTGTATCACTAGGGCCTCTTCTACCCTTACACAAATGCCCATTCCTCTATTGACTTCACGTTGAAACATTGTTATTGTGGGTAACATGGATTATGGGAATATAAGTGATAGTCAAATGTTTTAAAGCGGTCGCCATGTGATGGATTTGAAAACCCTTTCTCTTTGCATTACCATACCAAGGGATAAAAACAATGAATAACGTATTCATATTTAAAAATTGCATTGGAAAATTAGAAAAAAAAGGATGTCCAAAAAGGGATATATATAATTTTGTGGAATGACTCATTCCACAAAAATTGTACCGAACATAAATTTGAGGAATTTTTGGACCTATGTTCTTACATTTTCCCAAAGTTTCGACAAACCTTTTTGTTAATATATGTATATATATATATACAAGGGCCGTTCAGAAAGTAACCTCCGATCGGTCACAGTGCGGGTAGTGGGGGGAGTAGCGACGCCATCTGTGCATTCACGCACTCAGCAGGTCAGTCGGCATCAAGCCGTGGTTGAGTGAACGTCGTATCTGCGCTAGTTTAGTGTTTGTGGCCGTTTGAAATGTGTGCTGCAATAGAAAACCCCGCCAAATGTGAAGTGCGTGCCGTTATAAGGTGTTTTACAGCCAAAGGATATTCTGCAGCAACTATTCATCGTGAGCCTTGTGCCGTGTACGGACCAAGAGTTATGAGTGAAGGAGTGCTCCATGAATGGGTACGTTTATTTAAAAGTGGACGAGAAAACGTTCATGATGAAGAGAGGAGTGGTAGACCATCATTGGTGACGGACGAACTCATTCAGACAGTTGATGCAAAAGTTCGAGAAAACCGACGTTTCACAATGTCGGAGTTGTCTACTGATTTTCCACAGATTTCTAAGACTCTCTTGTACGAGATAGTGACAGCAAGATTGGGTTACCGTAAGTTCTGTGCACGATGGTTGCCCAAAATTCTTACCGACCACCACAAAACTCAAAGAATGGCATCTGCATTAGACATTCTGTCACGTTATGCGGACGAAGGTGAACCATTGTTAAACAGAATCGTGATCTGGGACGAAACCTGGATTAAGTACAAGAACCCTGAGACAAAAGAACAATCAAAGATGTGGGCACATTCAAACCAATAAAAGCCCGGCAAGATTTTTCTGCCCGAAGAGCTCAAAGATGCGGTCACAGGCTGGCTCCAGGCACAAGCGGGTGAATTTTATGCATAAGGAACTTCAAAGCTTGTGAACAGATACGATAAGTGCCTCAATCGTTATGGAGACTATGTAGAAAAATAGTGCAAAGATGTAGTTGTAAGATGTATATATTAAAATGTTTTTATTTAACTTGGTGAATTTTTTGCAATCAATCGGAGGTTACTTTCTGAACGGCCATCGTATATATATACAGAATGTTTCAGAAATATTTTTACAAACTTCGGGTAAGGGTTCCTCACAGCGATCGACCGTCCGTCCGTAGTGCTGGCTGGCTGTATAGAGCCAAAAGGTTTTTGCTGCGTGCCCACCCGTTAAGGGTGTCTGGGCGTCTTGGGAGGGGACATGTTCTAGAATATCTTCGCTTCCTTGGAAGACTGATATTTAACCAAACTTTCAATTTTGACATGTTTACATACATACACATATATCACACATTTATGAACTTTTTTCAAAGTTTATTGTTCTTTTTTTATCTATTCAGGAGAATTCCAAACTGTGTACTTCTAGTGAAACCTCGGTATCAAATTTTTGGGTGAATGCAATAACTTTCTGCCAAGTATGTACGCTGATGAGAAGACATTCCTTAACGTTCTTTGTGCCCTACAGGTTTGCCAGTTTGATGACGAAGTTCCATTATTTTGTGTTGGGATGTGATTTACTGTTATTTTGTGGCACTTTATTCCCTTTTCTCGGCCTACCTAGTCGATCAACATTGACAATTAGCTTACCATTTGTGGTCTCAGGTCAATTTCTGTGAGATAACACTTGCTGTATTTTTAAAGAATTCACTTTATTTTAAAAACAATAAATATTCCAGCATTATTCCCTGGAATTCTTCGTCAATGAAAATTTTCTTCTATTGTAATTTTCTTCTATTGTTGCGGAAGTTTTCCCCCATCTCCATGGTTACCTGATTTTTCACTATCACTTCCAATAGCAGTTATACAGGATGTTTCAGAAATACTTTGACAAACTTCAGGTAGATGTACCTCACACCAAAAGAAGGAAAAGAGTTCATATGAACACATGTCCCATAATCCTTGGTTTTTGCGTTATTCCGGTCACAATGAAAGTATGAGTTCATTGACTTTCGGGGTCCAACTTTAAAACTTCATTTCTCTACAGTAGATGGCGAAGTGTTGCCATGGAGACTTGTTTATGTTTGTCATTTGTTATCAGTCTGTCTTCAATGTTTCAATTGCGTACATGTAGTGAGTTACCTTCACGTGTTTCGTTCCACCATGGCTGGATATTCATTTCGTCAACAGTTAGGCATGATTTTTATGTATAGTTGCGCGAATGGGAATGGATGCAAGGCATCACGGCTCTACCAGATGGAGTTTCCAGACCGAAGACAACTGAGTCATCCAACCTTTGTCGCTGTTTATCATCGCCTTGCTGAGACAGAAACCGTTGCACAATGGACTATTGATCGAGGAAGACCAAGCGTTGTTCATACACCAGAACAAAAAGAACAGATGTTAAAGTGTGTCGAAGATGATCCAGGTACAAGACAATTGGCTGTGGCATCTGGTACATCACATGTGACAGCATGGAGAGTACTTCACGAGCAGTTCCTGCATCCATACCATATTCATTGTGTGTAGGGCCTTTTGCCTGCTGATTATCCACCACAGGATAACTTTGCCGATGGTTTGTAGTACAAACAGGCAATACATTTTAATTAATTGATGGAAATTAAACATTTCTTCACACTAGCTGTATATATGCTAAGGTTTTTGATAGAGCCAAAATTGAATTTTTCATATTGACTCTTATCTAGCCAGTATATTGTTTGTCTCGTCAGTTTTGTTTACAGAGGCAACATGTGGGAGAGATGGAATTATAATTTCCACAATGTACACATATGGGCAGATTGTAATCCTCATGCTGTACTTCAGGCTAGACATCAGCAACAGTTCAGTCTGAATGTGTGGGCTGGCATTGTAGGTGACTGGTAGGTCCATACGTTTTACCAGCACATCTTACTGCTGCTGTTCACAGGGACTTTATCCAGCACACTATTCTTGACCTACTTCATGAAAATTTGCCCCTGAAAATAAGAAAAAAACATGTGGTTTATGCATGATGGGGCTCCGGCACATTTTAGTAACATTATTCGAGATGCACTGACTGGTAGAGGACAGTTCCATGACCTGCATGTTGTCCCGACCTCAATCCTGTGGATGTTTACGTCTAGGGGCATCTTCAATCATTGGTTTATATAGCTATCATCCCGAATGCAGAAGTGCTTCGACGCTTTGAGTCATGGAAGCCTGCATAACCATTCGCCACCATCCCGGAGTTTTCGAAAGGATGTGACATTCCATGATTTGAGAACACAGGCACACATAGAAGCAAGAGGACATTTCGAGCATTTATTATGAGTTTTGTGTGTTATAAGTGTACCACTGTGTTGAACACTTTCTAAGAGAAAACAAAGGATTATGGGACATATGTTCAAATGAACTTTTTTCCTTCTTTTGGTGTGAGGAAACCATACTCGAAGTTTAAAAAAGAATTTCTGAAACATCCTGTATAATCGATTTCAATTCCTTGACTGCACATCTCTTTTGTTCCTTCACTTATTACATTAACATTTTATTAAATAACTAAACATTTCTCAAATGTTTAATATTTAAAAATGACAAACAACTCTTGCTGGGGTCTATATTTAAATAACTCTTTCAACGTAATAGAGAAGGTAAACAGTAGTTCTCTTAAAAATAATTACTCCAAATAACCTCTTAGTGGGACCAATTGTTTTGAGCTTTGTTTTTTTGTAATTGTAAAGTGTTATCCATGTTTTTTCTTGCCATGCCATTGGAAAGTATAGATAGCTATAGAAATTCTAGGCCAGTATATTAGTGGATCTTGTACCTACAGCAAAATGCTGCAACATTTTAAAACTACTGCTGCAAATCTTTATCTCAACACAGAAAGAAAATAAGCTTTGGTAATAATAGTTTGTAGACGCTATAAAAGTCATGTCAATGAAACATTAGGTATGGGTGAGTAGAGCCAGACTGAAAAATTCAATTTCATAGCCGGGATTTGAACCACAGATCTCCCACTCTCCATGCAGTTGCTCTAAACCACTGAGCTACTATGGCCAACACGCCGACATGACATTAAATTCTCCAACTGACTCGGATGTTTGCTATGAGACACACACCTTTTGTGGCGACTTACTATGCTGTAAGTACTCAAGTACCAGGCTCTATAGTTAAACCACTAGTTTTTAGGTAAATTGATGGAAATAATCATTAGCCATGTGTAGGCTAAGGTAGGTATTTAAGATGGAAATACGTTTCTCATTTTAAAGTATTTTACTTTTTATAAGTGCACCAAATGTTCATTAAGCAGTAGAATACTGAGCAAGTTACTGTTAAACTAGCAAATATCTCTGCTGCTGTAAATCAAATTTTTGTTATAGAGCATTAGATTTCAAGCTTCTGCACAAATTCACATGTCTACAATTTGCAACTGGAAAACAATTCTTCCATTCCCATCTGTGTTTACTTCAGCTACTCTTGGTGCAGCTACAGAAGTGTTATTTGCCAATCAGAACTTTATAGAAGATAGGTATAATCATTGTTGCTACAAATTATGAGAAAATCAAAATTAGCTCACAAATTATCAAAGCTCATTATTGATCGCATACTGTTTCATCTAGATTCCAAGAATCTCATTAGCGATCTTCAATTTGGCTTCAGACCTGGGAAGTCTACAGAATCAGCGGTCTACAACATAGTTGATTGGATCCAACAAGTTCACAGAGAAAAAACAAATAGGACATATCTGGTGCATTTGACCATGCCTGGTGGCCAAAGATACTACACTAATTAAAAGTGAAAGGTTGTCCTAGCAATTTATATAAGATTGTAACCAACTATTTTCACAACTGAAATAGTCAGCTTAGTATCAATAATATAACTGTTATCAAACAAATGACTCATGGATGTCCACAAGGTTCAATTTGTAGCCCAATTTTTTGGGTTCTACTATATGATGATTTAATAACACAACGATTACCAGAAAATTGCCAGTTATACGCATATGCTGATGATGCTCTATTACTTATTAAGTCTGCTACCTTTCAGAAGTTACAGATGACAGCCAATGAAGCTCTCCATATCATCCATTCCTGGGGTGTAACTAACAAACTGAACTTTAATGCCAGCAAGACATTGGCTATGCTAGCCACTAAGAAAAGAAATTTGGAAGAATTATCTCTCTACATGAATAATAGAGAGATTAAATTAGTGGATAATTTGAAGTATCTAGGAGTTA
Source organism: Mantis religiosa (assembly GCA_030765055.1). Taxonomy (NCBI): domain Eukaryota; kingdom Metazoa; phylum Arthropoda; class Insecta; order Mantodea; family Mantidae; genus Mantis; species Mantis religiosa. The sequence goes on from CM060957.1 coordinate 15,836,607, forward strand.
TTTTAGACAGACGTCTGACGTTCCGAAATCATCTTGATTATGTAGCCAGGAAGGCTAGTAAACTTCTTACTGCACTGACTGCTTTAAGGAGACCAACATGGGGCCTAAACTCTTCTTTATTGAAGTTAATTTATAAAGGGGCAGTTGAACCTATGGTTCTCTATTGTGCAGGAGCATTGCAAAGTATTTTCCAGAAGAGATGGGCACAGACTAAACTATTACAGCTACAGTGTGGATACATCTTAAGAATCATCCGAGGATACCACACCATCTCCACTCCAGCAGCGCTCATTATTGCTAATATTGAACCCATCTTTCTTACTGGTGTATATAAGGCAAATATCAACAACATTAGAAATGGCCGAGCTTTGCCACAACATATTTCACACCTGCAACTTGAACAACCAGTTAAACAAGCTTCTCATCCAGCCACCTGTGTCTCTAGTCTCCTTGAAGATTGTGCAGCAGAGTACCACCAGTACTCCATTTACACAGATGGCTCTCGGATAGCTGAAGGGTTTAGTAGAAATGCTAAAGTAGGATGTGCGTTTGTAGTATTCTCTCGTTCCATAGAATGCCATTCTTCCATGTTCAAACTTGCTAAGGAGTGTTCAGTCTTTCAAGCTGAATTAATAGCAATTTGTGAAGCAGTGAAATGGTATAACAACTTACAATATACCACTCGCCTTTATAGTGACTCACAGGCAGCAATTGCAGCTTTGAAAGATACCAAAAACAGCAGTCCTATTGTAGCTGAAATAAGTCAATTATTATGTAGTTCTCATCTGTGTATTTCATGTGTCAGAGGGCACATGGAGATTGCCGGAAATGAAAGTGCAGATGAGCTTGCAAAGAGAGCTGCGACTTCAGATCTTCCAGAAATTTACACTATATGCCCTATTTCTTATGTGAGGCAAACATTAAAGGAGATAATCGATGACTGGAATGAATACTGCTTAAAAAGTGATTGCGGTGTGACTAAGGATTATATTTCCCAACGGTTTCTGGCAGACATAAATGTAAATTCGTTAATCCTATGTTCTCACTCAATTCTTAACTGAACATGGCAAATTTTCAGTTTATTTATTTTGATTCAAAATAAAATCCACATCTGATTGTATTTGTGGTAATCATCTTCAAGATGTCCCTCACATTTTATTTGATTGCCCGTTTTTCTGTTTTGAAAGATACCAACTTGAATTATTGCTTCAATCTTTAGGTTACACTTTCTCAAAACCACTTACACATATTCTGATGAATTACAAAACTTTGGCTTTCTTAAAATATTTCTTAAGCTAAAGGATTCATCTTGATGTTTACGGTTTGTCAGCTTGATATAGAATTTTGTTATATTTTTTGTAAATTGTATTATATTCATAAATTTGTAAACTATATTCCTAATATACCTTTGGGTAAAATAGGAATCAAAAAATTGGATAATAAATAAATAATCAAAGAGCATGTCATATTAAGGGAACGGTTATGAGAGAAGGAGGATGTGAGGCATTTGATGACCAGTTAACCTTCCCACAGAAGTAGTTTTATCTTGAAAGTTTGTACCTTTGGTGCTAGAGTTGATGATTAAATAATTCTCTCCTTAAAAGACTTACCCAGTCATATTTCATTAAAGCTTGAAACATTACTCATGAAGTATGACTCAATAAGTCTTTTAATATGAAATAGCTTCACCTCTAACAATGCTTTTATTAATATCTTTCAATTCTCTCCTTGCATAAGATATAATAGAATTATATGGAGGGAATTCGGTAGAGTTAGATTACTTCCGTAAAAACCCTGGCATAATGCATTGCTTGCCTTAGGAGCGACTCTCACCACCGATGGGCGTGGCTTAGGCGTGAGGTGATTGGGGAAGTTCCTCAATGCCGTCCAGCATGTCGTCTGCACATATCCTGCTTTTTTGTGTTCGCAGGATATGAACACAGGATGGTCACATTGTGATATGAAGCATTGTCTATTACAAGAACAGACTTCTCTGGAAGATTGGGCTTTAGTTTTTCTTTAACTACATTCTAGCTGATAAGTTTCACAGATTTAGTGTTCCCAACAAAGCACGTGATAACCAAGTTCACTCATCTATATCAGAATACACACTGACCTTTGCGCATACAGGTTGACGCATAAGGCTGGGTGGGAGGGAGAGAGGGAGGAACTGGCATACATGAGGCGTCAAGCGGATATTGAAAACAGGCTCGCCCGCTGGTCACCCAGGGTTTTTATGGGAATACGGCTACTCTACTGTGATCAGTTCTGATTTATTATGTCTATGCCTCAAGTAGAACATCCTCAGGATAAAGGATAAGACGAAAGGAGACAGAGGACTGCTGAACCATGGAGTCACGACAGTGCAGAGGGCAGGGCGCCTATGATTGACCACTTGGAAACTCCCCGGCTGGTCAGTACAGATGCCAGCCCACCCTACTGTGGTACAGAAACAGCCCCACCCGACCGGCATATCTTGCCATGCAATGCCGAGACATCCGACACTTCTATAGTAGCCACGTTCTTTGAATTCCAAGTGGCGACAAAGGGGACGGAAAAGTTTCACCTCTGACCGCACATTCCACATGGAAGCAACTATAAGGGTTTTCCATTCTAAAACATATGGGGTGGTCTTTCACCAAATAAAAGCGCTGTTGCAATATTTTTCTTGTGTCCTTAGATGTTCAGTGTCTGCTATTAGCTTAGACTGTGAACACATGCTTCTTATGTGTGTTAATTAAGCTTATATTTATAAAAGTTACATAGTGTTTTACTTAGTGTAGTTTTATTAATTTATTAGTTTAACAGTTATTGGCATTTAGTACTTGCGTAGTTTAATTAAGATGTGGAGACCATGGGAATCGAGTTTCTCTCCCTCTGGCTGCACTGGAAAATTACCCCTCACCAAGTACCAGTGGTTCCGGAACTCCGAAGACAAAGACGTACAAAAATCTTGAACAAGCGATGCCAGATTTTCATGAATATGTGAAAAACAATAATTTAGGTAAGAGTTCGATTTCTGAGACTGCAAGGATACTGAAGTTGGACAGGAAAACTGTGCAGAATGTTACACAGAGAGGCCCAGTGACTCCTAAAAAACCAGCTAACAAAAGGGCAAAATTTAATCAAGTAGATAATTTTGGCTGTGGCTTTATAAGGCTTTATAACATTAGGATACATTAATTATTTAAAATTTATTTGAAAATATAAATAAGTAAATCAAATGACTAGTTCATACAGTGAAATCAGCTTGAATTTTTTGTCCATCTAAATGTTATTTTAAACAACGGCAACCCTGGGCAGTCTCAGCTATGAACACGAGACTAACATTCTTCACTCCTCCAACCGAGTAAGTGTAACCTAAGATGTTTATGACATTGTGGTTAGGGGTGAGAACAGTTTTTCCTTACAAAGCGAAGCGCCTGGGGATGCTTTGAGCGCGGTCACTATACCCTGAAGAAGACTGCTAAATGAGAGATGAAGTGGAGGGACAGGAAATTTGGGGGAAGTCATTAAACTACCCAGCATTTGTCTAGTAACCCAGGTAAAACCTCCGAAAAAACCATATATCAGGTAGGTCGGCCTTGGGAATTGAACCTAGACCCACTGAATACAGACAACAGATGAAAATGCCCGAACAACTTGGTTCTCTCCTTGCATACACAGGTTCAGAGCATTCAAATGATCTGTCAAGACACCTGCTACCCAACCATCTTCTAATTTTGGTTCTTTTTTGACAAAACTGCCATTATATCCCCTCAATATCCATAAAAATATTTTAAAACCTTGCCGGAACTAATACGCCATATTTTACTGTAATATATAGGTATGTCACCATACAGCTGTTCTACAAATTGAACATACAGTCAAAGCATGCAGTCTCAAATAATTCACTGTCTTCACAACGTTTACATGTCAAGGTTTCACAGTTTATCCTAAACTAATTCCTAGTCTATCCTAGAATACCTCCTCAATTTATTCAATGATATTCCCTTACTCCCTTTAACCCCTTAACATAAAAGCCCAAGTATACTCGGGTGACTAGCAATTACAAATTAGTTTAAAACCTGTGTTCTCTCATTATCTTGCAGTTTCTTAAAATTTCTGTTACATTTCGTGCTGAACTCACTCCTTTGATAGTTGGAAGTGTGCCAACAGATGTCACTGATTCAAACACTTGTTTCGTTCTGTTTATTTTTCGATGTTACATGTCTTTCTTCCTACCAGCTGTTGTGTGTACGCATACAGTGTGCAGTTCTGTGTGTTTATAGAAATCGAGAGTGATAAAGATTATAATATTGAATTTAGTGGAACTGAAATTTCTGAAGAGAGCTACGAAGGCACTTCATAAGAAGAAAGTGACTTTTCCAGCTCATCGGAAGGTAATATTGCAGCTGAGCAAATCATTGCAGAACACCAGAGGGAGGAATTTTCTACAAAAATTAGTGGGCAGGCCATCAGCGAAAGCAAATCCTTTGCCACTTGTTGCCGACATTTTCCATCAATAACCCCGCCAAGTAAAAAAAGAAAAATCCAACAAGAATATGTAGAATGTGCAGCAGTGTGTGTGACGCTAGGTGCAAGAAGATACGAAGGAAATCTAGATACATGTGCACTGACTGTGGCGTATATCTTTTTGTGTTGTCCTTGCTTAAGAGCTTTTCATTCAGCAACAAACACAAACAGAATAAATAATAAAGTATGCTTTAAAATATAGGTTAATAACTCACTTTTGTTCTTAAATGTTGTAGTACCTAATAGGAACTTGTTTATAAAAGAAAGCATACTAAGTATTTAACGAGTATACTTGGGATTTAAATCTGGAGGATATTCAGACACAACTTTTTTTATTGTTATGGTTGTAAAAATATTCAGTTGTGACAATAAAAAAATTGGTAAGAAAAGGAACATACTTTTAAAAATAATAGGTATGCTAAGAGGCTAAGGATACATTCTTAGTTGATCCTCCTCCGTGTATGCTAGGTTATCTTAATATATTTTACCCCCTAAGTACAAGGGCCATGCTGAGAGTTTTTAGCAGTGCTAAGACGGAAAATCTGACAACCATGATATTATTGAAGTTTGAAAGAGCAATGTTTCTTGACCTTGGAGCATATGTGTGGTAGTCCCTCCACCACAAGGCCATGCATGGACAGCGAATGAGTCAGATGCACTGCAAAATGGACCTGTTGCACCGTGATTTCTGAGCAATTATTTATTATGACTACAAAAAGAAGTTTAATGCTGAAGAATGCCACTCTTCACTAGTACGTGTTTTTGGTGAGTGTGTCCCATCTACAGCCACTGTTGAAAATTGGTTTGGTGAATTTTCAAGGAGCAGGGAGTCTCTTGAAGATGAACCACCTCGTCCTTGTCCCCTGCAATGGCAGTGACCCAAGAAAATGTTGATGCTGTGAGGAAAATGATCCAAGAGGATCCTCATCTCACATTTTGCGATATTGAAGGGACCCTAAATATTGGATCGACTGCAGCAGACCATTGTTCATGATTATTTAGGCCTAACCAAGAGATGTGCACGTTGGGTGCCACATTCCCTGACAGAAGCCGAAAAGAATGCAAGAGTGGATTGGTGTAAATTTATGCTTGAAAAATTTGACCAAGGACAGTCCAAAGACACTTACAACATCGTCACAGGTGATGAAACATGGGTGTACCTTTATGACCCCGAAACCAAGAGGCAGTCATCAGTATGGTGCTTCCAGGTCAGGAATCACCCACGAAAACTCGGAGAACTAGGAGCTCTGGAAAGAAGATGGTGGCCACTTTCTTCACCAAGATGGGTCATCTCACCTCTGTGACCTTGGACGCATGCTGTACAGTCACTGCAGAGTGGTATGTGACTGAATGTCTGCCGAAAGTCTTTGCAACATGGAAGTCAAAGCATCCCAAGATGAAGAGTGGGCAACTTCTTCTGCATCACGACGATGCCTCAGCACACACGGCTGCCAGAACCATGGACTTCCTAGCTTACCTCACCCATCCTATTCACCAGACCTGGCTACATGTGAATTTTTCCTGTTCCCAAAGACAAAGAAAAAGCTACGTGGGCAGATTTTTTCATCCGATGAAAAGGCTATTGCAGCATACAACAGTGCTATAAGTGACATCTCTAAAGAAGCTTGGAATGAGACATTTTCTAAGTCGTTTCAAAGTATGGAAAAGTGTATCAGTTCTTATGGAGAGTATTTAAAAAAGTTGTAATAGTTTGTGAATAAAATGTATTTCTGAAACTCTGCTAAAAGCTTTCGGCATAACCCCCGTATTATATTCTACCTCCTCAATATTAAACATTTTTGCTTCAATGAATTTTGTTATTGCTAATCTGATGGTCTTGTATTTGAATTTATACAAATGATGCATTGTTTTGATGTGATGATCTGGGAGAACCAAAGTAAATGTTATAAGTTTGAGAAATCCAGAAGATAGCAGTTGCATAAAAGAGTTTCTAAAATGGGTCAAGGTAGAAAATAAATGTGGTGGCTTATTATAAACAAATCTATTTACAGTTTATTATTGCTTACAGATAATATTCAAAGCCGTCTACAAGGAGCGTTATGACACACATATTAAAGGTGATTTCATGTTGTGAGCAAGTACATTTGTTCCACATGGCCATTGGCTTTGTCTTGCAGATACAGTCACTCACAAAATAAAAACCTTACTTTAAACCCTTGTATCGTAAGTAACCAGTTTTTATAAGATCCGATATAGGTTATGAAAATTATATCTTGTTTACTGTAATAATTTTTATTGTTTTAAATTCACATTCAGTTTTCTAAAATTTTATTAAAAGTTTATTCACTGTTAACTATTTCGTAGACCATTGCATCGTAACTTAGCACTTTCTATATATACAAAAATAACAGCTTCTTAAATGCCACAGGTTGTGAACTAAATATGGCATTTATTTATTGATGCAAGTTTATCTTCATTTCTTCCTCATATCTGCTTAATGCATCATTGCATAAAACATTCACTGGAGACGTCACAAAATAACACACCCTTTTACTCCCTTGTCCAGCAGGTGAGTCTTCTTGTAGACCACTCGATATTCTGTGCCACACCAGTTATAAATAGACTGCTTAAACTTTCCTTTTCAAAAAACACTGCCCACAGTTGTACAATGTTTACACTTTAAGCAGTTGTATTGGAACACCTTCCTTTAAATTCATTGTGCACATTCAACATTCAGCAACCTACTTTCATTTTACTAGACCCATTTTCTTTGCTTCAGTTTCGTAAATGAGTAACCTCCACATTTTCACCACAAACACTTCGGCTTCTTCATCCAGCACCTGCAATTTACAGAACAGTCATTTGTAACTGATTTCTCAACTTTTCTTTTACATCATCAAATGGAAATACAAAACCAAGATTACAATTATAAAATTACAATTATGGAAAGTGCCATATATTTCTAAATCCTGAAACTCCTATCATGTTTGTCATTGAATAATAATTCGGTCCCCATACACCTAACCCTAGGTTTTTGTATATTGAAGGCCCTCTACTCCTTTTTACACATTTGGCCATTTCTCCTATCCTGATCTACATTTATCTCTTAATTGTTCTTAAGCCAACTCTCTTTAACTTTCCCTAAATAATTCCCTATATTTCTCCTGTTCTTTTCCCCTTTTACTGACAAAATTTTTCTAATTACTACTTCGGCCCCCAAATTGTCCCATTTACGTAGCCAGGCCTACTGTCTCCATATCTTTGTTTGACTGCAATATAATATACAATGGAAATCTGATTCTCTTCTCCACACAATGGACATTTATCTAGCTCCCTCTCTTGACCTATACCTTTCTGTCCCATTTACGTAGCCAGGTCTGCTCTCTCCATATCTTTGTTTGACTGCAATATAATATACAATGGAAGTCTACATTCTCTTCTCCACACAATGGACATTTATCTAGCTCTCTATCTTGACCTATACCTTTCTGTCCCATTTACGTAGCCAGGCCTGCTCTCTCCATATCTTTGTTTGACTACAATATAATATACAATGGAAGTCTGCATTCTCTTCTCCACACAATGGACATTTATCTTGCTCAAAGTATAAAGTTGGAAGAAGCGTAGGGACAGTGAAGCACAAATTAATACAAAAGTGAATCGAGAAGATATTGACACATTGCTTCACTCACACTGTTTATTCACAGGACATGTTTCAAGAGCTCTCGCTCCTATCATCAGCTGATACTCGAGTATCCTATCTTGACCTATACCTTTCTGTCCCATTTACGTAGCCAGGCCTGCTCTCTCCAAATCTTTGTTTGACAATATAATATACAATGGAAGTCTGCATTCTCTTCTCCACACAATGGACATTTGTCTAGCTACCTATCTTGACCTATACCTTTCAAGTTTCTCACTCCTGTTCCCGCCCAAGCAAAAGCTTCTCGCCCTAACTTATTACATATGTCTGTATATCCTTCCCTCCCCAGGTTGTTTTTATTTCTCTATATAACCTCAGTGAGCTTTTGTCACTTGTCTTGTGTCAATATCCTCTAATCTTAACTTCTTTACAGAAGCCTCTATACCCATACTCTGCATTTATCCAAGAATGACCCATACCTATCTGCTTTAACACGTTATTCATTTTATGTGCCCAAGACCCTCCCCAGTTACTTCTCTTTTGAATATGAAAACATTCTTTAATAATATTGCCATCTTCCAAATTAGTGATTCTGTATAAATATTTCATTGCCCTTGACAAGATTTTAATTTTAGTAGAGTGCCTGCCCAGTTCCAATTGTGCTGCCCCATTAGGTGATGCTATGGGTAATCCCAATATATATTTACAAAAGGATCTATGCACTCTATCAGTGTCTCTCCAAGCCTCATCTACCCCCCATAACTCTGATCCATGTAACATTCTATTTTCTACTACTGCCGTATAAATCCTCTCCAACCATTTGACATTTATATCTGTCCATTTACTGTAGCTTGATCTTATCACCCTCATGGCCATTTTACCTTTTGCCACAGACATCTTCTTTTGTTCTTTCCAGCTACCATCTGAACTCAAACTTGTCCCCAAATAATCAAATCTCCTTGCAACCTCTATTTCTCTTCTATTAACCTCCCATTTATCATCAACAGAACAGTAAGTAAATGCAAATGTTAGACAAAACTGTGCAACAAAACGAAAATCAAGTTTTAAAAATCCACATATCATCCTAGAACACATCGTTCACTATTGACTTACTCTACAGAAGAGATTTAGAGCCTTGTTCATTGCCTGATAAACCCAACATTTAAAGCCATTAAAAGTTAACACACTTATCTTAAAAACTAATAAAAAGCTGGAGCAACATATAAATGGTAATTAGGCAGAGATCAAAGACAAAGATGGGTAGAGTCAGACTGAAAAATTCAATGCTATAGCCAGGATTTGAACCACAGATCTACCATTTCCATCATTTAACCTAATACTGGTTTGGCTAAGAAGCCTGTGGTTTAAGTACTTACAGCATAATAAGTTTTCACAAAAGTTATGTAACTCATATATGACAACGCCTAGTGATTTATTGGGCAATACAAGTAAGTGCTGGTATGTTGCCATGGTAGCTTAATTGTTAAGAGCAACCGGACAGAGACCAGTGGATCCATGATTAAAATACTGGCTATAACATGGAATGTTTCAGTATGATTCTACCTATACAAAGATGGTGTATATAGATTGGATTTAACCTTGTAAGCAAAAGAATTTTGTATGTTTCAAGAACACACGTAGTACCCTGTCCCTACTGTTAAGGATATGTGTTGTAACAAACATCAAAAGTCATGGCACACTCCGCTAATAACAAACCTTTCTTTAATGAAAAGTCTGCTTTTAAGGAATATAACAGACATTACGAAAGTGTATCTTGGCCTTAGTACGGATATATGGATTCTATTGTACGTCTCGCAAACAGATATTGGTTCAGTAAAAGGACAAGAATTAGAAGACAATTGGCATTCATTAGAAACAGAAGCTTGTCATTAGTTCCTGTTCAGTTTCAATCGAGCTTGTATTTGCATCACTTTAACATTTTGTACTGGTTAATTGATGGAAATTAATCATTTCTTCACACTAACCATATATAGGCTAAGGTTTTTGATAGTCAACATGATAAATTCAATGCCACAGCCAGGATTGAAATACGGATCTCCTGGTTTCGGTCCAGTAGCTCTAACCCATTGAGTTACCATGACCAACTTGCTGTCATAACAGTAAATGTTCCATTTGACTTGTATATTTCCTTGGTAAACCACTAGGGGCTCTTGCATTCAAGATACACCGTTTGTGGCAACTTACTATTGTACATACTTGAGTCCCAGGCTTTATCATTTAACTCTTATTATTTTAGTTAATTGATGGAAATTAATCCTTTCTTCACACTAGCTGAGTATAGGCTAAGATTTTTGATAGTCATCATGAAAAATTCAATGCCATGGCCGGAATTTGAACCATGGCTATATGGCCCTAGTGGTTTACCAGGGAAATATACGAGTCAAATGGAGAATTTAATGTCATGACGGCAAGTTGGCCATGGTAGCTCAATGGATTAGAGCGACTGGACGGAAATCAGGAGATATGTGGTTCAAATCCCGGCCTGGTATTGCATTTTTCATGTTGACTTTATTTTGTATTGAGTTACAGGTTGCATGTTTCAGTACTAATTAAAGATGTACATAAGTACACAATGACTGCTAAGCAAAAGAAGTTAACTCTAGAAAAGACGGAAAAGAATTTGTTAAACTAGAAAACAATCCATTAAAGAAAGCATGCGAATCTGTGGAATTAGCAATTAAAAACAGTAAAATCATGACTAAAAGAGATAAATTGAACAATAAAATAGACAGTCCATAAACACCATACATATATGGTTTACCCAAAATACATAAACCTGAAATTACCCTTAGACCAATAATTAATAACATTGATGCACCCACTTACCAACTATCAAAACGGCTGGTTCAAATCTTCAGATCCTTCACAAAATTTGAAAATTTAAGTATCAAAAACTCGTTTGAATTGTTAAATCTCCTGAAGGACACAAAGATCAACTCTACAGATGCTTTAGTTTCCTTTGACGTCATTTCTTTATATCCAAGTATACCTACCAATGAGCTTATTCCACTTCTCAAAAAATGGCTGGAATCAATACAAATAACACCTGAAGAAATAGAAGAACTTTCACAACTTACAGAAATTTGTATCAATCAAAATTTTTTCAGCTTTAATGGACAGATCTATAAACAAAAAACGGGCCTAGCTATGGGCAACCCATTGTCTCCCTTCTTGGCAGATTTATTCATGAGTGCTTTTGAAACACATCACAAAAGCTTTTCCAAATTATTTCAAAGTGTGGTATCGCTATGTTGACGACATTTTTGCAATAGTGCCTAAAAGACTCATGCAAGATGGTCTTAAACTTTTGAATATACAAAATCCAGCTATAAAATTTACATTGGAAACAGAAGAGGATGGTGTGCTCCCCTTTTTGGACATCAAGATCAAAAAAATGAACAACAAACTCACCTTTGGTATTTACAGGAAACCGACACACACAGATAATTACATTAAGAACAACAGTTTCAACCCAAAACAACACCAACATGCCATTTTCAACAGTTTAATCTTTCGGATGATCAACTTTCCACTAAACAGAGAAGATTATCAAGAAGAATACCTACACATAAAAAAAGTAGCTATATCCAACGGTTTCAACCCAAATTTAGTAGACAAAACTGTTAACAGACTCAACAAAGCTAAGAAAATAAAAGAAACCACCACCCTAGAACCTACAGGAAAAAAAGAGAAAAAACTTTTTAAAAAATTCACCTTCCACCCATCAGCCTATAACAAATTCCAAAAAATCTTCTCAAAACACAACATAACTCTTGCACCTCAAAATAGGTTTAATATCAGAAATTTGTTAAAAGGCCCTCCCAAAAATTCATTCACTACCAAAGAAAAACCAGGAATCTATGAGATCAAATGTGAAACTTGCCCTAAAATTTATATAGGAAAAACAAAAAGAAATATTAACATCAGAACTAAAGAACATATGAGAAACATTAAAAATGGTGAAACAGAAAAATCAGCAGTGGCTTTTCATTTTTTGAATACTAGACATGACATCAATTTGGAAACATCTCTAATAAAATACGTTAATCACCCCATAGACCTTTCCGTATGGGAAAAAATCTTCATTAACAAAAATCGTCATAGAGTCATGAATTTTGAAACTCCACCACCGGACATCTTTGACAAGTACATCACGCCATCTATTGACAATACGGAGAAAGAAGAAACCACTACAACTTGCACTAGTCGAGTATCAGCTGAGGATAGGAGCAAGAGCTCTTGAAACATGTCCTGTGAATAAACAGTGTGAGTGAAGCAATGTGTCAATATATTCTCGATTCACTTTTGCTCTAGAAGAAATGTTGACCATTATTAAGCATGTGGAAGAGAATCCATCAATTGCAATGTCAGACAGGGTGAATAAATACAAAATAGCTTATATCGAGATTCAACTGTATTGGAACACCAACAGTGAAGCGAAAAATTATTAAATTTTAGATGAGTCGCATTTTTTAACACATCTGCTTCACTTTCGTACCTATTTTGAGGACATGTTTCGCAAATCTTCGCTTGCATCTACGGCTCTTGTGCGACTGACGCTAGATCCAGCGGTGTGGGTAATTCTGGGGTTGTTGCTGCCATCTGTTGATTTAGTGATGAACTGAGAAGTGGGATTCTCTTCTAGCGGGATTTCAAAGTTCATTAGTTGGTTTTTATGTTTTTCTATGTATATCCTCTCCCATATGACGAGTTCACTGTGTTTTTGTACGTATTTTAGTAATTCTGTGCTATCTTCAATTTCATGATTTTCAGACCAGAAATGAGCTGCTATTGCGGACTTATCAATATTTTTGTATCTTAAGTGCCTGAAGTGTTCTTTCTTTCTAGTGCCTATGTTCCTTTTTGTCCTTCCTATGTAAATTTTTTCACAGTCTTTACACTTAATTTTGTAAATGCCTGACTTTTCCTCTGGTTTTATCTTATCAGTATTATTACTGTGAAGTAGGTTTTTAATGTTGTAATTGTTTTTTGGTGCCAATGTTATATTGTATTTCTTGAATATTTTTTGGAACTTTTTTGTGGCCCAGGGGTGGTAAGTAAATTTAGCAAATCTAGTTTCTTGTTTTATTGGTGTGAGAGCTGTGATCTGTTTTAATTTCTTTTGAAGTTTGAATAATTTTAGTTTTTTATCTACAAGGTTTTTTCCATATCCATTTTTAATTGCAGTTTTTAAGATTTGATGGTATTCGTTTTGATATTCTTGCTGGCTGAGAGGTAGATTTACTAATCTGTGTGTCAGAATGTTGATGGTTGCATGTTTGTGTGGAATTGGGTTGAAACTATTTGCTTTGATGTAATTATCTGTGTGTGTTGCTTTTCTATGAATGCCAAATTCTAGTTTTTCATTGCCTTTTTTGATTTTGAGGTCTAAAAAAGGTAGAGTACAGTCCTCTTCAGTTTCTACTGTGAATTGTATGCTGGGTTCTTGCAGGTTGAGTAGTTTCAAAGCATCATCTATTAGTTTGTAGGGCACTATTGCAAAGATGTCGTCTACGTATCTGTACCATGTTTTAAACATATGAGGGAAGGCTTTAGTAATATGTGTTTCGAAAAAGCTCATGTATAGATTGGCCAAAAATGGTGATAGCGGGCTTCCCATAGCTAGTCCTGAAATTTGTTTGTAATATTTTCCATCGAAGACAAAATAATTTTGATGTATACATAATTCAGTCATTGCCACATATTCTTCTATTGCATTGGCATCCAGGTTTATAGAATTTAGCCATTTTTTCAGTTGAATCAAAAGTTTGTCTAATGGAATGCTAGGGAAGAGGGAGCGGACATCAAAGGATACTAAAGTGTCATGAGGTTTTAGTTTAAGATTTTGAATTTTTTCTACCAGGTCTAAAGAGTTTTTTATACTCAGAGTGTGGAATTGTGGAAAGGACTGAAATTTTTTGGTTAGCCATTTTGCCAGAAGGTAAGTAGGAGTGTTTATATTATTTACAATGGGTCTCATGGGTATGTTGGGTTTGTGTATTTTAGGCAAACCATATATTCTTGCAAGGGTAGGGTTGTCTGGTTTGATAGTTTTTTGTTCTGTAGTTGTTAAAATTTTACTATTAATGATGGTTTTTTGTACATCTTTTATGCATCGGTTGAGTGGATTAGAATCTATTTCCTGGAATTCTTTTTGTTGTAGTAATTCTAACATTTTTTCTTTGTATGTAGCTGTATCTAAGATTACTATTTTGTTCCCTTTATCAGCCCTTGAGAAGATTACATCCTTTTTCCTTAAAGATTTAATTATCTGAATTTGTTTCAAATGTTTTATTGGCTTTTTATTTATTAAGTTTTCCAATATAGGAGCTGATTTTTTTCTAATTATGTTTTTGTCCATGGTTTCCAAGCCTTCTACTGCTAATTCTATGTCTGCAATGAATTCATCCGAGTTGCTGGAGTATGTTATACATGTTTTTAGGCCTTGGTTAAGTACATCTTTTTCTTCGTTGTTAAAATTTTGCTTTGAGAGATTAATTACACTATCTAGGGATGTGTTCTTTGCTGAAATTTTGTTATGTTTTGGTTGCCAATGATTATGATTACGTTTTAGTTTCTTATTTTGACGATAAACTTTCTCTTTGACTTTATAATTGATATGTTCAAATGATTTGGCTTCTAAGTGGTCCCATGCTGTGTTTCCTAGTAATTTTACAATTTTTAGATGTAGGTTATACAAAGAGAGGTCTATATTAGTTATTTTTCTGTAGTGATTTGTTTTTTCGGCTTTTAACACGGCTTTTTCAGCAGCTAATTGTTCTATACTGTTATTGTTAAATTTTACTATTTTTCGTACAAATTTCGGAGAAAAGTTACGTTTTGTTACTACAACAAAAAGAATTCCAGGAAATAGATTCTAATCCACTCAACCGATGCATAAAAGATGTACAAAAAACCATCATTAATAGTAAAATTTTAACAACTACAGAACAAAAAACTATCAAACCAGACAACCCTACCCTTGCAAGAATATATGGTTTGCCTAAAATACACAAACCCAACATACCCATGAGACCCATTGTAAATAATATAAACACTCCTACTTACCTTCTGGCAAAATGGCTAACCAAAAAATTTCAGTCCTTTCCACAATTCCACACTCTGAGTATAAAAAACTCTTTAGACCTGGTAGAAAAAATTCAAAATCTTAAACTAAAACCTCATGACACTTTAGTATCCTTTGATGTCCGCTCCCTCTTCCCTAGCATTCCATTAGACAAACTTTTGATTCAACTGAAAAAATGGCTAAATTCTATAAACCTGGATGCCAATGCAATAGAAGAATATGTGGCAATGACTGAATTATGTATACATCAAAATTATTTTGTCTTCGATGGAAAATATTACAAACAAATTTCAGGACTAGCTATGGGAAGCCCGCTATCACCATTTTTGGCCAATCTATACATGAGCTTTTTCGAAACACATATTACTAAAGCCTTCCCTCATATGTTTAAAACATGGTACAGATACGTAGACGACATCTTTGCAATAGTGCCCTACAAACTAATAGATGATGCTTTGAAACTACTCAACCTGCAAGAACCCAGCATACAATTCACAGTAGAAACTGAAGAGGACTGTACTCTACCTTTTTTAGACCTCAAAATCAAAAAAGGCAATGAAAAACTAGAATTTGGCATTCATAGAAAAGCAACACACACAGATAATTACATCAAAGCAAATAGTTTCAACCCAATTCCACACAAACATGCAACCATCAACATTCTGACACACAGATTAGTAAATCTACCTCTCAGCCAGCAAGAATATCAAAACGAATACCATCAAATCTTAAAAACTGCAATTAAAAATGGATATGGAAAAAACCTTGTAGATAAAAAACTAAAATTATTCAAACTTCAAAAGAAATTAAAACAGATCACAGCTCTCACACCAATAAAACAAGAAACTAGATTTGCTAAATTTACTTACCACCCCTGGGCCACAAAAAAGTTCCAAAAAATATTCAAGAAATACAATATAACATTGGCACCAAAAAACAATTACAACATTAAAAACCTACTTCACAGTAATAATACTGATAAGATAAAACCAGAGGAAAAGTCAGGCATTTACAAAATTAAGTGTAAAGACTGTGAAAAAATTTACATAGGAAGGACAAAAAGGAACATAGGCACTAGAAAGAAAGAACACTTCAGGCACTTAAGATACAAAAATATTGATAAGTCCGCAATAGCAGCTCATTTCTGGTCTGAAAATCATGAAATTGAAGATAGCACAGAATTACTAAAATACGTACAAAAACATAGTGAACTCGTCATATGGGAGAGGATATACATAGAAAAACATAAAAACCAACTAATGAACTTTGAAATCCCGCTAGAAGAGAATCCCACTTTTCAGTTCATCACTAAATCAACAGATGGCAGCAACAACCCCAGAATTACCCACACCGCTGGATCTAGCGTCAGTCGCACAAGAGCCGTAGATGCAAGCGAAGATTTGCGAAACATGTCCTCAAAATAGGTACGAAAGTGAAGCAGATGTGTTAAAAAATGCGACTCATCTAAAATTTAACAAAATAGCTTGTACATCACTGATTGGCATTTAGAAGCAAAGGTATTCTATTTTTAATGCAGAGAGCAGTGCAGTGCTATAGTCAAGTAGCGTCAGAATGTGCATGTTTCACGTATAATAAATTAGAAAATAGTGTGTTTCAAAAAGAACTGTAACCATAAAAGAACTACATAAGTAACAGTTACAGTATTAATTTCGAATTAATGTTACTGAAAATCTAGTAAAAAGTTTAAACTTACCATTTGAACATCATCTAAAATTCCCTGAGGTGCACTTCCTGCTAATACTTTGGAGCAAATAAAATCTACAAGCGTTGGTTCTGGTTCCCCAATATATTCTATGATCTTCTTGTTGATCCACGGCCTTATGCGTCTTTCCATTAGTTGCTGCAAAATAATAGTAATGTTATAAAATTTGCCTAGAAATTTTATAAACTTGAGTCAACCACAAAACTGACAATAGTGAAGAAGTTCCCAGAAACTAGTCTTCATTAAAAAAACTTGTAAGTGGAGAAAAGTATATACAAGATTGACTCATTTGCCTAATTTTAATAACTATTTGTAGTTGTTCCAATGTGTATGGACTATTATACAATGAAGCACAAAATTAATATAATTCTGAGTCAAACTAATACTCAATGCTCCACTTATTGCTAGTATTTAAATAGAACACGTTTTGTTAGGATCTTCCTAACATCAGCTGTTGTAGACAACTGGAGTCAACAACAGCTAGGGTGTTAGGAAGATCACACGTTCTAGGTAAATACTAGAAATAAGTAGAGCACTGAGTACTAGTTCGACTCAAATTTATATTATTTGTAGTTGGTTTATTGACACTTCGTGACTTACTTTTTATATTATTGAGGGACTAGTTTCAAAGGCTTGTGCCTCTATTTTCAACCTCTCTCCAACTAGCATCTGTTGTCTGCTCTCCTCTCTGGTGGTGGAGCTATGAACTTCTTTGTCAAATTATCTATGGGTGGGATTTCAAAGTTCATTACTTGTTCCTTATTTTTCCATATGAATACGTTCTCCCATGTCAGTTTATTTTAGTTGATCACTCCTTTTAGTAATTTTGGATTTGGATCAATGTCATGACCTTCATTCCAAAACTGAAATGCTACTGCTGATTTATCTTCTTGTTTCAATCTGATGTTTCTAAAGTGCTCTTTGATTCTGGTTTTTAGATTTCTTTTAGTTTGACCTATGTAACATTTTTCACAATTTTTTACAACTTATTTGGTATATTTCAGATCTGCTTACTGATGGGATTTCATCTTTTGTTTTCAAATTTAGCAATTTTAAAATTGAGTGTCCATTAGTAGGTGCCAAGAGGATATTTTGTTCCTTAAAGATCTTTTTGAATTTATTAAACGTTTTTGGGTGATATGTGAATGAACTGAATATGCTGTTGCTTTCTTTTTCTTTTGTAAATGTGGTTGCTTCCTTAATGGTTTTCTTTAGTTTAGCTTTTCTAATTTTCTTAAACACCAAACTTTTGCTGTTTACATTTTCTTCTGTTATGTGTAGTTAGAGGTTGAAAATGGAGGCAATGGCTTTCAAAACTAGTCCCTTGATAATATAAAAACATAAGTGATGAAGTGTCAAACCGACTACAAATAGTTTTTCCGACTTATCCAGATAACTCAAAGTGACCAAGATTCGAACTTGGTACTTCTTGAATGTGAGGCAGACACACTACCACCTATGCTACAGAGGCATTCAATTAATTTTACTTACATTGTCAACAGCTGCCCAGTCAAGCTGGAAGGCAAATAAGGCATTTTTGTCTGTAGGAATTTTATCTATTAATGTCTTTATGTGTTTACGTTTTTCCTCTTGAGACTTGGTTACTTCCTCTTTCTTTTCTTCTTTCTTCTTTTTGTCTTCACCATAATCTGTAACGATAACACGATCATTAGAATAGCATGAATAAAAAGCAGTAATTTTTCTCTACATCCTTGCTGAAAGCTATAAATAAAGTACACAGCAGTTAATAAATAGATCTAAAGATTTATTAGATTTAAAGGGAGTCGATTGACACTAATCAACACTTTTAAATTTTCCTGGAACATGTTTCAGAGACTATTTGCCTCCATTGTCAACCGGACATCAACTTGTTCTCAGTGGTGTAGCTGGCGATATTTTGTCATAGGTCTCCTCTGGTGACAGTTCCAGGAACTTGCTGAACAAATCTTTCTGGGGGATGTCGAAATTGAATACTTTGTTTCTACATCCCCCAAAAATATTTGTTCAGCAAGTTCCTGAAACTGCCACCACAGGAGACCTCTGATGAAATATCATCAGCTACACCACTGAGAACCAGTCTATATGCGGTTGAAATGGAGGCAAATAGTCTCTGAAACATGTTCTGAGAAAATTTAAAAGTGTTGATTAGTGTCATTAATCGACTCCCTTTAAATTTAATTTATTACAACACTGTTTTCAACATTTCCAAGAAAGGAATTCTAAAGACTTATGTTTCTACACTGCCTTTTAAAGTTTGAAATACTTGATAACATTGTTATATTACTGTATCTACATGAAGGAGAAAGATTTATTCAGCCATTAAGTTCAGTGATCAAGGCACAGGGGCATCAATTTGCACCTTTAATAATGAAAGGTTAGCAGAACATGTACATCTTTCACATCATTAATATCATATAGAGGATAAACAACAGCCCAATAATTGCACTATTTAACACATACCCAGCTTCTGTTTATCTCCAAAGTTCTTTTTCTAGCTTTATTAAAAGAAACGCCCACAATGGTTTATAAAGCATAGCAGGTATTGTAAGTTCAAAAATGAGTTGACAGTTATTAAAAATTTGCTTACCAAGAGGTACTAATTTCCTTCTTTTACCGGATCCTAAATTACTGTCATCGTCGTCATCTGTATTGAAAACTTCTTTAAGATCTAGCTTTTTCTTCTGCTTGCCAGGAGGTGGAGCCACAGCGTTTGGTGTAGTGGGAGGTTGAGGAGTGTGAGGTAATGGCGAGTTCCATACTTGTCTGATTCCTGTTCAAACACAAAACACCTTTCATGTGAATCTGCAACTATTATAGAATTCAACCTCATATCTAGAAAACAATCCCTTCCAATATTACCAACTGTATTACAAATCTATTAATAAAAGTGATTATAATGCAAAAGGCAATGTTTAATTGCTGTGGCTTCTACTTCTCTCATTAAGTAGTTCACAACGTTTACAATATACTCAGATGGTCTGAGAAGCAGTTTGTCATGTTGCGGTATGAAGTGAATTCAGCTTTTGCAGCTATAAAGCTGGTTCACAGTATACCAGAAAAGAGTATTGTAACTTCTCTGGCACTAACCTTCAGTACCATTAACATTCTGTAAATATGAGACACATCCAGAAAGGAAAGTTCCCCTATTTTTTAAAACAAAGACAATACAGTTGCAAGAAATACTTTATCGGCAACAAGTGCAATGTTTGAGCTATTTTTCAACATATTCACCAAGAGAATTGAGACACTTATCATATCCTGGGATCAACTATTGTATTCCTATTTTGTAGAAGTCTGCAGTTTGTTGTGAATGGAACCAGTGTGTGACAGTTGTCTTAAGCTCATCAAAACGTTGGCCAGAGGACAGAAATGTCTTGAGATACAAAGATGGAAATCCCTGGCAGCAACATTGCAACTGTATGGTGGATCAACAGCTCCCAGCCGAACTTCTGCAACACAGTTCCTGTGCGCCAAGGCATATAAGGACAAGCATTGTCACTGAGCAGCACAACATCTATAGTAAACATTTAACACCTCTTGTTCTGAATGGCACACTGCAATTTCTGCATTGTTTTACAATAACAGTCAGCCTTCACTCTTTCACCTCTGGGTAGGAAGTCAATTTGCACAATGCCCTTCCTGTCCCACAACACTGTGCACATCACTTTCTGCACTGACAAAGTCAGTTTGATTTTCATTTTGACCTGAGATCCACTGTGATGCCAATGCATTGGCTGCTGCTTGGTTTCCAGGAGAAAGTGTGCAATTCACATCTCATCGCTCCGTGACTATGAGGAGCTCGTCACCATCATGATACCACTGCAGAAATGTCAGTGCTGTTTCTAAACCTTTCGTTTTGTGCATGGGTGTCAGATTGTTTGGCACCCACCTGACAGCAAGCACTTAGTAACTATTTCCTGCAACAAGGATCAGGATATCTGCTGAGCTCCATAATCATGAAGTGACGGTTCTCCATGATGTGATCAACCAGGTGATCATTGAAGAGGGATGGTCACCCACTGCGCTCTTCATCATGGACATTTCAACCTTCGAAAAAAAGCTTACACCAGCAATGCACCAATTGGAAGTAATAGGTCGGTAATTCAAACACAAACATCACTCAAAATTATGAGTGATGTTTGTGTTTGAATTACCAACTCATTACTTTAAAATGTTAAATACATCACTGCTTCTAACCTTTTGCTTCAACAATTGTTTGCTCATGATATGCCTGTAACCTGACAATGAATTTCGAGGGGTGCTACATTTTGTGCATTAAGGAACTTATCACTGACCGTAGCTTGCAGGAGGAGGGAGAACAAATACAAGATGCTATTTTGGAGCACAGCTGCTGTGCTATTGCCACTAGGCGGGACCTGTCTGGTCAGTGTAACCTTGTTACATCATAGATCTGTTACACTTTGCAATGTTCTCGGTTAAATACATTTACTTTACAAGAAAGAAAATTGGGAAACTTACTTTCTGGATGTGCCTCGTATTTCATGTTCTATGTGCATATTCTCCCAAGTGCAACCTTCTGTGAACTTTCTCGCACACATTATATGAATGATCATATGGTGAAAGTCAATTTTGTGCTATGAAAGTCAGACCATTACGTTAGTTATTTGCTGTCCTTTATTGTTCTGTCAATCTGTACTGGTTTTTTTGCAATACTTTGTAATTTTAACCAATTTTTTAAAGCTAAAGCAAATTTTGAGTTGCAAAAAAACTGTAGCTGATGTCTTTTTTCTTTCAAGGACCAGTTCTTAATGGATTTATTTTATATTATGCAATAAATATAATTTATGTATTATTTAGAATACATTAAATTAATTAAAATTAAATTAGTAACTGGGTATGTCTTTTGAAGTTGAACTTATTAGTCGTACCTTTGTGTAGTTATTTTTTTAAATAATGATCTGTAAAATCAATGAATGTAGAATCAATAACTTTTATGTGTAAACAAACATTTGGAATACATTCCCCAGTTTGAATGATATTGCAGATTTTTATTTATTTGTTACTAATGCAGACTAGTAGTTAGAGGATGAATAGCACTTTGGGTTTGAAATACAACATGCATATTTCACTAACCAGTTTTGTCTTCTGTGCCACTGGATACGAGGGAGTTTTGACTTTCTTCCTCTGGAGGTAGAGGAGGAGGCTCATGTGCTCGTACTGGACTAGAGTAATGGTCAGCACCTCTATCATCGTCATCGTCGCTGTCTTGGGTACTCTCTGCAGGTTCTGGCGGAGGGGGTGAAGATATGTGAGACAGAGCAGCTGCAGCTGCCTGTTGCTGCTGTTCCAGGAGAATGGCTTCCCTCTCCATTTCTTCTTCCTCTTCTTCCTTCGTCTGTCTCTCACGCTCTCTCTCCCGTTCCCGTTCTCTCTCCCTTTCACGTTCCCGCTGCCTTGTGTGCTCCATTTTAACATCTATTAGTATTTTTGGCTTATACTGTGCTTCTCGTTCTAGTTTTAACTATTCACAAAAAAAGAATGAAAAACAATATAAGCACTATAAATATTAAAAGCAGAAGCATTATTAACAGTGAAGTATTCTTCATATTTGAATTTGATTTATGAGTCACTATGTTTACACTCAAACTTTACTTACTTGTTGTATAATTGAAACGTTTTCAAGATCATTCGATCTCATCCTCAGCTGTTTGGTGACTAAATGAACCTTCCTCTTCTTTCACTACTATGGAGTTCCGATCACTCTGCCATCTGGTGTTAGGGGCACTAAGTTTTAATACTTAAATGAAGTGACTCATAAATCAAACTCAAATATAAGCACTATCACAATAAAATATAATAATTTGTGACCAACTTTGCTTATCCTTTTAAAAATTTATAAATTCTTCACAGAACTACTTTTGCAAATATTAAATATATTAAATGCTCTTAACTTCTTATATATATTTACTATTATATGGAATGTAATCACATCTGATAGTTGAACTGTTTCATTTAAACTTACCTCACTCTTCACTTCCTTGCAAAGTATGAGCTAAAAGGTTTTAAACTTTATTATTATTAAAGATCAACAATCAGATGTAGAACATTTACTTTAATTTTATTCACTAAGTGATACTGACAAATAAAAAATAAACAAGGTATTGCCTGTAAAGCAAATATAATTCAATAAATTAAATTGTTGAATAAAGTTCATTTATATTTGATAATGATCAAAGCAGGACTGATTTAACAAATCTAATTTCTTTTCTTTTGTTAATCTTTCTTTCTTTTGCTGTTTTCTTCTCTTTGGTGATGTTACTACTTGAACTACTGTGTTCTGCAGCTATTAAAAATCTGTTTTATTTCTGCTTAAGCAATCATACACTAAGTACATTGGAGAATCTCAGAAGTAGAAAATACTTGACGTCATCTTGTATTTTTAAACTCTTCCTCAATCTCCAACATATTTTTATTGCTATTAACATGCACATTCAAACTATCAGGAGGCTACTAATAGAACAAACCTATATATTAAATACTTGTTCATAGCTAGTTATAAATGCAGAAAGCATTAAAAAATGGAGAGGGGGGGGGGGGCTACGTACTTGTGTCCAAATGCCCTTTTAGAATTCTACATAAACTATTATGTGTGATTGGAGTAATTTAGTAACAGTGACATCAAAATGTAAGTGACGAAGTGTCCAAAAACCAACTACAAATAGTTCTTTCAACTACATAAACCGTTAGTATACTTTTGGGTCAAACTAATACTCAATGCTCCATTTATTGCTAGTGTTTACCTAGAATGTGTTTTGTTAGGACTTTCCTCACATCTTCAGCTAATGTCGACTATTGAATTTTGGTTTGGTGAACTCCTTGGAGGAGATGGGGGAAACTGTCGCTATCTTGATGAACTCTAAGTTTGGGTTCTCTTCAAAGGTAGTATCGAAACTGAACAGTTTTCCTTCATTTTTCTTCATGAATATTATTTCCTACGTGGTTAATACAGTTGGACACTGAACACTTTTTAATAAGTGGATTCCTCGTTCTATATCATGACTATCATTCCAAAAATGGTACACTACCACCAATTTAGCTATTTCTTTGTTCCTGATGTTCCTAAAATGCTCAAGAACCAAGAAATAGATAAATCATCAGCAGTGTACCATTTTTGGAATGATAATCCCAATATAGAACAAGAAATCCACTTATTAAAAAGTGTTCAGGGTCCAACTGTATTAACCACGTAGGAAACAATATTCATGAAGAAAAATGAAAGAAAACTGCTCAATTTCGACACCACCTCTGAAAAGAACCCAAATTTCAAGTTCATCAAGATAGCGACAGAGACGTCCTCATCTCCTCCAAGGAGTTCACCAAACCAAGATTCAATAGCCAATATTAGCAAGATGTTAGGAAGGTCCTACCGAAATGCATTCTAGGTAAATACTAGCATGAATGGAGCATTGAGTACTAGTTTGACTCAAAATTATATTTTGTACTCACAGGTACATAAACTATGTTTAAAATCTGAACCAAGTAAAACTAGCTGGC
Source organism: Mantis religiosa (assembly GCA_030765055.1). Classification (NCBI taxonomy): domain Eukaryota; kingdom Metazoa; phylum Arthropoda; class Insecta; order Mantodea; family Mantidae; genus Mantis; species Mantis religiosa. Next base: position 15,861,072 of record CM060957.1, read on the forward strand.
ATTCACTTATTTTCAGACTTTCCTGCCTAAACCTTTGCATATTAGGAGGTAACTGTGAATGATGCAAGATATAGGATCCCTCAACTCTCAAAGATTAATAACTATATTTGCTGATTGGGGTTTTGTTTAATGTTTAAAACAATTTAAGCTATCAACTCCTATGCTACCAGAAATAACTATTCTCTTATAAAAACAGTTACACATACATAAAATATGAAGTAAATACAGTACATGGGAAACAATTTTATAAAGCAAGGAATCTCTTTTTAATAGCAATTCCTTTCCTTTATGCTCTGCCATGATCCCAACATAAACAATACTGCATATCAGGACTGATGCTTTGTTTCAGTAAACAATACATGAATAAGTGTGTTTGGAGGAATTTAGTAACAGTGATGTCAAAATTATTCGTAAAAACTATTTGTAGTTGATTTATTGACACTCGTCCCTCAATAATGTAAAAAAAGTGACAAGTGTCAATAAACCAACTACAAATAGTTTTTACGATTAATACATGAATACTTTTGTTGTAATTTACGTCCTCCAATGTTAAGTCATATCGAACGATGAATGAAATGGGTGAAATGATGCTCAAATGAGTCCAGAGTCCATGGAGCTTAGAGTTACCTGACATCCGATATTCGTCTTTCAGGATAAGGGAAAACCCCGGAATAACCCTATCCAGGTAACTCATTCTAACCAAGATTTGAACTCGGGACCTCTTGAATGTTAGGCAGACACGCTACAATCTACGCTACCGAGGTGATGGTCATCATGATACATAGAAGCTAATTAAGTTATGTTTAAATGAAATGCTACTAAAATACCATGCTGTCTTTACTACTTGAAGTTTTAAAATGGTGATAATACATGCAATGCAGTATTTTCATTTGCTTGAATGTTACGTTGTGGCGAAGAAAAATGCACTAATCCTTATTTGTGAGTCACTAGGTTTACACTCAAACTTCATTTACTTGTTGTATAATTGAAACGTTTTCAAGATCATTTGATCTCATCCTCAGCTGTTTGGTGACTAATATAAATAAATACAAATAAAAATAAATATAAAAATATGAAGAATACTTCACTGTTAATAACGCTTCTGCTTTTAATATTTAGCACTAATCCTTGTTTCAAATAATCTTGCTCCATATCTTTTAACGCTCACATGACCTAATCATCTCTCATTGGTTGCTGTCGTGTTATAGACTGTTGTGTGATAAAAATGAATATGTTAACATGACATATGTTCAAAGAGAACTGTTGATTTATATTTTCATAACTGTATGAATTAAATATATTATGCAACAAAGTTAATTTAACTGGAATGCATATTAATTCTTAACATGAAATAGAGGGATCCTTTGCTTTAAGCCTGCCTCTCCTGGGATGACTGACGATAGCACATGTGATTATCAGTAGTCATGACATACAAACTATAAAAATTGAAAGAAGCATAGAGACAGTGAAGCACAAGTTAATATAGAAGTGAATTGAGAAGATATCGGCACATTGCTTCATTTACACTGTTTTTCACAGGATGTTTCAAGAGCTATTGCTGCCATCTTCAGCTGAGTCTCGACTAGTGCAAATTGTAGTGCTTTCCTCTTTCTCCATATCATTGATAGATGGCATGATGTATTTGTCAAAGATGTCCAGTGACAAATACATCATGCCATTTATAGATAGGGAGAAAGAGGAAACCATTACAATTTGCACTAGTCGAGACTCAGCTGAAGATGGGAGCAATAGCTCTTGAAACATCCTGTGAAAAACAGTGTAAATGAAGCAATGTGTCAATATCTTCTCAATTCACTTTTATATTAGTCGTAACATAGTTGTTTATATTACTTCCATTGCTGACTTTGCATTGAAATGAATTTATCATACACCACCATTCAATATGTGAGTTGAGTTTCATTATAAATTTGTATTTTTGCATGACTTCACCTCTTTATTTGCATGATTTTATATATTTTCCTGGCAATTATTATGAGGTTTACTGTAGGTTTCCATGTGGTGTGAAAGCAACACCCACGGCACAAAAGCATTAGCCAATTCGGGGAAAGGGAAAGGCAATGTTATGCAGAGGGATATATAGAGTCAACATGAAAAATTCAATGCCATAGCCAGGATTTGAACAACGGATCTCCTGGTTTCCATCCAGTCGCTCTAACCCATTGAGCTACCATGGCCAACGTGCCGTCCTGACATTAAATTCTTCATTTGACTAGTAAATTTCCCCGGTAGACCACTAGGAGCTCTCGCATTTGAGATACACCGTTTGTGGCGACTTACTATCGTAAGTACTTGAGTCCCAGGCTTCATCATTTAACTCTTATTATTTTAGTTAATTGATGGAAATTAATCATTTCTTCACACTGACCGTATATAGGCCATGGCATTGATTTTTCATGTTGATTCTATCAAAGATCTTAGCCTACGGCTAGTGTGAAGAAATTATTAATTTCCATCAATTAACTAAAATAATAAGAGGGATATATGTCAGCGTGGAAAGTTATTTGAGAGAAGGATTAGCACTATTTATTGCACCAATATAGCGGTTGCATGACATACTTCCCCAGAGCTGGAAGATGGAGGGAACATTCAATTCCAGGCTGGCAGGCTGTTTGGAACAGCCCGGAGGGTGGTCAAATCGTGTACCTGCTCTGGGAAGAGCTTTACCACAGTGGCGGGATGTGGAAGTTGCAGGATGACGGGTGTAAATTAAGTGGGTGTAGAGAAGGGAGGTAGCTTGTTGCTCCTCAGGGAATGATGAACCGGGTGCTACAGACAGCGTGCACCGCTGGTGGATTAGTTAATAAACTTGGAAGAAGGTAAGTATAATTTTGAGTTTTCCAGAATAAATTTTGGATAGCTGTAATTTAGTTTAGGCTGGAATGGGGATCATGTGGTTACCGGTAATGACCGCAAGACATGTGGGGTAACCGGTATCACTTTAAGCAATGCTCACGAGGTACATAATCCCCAAGGGATCTGACTAGGGCGCTCTGGTGGAGGGAACATGTGGATTGGTCAGCATTGTCACCCAATCTAAACCCCCGGCCCGCCTTGGCAGCATGGTGGTAGCGTGTCTGCCTCATGTTTGAGAGGTCCCGAGTTCGAATCTTGGTCAGGGTGAGTAGTTACCTGGATAAGGTTCTTTCCAGGGTTTTCCCTTACCCTGAAAGGAGAATGTCGGGTAACTGTAAGCTCTATGGACCCTGGGCTCATTTGAGTATCATTTCACCCATTCCATTCATCGTCCGATATGACAACGTTGGACTAAACTAAACTCCATAAACTTTACCACTAAAGCACAACTCAGGTGGTGGTGGTCTCCAACTAAGGAAAACTGTTGCAACTGCTCTGGCTCTTTATATACTGAAGATCATTTAAAGATACTTGGTAAAACATTTAGGTATTGAGACATTTGTGTTATTATTCCAGAACTTAGCTATGCTATATAATCCAATTTTGTTCAATATTATATAAGTCTCTTTAATTTGAAAGATTGTGAGACTGAATTTTTCTGACTCATCTGCAACATTACTCTGTTAGCAATAATATTTGTATTCAAGCCTATGCCTTATTTAAGTCTGAAAATAAAATGTTTGTGATCAATTTATACAGATAAAAGTTTTGTATTATATTCCAAGGCAATATATGTTGGGCACGATATGAGTGAAATTGATGGGACGATGAAACAAGTGAACAGGGCATCAGAAGTGAAGTCAAGCTACAGTTCTGAATTGCGATTACGGCTGAGGCATGCAAAAGTAGCATTTTCATTCAGCAACTGTAAATTCCTACTGCTGTCTTGCCCCTAGCTCCCTTTGTACTCTTCTCGGATTGCAAATGATCCAAATACATGCATATTGTGCCTGACGGATACTACAAGATAAATTTACAAAATAAAGATGAATGAAAACAATGCTCATTGAGTTCAAACTAATAAAAAAAATTTTTTTCATTACTCGTTCAAACTCTGCATTAGGATCTTCATGCGCTTCAGCAAATATCTTGGTTTTAAGCTCTTCCAGCTCTTCCTTTTCTCTCTGGCGATCTCTTCCATCCTGCTCAATCTCCTTCTCTCTTTCTGCCAGCCGACGCTGCAACTCTCGTCCCCTAAGGAGAAAAGGTACAATGATTACAAAAAACAATTGGAAGACTAAATGTAACACATACACAACCTGGTTGTAGATGTCACTCATCTACAACTCTCAAGTGTTCTTCCTAAAGGAAGACTGCAGGGCAGGGGAGCGGGGATACAGTACTTCATCTTAAAAACGGTAGAGAAAGTAAAATGCTTATATCCTGTTAAACAAGCAAACTCCTTAAAAATTTTGTTTATGAAACTGAAACTTACTCTTTACAGCATCTAACAGCTGAAAACAGTAAGTTTTAATCATTAATGAAGGTTTCATGGGTGATCAGTGAAGGAGGCCATGGAGTATAAAATAGTCAAGTCTTACAGATTTAATCATCATTTATACATTATGAATAGAAAATTATCAAAACACTGAAAACAACTTAAGTATTCGCAGCAATATTAAGTGTATACTGTGGCTTTTATCTGATTTAATGGTTAAACATACTCAGTCATCTCTTCTATCAGCTGTGTAGAGGGCCACTGGTTTAACAAAGTAGGCTAACAATACACAGTGCAACTAGGCAAACTCTGTTTCCCGCATACAACTAGCGATAACTGAGCTGAGGAGTATATGATTCACCCACTTCACCGGTGTATCCAATCTGGCAACCTTTGTTTACGTTACCACAGGAACGTCAGGAACAAATAAATTGGTGGTAGTGTACCATTTTTGGAAGGAGAATCATGATACAGAACGAGAAATCCACTTATTAAAAAGTGTCCAAGGTCTAGCTGCATTAACCACGTGAGAAAAAATCTTCATAAAGAAATATGAAAGAAAATTGTTCAATTTTGACACTACCTTTGAAGAAAATCCAAACTTCAAGTTCATCAAGATACCAACAGAGACGCACCTATCGCCTCCAATGAGTTCACCAAACCAACATCCATTAGTCGACAACAGCTGATGATGTTAGGAAGATCCTAACAAAATGTGTTCTATGTAAATACTAAGCAATAAGTGGAGCATTGAGTATTAATTCGACTCAAAATTATATTAATGTTGTGCTTCATTGTATCATAGTCCTTACACAATGGAATGCTAAACTTGTTTATACTAACAATCTCTGAATTTTTGTACTTACTTGTAATACTTTGTGTCATCTCTTTCATCATCGTAGTCTTCAAGAAACTCTTTCAGCCTTTTAGCTTCTCGTTCTCTCTCGTCATCCTTTAACCTTTCCCTTTCCTTTTCTTTCTCGTGTTCTTTAGCTTTACGTCGCTCTCGAGCTTCCCAATTCCTTAACCTCTCCTGTTTAACAAATGCAGTTTCAGAATTACACATTTAAATTTTGATAATTTTACACAATATATGCTGGTAATATATAAATGAAACAACAGATATCATTTAAATAAATACTTATCCAGTTGTAACAGAAATAAAATTAAGTAGTGAGATGTCCTCATTTCAATGGTACAGTAGAAGTAAAGAATAATCACCTGATAAGCTGCTTCTTTTTCTCGTGCTCTTCTATCCTGTTTTTTCCTTTCTTTAGCTTCCTCCTCCTCTTCTCTTTCCCTTTGCATTTCCCTTTCTGTTTTTTTCTGATCCTCCCTTTCTCTTTCACGGTCCCTATCTCGTTCGCGTTCTCTTTCACGTTCACGTTCCCTCTCTCTTTCACGCTCCCTCTCTCTGTCCCTGAAACACACATTTTATAAAAATCTTACACAATCATGTTAACTCAGTCCTGTTGCTGCATGCAAGGCTAAGATTCTGTATTGAGTTACTACTATTATTATTTTTCCTATTCATATAAAACAAAGTTTATAAATATATGATAAAGAAGGTTTGTATTCTGAGAACTGTACAGAGAACAAACTGTTTTCTAAAATTTTCCGACACGTGATTTGAACTTGCTTTATACTGATGTAATTAGTTGCAGAGAAACTCATAATTATTTACAAGTGGTTCTTTGTTTCTACTTTTTCTAGTGAAAACACTTTATTGTTTTACTAAGTAATTAAGAAAAATTACAAAATACTTGCGTGGAATTTTAGTTCTAATATGAAAGTATATTTGCAAATTTATACCCAAATCACAGGAAAACTAAAATGCAAGGGAAAGTTAACACCAAAAAATCTAAATGGTTTTATCCACAGAGTAACGAAGTCAACAATTTTAAAGGCAAAAGTGAAATAAAACTCATGAATCTAAAATGAGGTACTTGTCCAAAAAACAAGTTACAGGATAAGTTAAAATACTGTTACAGTGAATTGTAGTTTAGACAAAAATTGCTGTCAAACTTTATGAAAAACCTTATTAGTAAAAAGAAAAAGAAAGACTTAGGAAACACAGATTTGGCTTACTGAGCAGTGACTAGAGCAGAAGTGTTTTCTGAGAGGTCCGCTACATTACACCATCATGAGCCTGCTTGCTGATTGGTCCATCTCTCCGCCGCAAAACAGAGGTGGCCCTATGCCTGGAATATCAAGAATAGGCACCATCACACTAGTGCACCTGCATCTAGCCGACAGCACGGAGAAGGATGCTGCCTTGAGGACAGAATTGTCCTTATTAGGGCGCTGTCTCAGAATAGAGGCAAGCAAATTAGAGCGACACATCCCCTGTCAGCGCTGCTGCAATTTTGGCCACTGCGCCTCCACCTACACCGCACCTCCTAGATGCCACTACTGCGGGAACCAGTGCCTCACCGCCGAATGTAGGAAGCATGACCTTCGGCACCAACGCAGATACTACGCCACCTGTAATGGTCTATACCTTGTTTCACGTAAGCTTGCCCAGTATCTCTTAACGGTCACGTGACCTAATCACCTCTCATTGGTTGCTGTTGTGGTAATGACTGTCGTGCGGTAAAAATTAGTTCGTTATTTAACATGGTGATATATCATTATATGTTGGAAGAGAATTGTCAAATTTATATTTTCGTAACTGTTTTAATTAAATATATTACGCAACAGAGTTGATTTATCTGAAATGCATGTTAATTCTTAAACAAAGTAAAGAGGAGGTTCCTTTGCTCTCAAGCACATGGCACGATAGCATGTGATTTAGCGGTAGTGATGACATATTTGTTTATGTGACTTTTATCACTGACCTTGTTTTGAACTGGATTAGTCATGCATCGCCATTCGAAAGTGCGGGAGCTAAATTATTTTATTGATCGTTTATTGCGCATGTATTATATGTATAATGGCAGAGTCTACCGCCAGTTTTTCGCTTAAGTATCGCAAGGATAATTATTTACAAACAGGCGAAAAAAGAATTGTGTTGCATGTGTTTAATGCATTCAGAGAAGAATCCGTCTTTGTCAGTGAGAGAAGTCGAACAGCTGGGCTCTGAAGTTACAGGTGTGAGTGTTAGATCCGTAGGAACATCGCGACATGAAATTGAGGAAACAGGAAAACTTACCACTCCAGGCAAAAGCAGGAATAAACAAAAGTGCGTGCTCGGAGAAAATACGTGAAAAGTGTTGTGCGTCTTCATGTGTGTAGTTTTTCTTTAGAAACGAACTCCCTAACATAAGTAACATTTCGTCTGCTGTAAATGAGGATGCAGATTTACCAAATTTCAGCAGATTGCTTATACAGCTGGGATTTGTGAATGAAAAAAGAGGCCAGAAAAATGTGCTAAAAGACAGGCGATATTGCTGTGTGGCGAAGACGCTATTTAAGGACAACCACACTGCACCGAGATACAAATCGCTAAATATACACGAAGAACACACGAAAAGTAAAGTATGGTGTGACACGACTTTTAAGACTGAAAGACAAGCATTTTTGAAAGGTATGTGTGCTGGTTTAAAAAATTCCAGTGGAAAAGGCCGAAGGCCTTTCATTATAAACTCTTTCAGTTTCATTGCTCAGCCATTCTGTTTCAATTTGCTCAGTTCATTATAAACTTGTATTTTTGCATGCCTTCATATCCTTATTTGTATGATTTTATTTATCTTCCCGGCAATTATTACGAAATGTGACGGGAAGGCACCGCCTATGGCATATGACGCGAAAGCATTAGCCAATTAGGGCGAGGGGGAGGATTGTTGAACGCGGAGTGATACATTTCAGCCGGGCAAGGTTATATGAAACAGAGATTAGGCCATTTTATAGGTCAGGCAGAGTGCTCATGCTACCCCAGAAAGAGCCTACAAAGACAGCGCAGCACACCAACAACCAGAGAGGAAGATAATCCATGCCCAGCACCTATGGCGGCCTCCACCGTAACCACACCTGCTTCCTCTACCAGAGAGAGGGAAGCACTGCAGGATCTCCGGAGAGAGCTACAGAACTTTGGGACCCATCTTGCCTCACTTGAGGAAACCCTCGCAGCTACACAATCCTCCAGAGAGGATGTTCATGACCTCCACTCTGAGGTCCTTAACATAGCTCCATGCCTGGGACAACTGGAAGAAAACATCACCACTAGCATCGCAGGACACCACACAGAGCAACACAACCAACTCGCAAGAATTTCAACAATTGCCCAATGCTCCGCCGACAACACAACAGATTTTCAGAACTGACTAGACTTTCTAGAACAACAGCTTCAACAACTCTGCAATAGTGACCAGTCATCCTCTGTGAAGTGTAAGCTTGCACGCCTGGAGGAGAGCCTGACACGCACAGATGCCAAACTTGACCAACTCCTACACCTCAATCACCTGCTCAACAGCATGGTTGAACAGCACGTCCAAGCCCAGGGGACATCTCTACTGTCTCCCTACACGAACGTGTACGAACACTGCACAATCCAGGCCCTCATGGGCACAGCAACAACTGCCAGTAATAAATACTATAAGCCCACTTCCCTTCGTGCCATGCCCAGGGCCTCGGTCATGGTCATGGCCAAGGAATCCAACATTACCCGCTCCCGCACACTGTGCGGCAGCTTATGACGCTAATGACAAGAGGACAACAGGTGCTAATGTGGGACTCTGTAATCAGCAGGAATAACCACCATCCCTAATTTCTCCTTATAATTCCTTGTTATTGTTTAAATAAAACCTTTATAAAAAAAAAGGCATTTTGAGGCGGAAAAAAAAAAGATTGGTCCATGTCATTTACCTCGGCGACTGGTATATATATATATATATATATATATATATATATATATATATATATATATATATGGGTCGCCCCCTCCCTAAAGTCATGCAGCATCCTGAAGCTCGCAGAGATGCATACTCCTGAAACGTCGATGTCACATCATCATCTTACCCGGCTCGAAGCCTGGGAACATCTAGAACCTATACGCCACAAAGAAAGATTCAGCTCATATTCCATAATAGTAAATTATGCCTTTACCTGGAATGTGACCTCCTTGCACGGTCTCTAGCCTTGGCTCGAATCTTGTTAGAGTAAGAGCTGCTCCCTGGTGATTGACTGCGGGAAAGCTCTCGTGTACGTGACCTGGAGCGAGAGCGTGGAGAGGGACTATGGGATGTTGCAATAGACCGAGACCTTCCTCTATCTCTATCTCGATCTCTGTCTCTATCACGCCTATCACGATCCCTGTCTCTTCCAGAAGAGCCCCTTTCTCTCTCCTCTAGTTCTTTTCTTCGCCGTTCCACTTCCTTTTCCTCCTCTTGTTTCTGTAAGACAAATCAACCACTCTTTCAACATTTGCTTCCATCCCACATCTGCTAGGGACTACCACAATGCAACACGACCCATTATTTTGCCTACTGGATACTCTTGGGCATAAATATACTTTAAGTTGTCTATGACTTCTCAAGTGAAATAATCACAGTGAATTTTGTTCTTCCCATAACAAATGAAGTTAATTTCTTTTAGAGCACATATTTAATGCCAATCAAGAGTATTTCTCAGGCACTGCACGATCAGTGATCAGTTACATATGCTCACAGTATCAGTCACCTCCAAACATGTAACATTTAGTTTTATCTTAAAACCCACAAATCTGGCATATATTTATACTGAGGTACTACCATTAAGGTGGTTGATACTGTAATACGTTACAAGCACGCTCCAAACACTCGCACACATACAGGCAGCTAGCTAGACCAATGAGCGTAAAGACTTCTTATAACAAATTCTCGCAGCAAAGTGGTCTGCTCAAATTTTATGGATGCTTTGCACATTTAACAACACAGCAACATCCTTCACACAAAATTTGTAAGTTTAGTGCTCTTGTGAAGTGTTTGAGGAACTGAAAGCAGAACCTGAACAATTTACTACATTCATCAAATCTAAGCAGCAAACAATAAATATAAATACATATATAAAGAAGTAATAAATCAATATATCTTCGTTTACATACATGTGACAGAGCCAAGATGGAACCGGATCAAATAATCACATCACTTTATGTTCACTGCATTAAACATCTTGCATCTTCCATTAAACTGATATATTCTTCCTTGTAGAGTAGAAGGCAGCAAAGCACTAGAGGACACTGATTTATATCAACAGCATTCCCAAGCACTTTGTTCTGTTTTGACTCAAAAGTCTTGTACATATTTATTCCAGTTCCCAATAAGGGAGCAATGTTTTTGCTTCTGTAGATCTATCTTGCAATGCTCTTGTTAAATCTGTACTTTATTAAATACATCTTAAGGGTTATAACAATAAATCCACAAAGAATGTTTTATTCACAACATAGAAAAAAAACCTTCCCTAAACAATAATATAGCAGCTGATGCTTAAATAAACATTTTTGGGCATTAGAAGTTCATAAACATTAATCACAATGAAAATTCTATACACATTTAAAAAAACTTTCTTAGCTTTCAAAAACAATTTTGAACATATGTTTACAATGGTACCTGCACTAAGAGTAACAGTGCCATATTTAAAAAAGTGAAATAATAGAAAGCAAGCAAACATGTGCTGGTTAACTAAATTACCTAAAATCCTTAAGGTAAATGTCCTAGATCTTCAAATGAATGCTTTGTCCCCCCCCACCTCCAGTCTATTTCATAGATTTGGGAAATGCTATCAAAGTTATTGCATATATCACCGAGAAGGAAATGAAAGGAACAACGTGAGGTGCTGAAATTATACCAGTTACACAAGCTAATTTCAAATTAGAAGCACCGTATTTGGGAAAGAAAGTCATGCTTTGCAAACCAGCTGCAAAACATTTTATGAAACCTATCAGAAAACATGTTTAAGATTTCATGCAAGAAAAAAATAACTGCCCAGTGATGTGCCACTTTTACAAACAGAGCACACCAAAAGGACAGTAAATACAGAGAACCAATGCAGAGGAATTAACAATTGGAAACCTCCCATCAAATTTAACACAAATATGTACTTTCTCAATTTCTAAATGTTACATCACTAACTGCCAAGTTTTGGAAGAACAATTCTGCAGTAGTGAATGTGGGGTTTTCATACAGTAAATGAATAAAATCAATGTTAAAACCTAGATGAGGCTTACAAACACTATCATTTTTGCTATAGTCCAAGCCAACAACATGACCATAAGAGGTTAAAGGGGCCCATAAAAATGCAAAATATCAGATGTGTATCTTTCATATATTGTTTTATTTTTATGTCTTCTACAAACTGTTCTTGGTTAAGTTGTTTCTCCTTTGTGTTAATTGAATTTATTATTATTATTATTATTATTATTATTATTATTATTATTATTATTATTATTATTATTATTATTATTATTATTTTTTGTTGTTGTAATTTACGTCCTCCAATATTAAGTCATATCGGACGATGAATGGAATGGGTGAAATGATGCTCAAATGTGCCCAGGATCCATGGAGCTTAGAGTTACCTGATATTCGTCTTTCAGGATAAGGGGAAAACCCTGGAAAAGACCTTATCCAGGTAACTCACCCTAACCGAGATTTGAACTCGGGACCTCTTGAATGTGAGGCAGACATGCTACCATCTACGCTACCGAGGCGGGCAATTGAAATTAATGTTTATAGAAATAGTTAACATTAATCATAGCTTCAGAGGTGATCAGCCGTACTCGGCCATTACAAGCTCCTGTTGAGGAGAGGTGTCGAGAACATCATAATACTAGACTCCTTCAAACAGAGAAGTTATCTGTAGCTCAACATTGTATCAAGTACGTTCACAAAATTAATTTTAAGGATGCCTTGTTTCTGGAACATTTGGACAAGCATTTTGACTGACTTATTAAAGAAGCCATTCAGATTAAACTCCATAGAGTTTCAATAAAGATTTGGAATTTCAATCGAAAGCTTGGGCTCCAGCCATAAAATATACTTGCAATGGAAACCCCAACCAAATGGTGGTCCGTGGAGAAATCTAAGGTTGAGAGAAACCCAACCAGATGACAGACCACACAGAAAACTCAAGATGGGAAAATCCCCAACCAGATGATAGACTGCGCAGAAAATGCAAAACATGAGGGCATCCTTTTTGTGAACCAGCTGGACAAATGGCAGACTGCTATGTAGTCATTGGCTGGGGTGACAAGCCCTACCCACACAATGAAGGGTATATATTGGGATGGTTGTCCAGCTTTTTCATTCAGTTTTTGAGGAAGATCATGCAGCTTGGAATGGCCGAAAGCTCGACATTTTCAACACTGACACAGCTGATTACCTGTGAAGGTATGATTAATAACGCTCGCTGAGAAAGTTTTAAGTCTTACAAATAGTTACATTATTTATATTGACAACAGAGTCTAAAAAGTGTGAATATCTGTATGTTCCTTATAAAAATTAGCAAAAACAGTTTAGAAAAAAAAACTACAGTGAAAAAATTAGTTGTTTTTAAAATCAAAGCCTCCAATATGACCACAGATGTTGAAGGAAGCTAGAAACAGAAATCAAAATCTATAGGCAATAAATTATTATTATGGACTGCACCATCGCAAAGTGCTTAAGATAGCTTGGCTCTCACCAAGGTGGCCTGGGATGGTGGACAGCACAGCACTGGGGCGGGTTTCCTCTGGGTCCTTCAGTTTTCCCAACCACCTCATTCCACCAAATGCTCACTCATTCATCTTTCTTAACATTCATATCACACCAAATGCTCACTCATTCATCTTTCTTAACATTCATATCACCCTCATACTATCATCCACTTCTCTTGTTCTCATTGCAGGATTTGGGCTGGCCCCTCAACCCTGGTTTCCTCCATCAGCAGGGACATATTTAAGGGGGCAGGGTCCAGGGGGTCCGGACCCCCCAAATGAATTATCATTTCAAACTTTTAATAAATAGTTGAAATAAAACTTAGTTAAAAATAAATCAAAAAAGTTTATTCAAGCTTCTCATCTTAACGTCTCTATTCACTGTCAGGCAAACATGAAGTTTTTAAGAGAAACGAAAATTTACTGCACAGCAGCTGTGGAACTTGTTAAAATACACAAATAATGTCAATTACAATAATGTACTGCAAAGTTAACCAATTCCGATATATTATAATTTGTTGATCAGAATTCCCAGATGCTTAAAAGGTACGTAATTTTTAACCTCTAGGTTCCTATTCCCTTTTTCATTCAAGGCGAACTAATACTACAAATGCATCAATCAGTGATTCGCTTTTTAAATATCTGATTACTGCTTATATCACTTTATCCTAGGTATAAGAACAAAAAATGTGCAATGTGCATGGACTTTCTACAGACTTTATCCAAAGAAACAAGACAAAAACAAACTTTTCCAAGAACAATTTGTAGAAGCTTGGGTGGAGAACGTCATGTGAATATAATACGAGGGGGGACCCAAAAGAAACCGGATTCTTAGGGCGCTGCCACTCGTAGACATAGTGCAGAGTTCTCACACTAGATGGTGTTAGTAGATACCTTCATGAAACAGCTGTACAGACGGTGTCAGTGTAGAGCTGAATGTGCAAGTGTGGTATTGTGTTTCTCTGACTGTTGGCGGGTTATCTCTGCTGTTGTTATGGCAACTTTAAAAGAACAAACAGTGTGTGTGAAATTTTGTTTCCTGCTTAAAAAAAGTGCAACGGAGACACACTAAATGCTTCAGGAAGCTTTCCAGGAGGACACTATGAGCCGCACACAGGTTTTCGAGTGGTTTGGGCACTTTAAACGTGGTGAGATGTGTGTTGAAGACCAAGCTGGTTCTGGACAACCTTCAACATCGCGAAATGAGAACATTGAAAAGGTCCGCCAAAAGATCAATGAGGATCGTCGCCAAACGATCGACCACATTTCAGCAGCGACAGAAATCAGTTGCAGCTTGTGTCAGCAGATTTTGAGGGAGGATTTGCACAGGAGACGTGTTGCTGCTAAATTTGTTTTGCACCTTCTCACACAGGAGCACAAAACCATCCACATGAATGTGTGTCAGGACTTGAAAACAGAGATTGCACGTGATCCAAACTTCTTGAACAAAGTCATTACAGGGGATGAGAGTTGGTGTTACAGGTATGACCCAGAAACCAACCAAGCGTCAAGCCAGTGAAGGACTCCCAACTCTCCCAGACAAAAAAAAGCAAGGCAAGTGAGGTCAAATGTGAAGACAATGATCATTATCTTTTTTGATGTTCGTGGAATTGTACATCGGGAATTCGTACCCCCTGGCCAGACTGTTAACCAGCACTTTTACTTGGATGTTTTAAGGCGTCTGTGAGAGGATGTGAAGAGAAAACACCCGGAACTTTGGCGAGCAGGTGACTGGTTTCTGCATCACGACAACGCTCCAGCACACACAGCTTTACGAGTAACCCACTATTTGGCATCTCAGAGGTGGTCTGTCGTTCCCCATGCTCCGTATTCGCCGGACCTAGCCCCATGCGACTTTTCTATTTCCACGAATGAAAAAAATGCTAAAAGGGGAGCGTTATGAGGATGTGGAGGTGGTAAAAACAGCTTCGCAAAGGGCACTGGACACTATCAAACTTGAAGAGTTCCAAACATGCTTCCAACAGTGGGAAAAGACTTGACAAGTGCATTGCATGTAATGAGAGAGTATTTTGAAGGTGACTGAAGTAATTTTGTAAAAAGGTTCATCAATAAAGTTTTTATGGCAATCTGGTTTCTTTTGGGTCCCCCCTTGTATATTACATGTCTTTTTATTTTTTACTAACATGATAAAAACACATTCCTGATTATTTATTAAAAGCAAATAATCCAATGTAGATATTTTGGACACCCCCCACCCAGAAATTGACTTCTAAATACATGCCTGTCTATCAGGTTACTGCTTCGGCTCCCTTGCCCCGACTTACGAGGCTAGTGGAACCTCAACAACTGTAACACCAGGATCGGTGATGTAAAGGAGAAAAAATTATTATTATTATTATTATTATTATTATTATTATTATTATTACTTTTTCAAAGTTATATTGATCAACATTTTTATCACCTAAAATTCTGTTCTCAGGACTTAAAAATTTGAAATCTACTTATTAGATATAACTGGGTATAGCATCTGAAGAAGTAACAAACTTGTTGAAGTAATGATTGATGGTTGTCAATTCTAAGCAATAACATGCACATTGCTGTACATTAGGAGGCTTCCAATCAAATCTTTCACGAGCACTGCTTCTCCAAAATAAATTTTTTGTTTCCAAAACTAAAGAGTACTGAAGTTGCAGTTCAATATCGTTTTCACAAGTTACTTACAGAACAAGCATGTTGCATAATCGATGAGAAAGGAGCTGTTCAGGCATTTGGTAACATGACACACACACACACATGGTAACTGGAAAAAATGTTGCTCATCATACAATAAAAAGAATTCAACTGTGCGTGTAGATGTGAGCTTCTTACATCTGAAAAGCAATTTATAACTAACAAGGGAAACCTTAACAATGTTAAGCGTGTATTTATAAAAATAACGCTGTGACAGGAAGAAACACAATGGTTTCATTAGTTTACATAAGCAATCAAACACTAAAGACATCACTAAAATTAAATACTGTATAGACAATTAAAAGTTACACATGACACAAAGTAAACTTGGATGTAAAGTAAATGATGTTCATGATATTTCATTATTTACATCATGTACAAGGGGTGCATATCAAGTATTGATTTTGACACTTGTAATTTAACGTTAGTTATCCAAAATCTGTTTAGCAACAGGTTAACAATAAAATGTAAATTTTGCATCCCCTTGCATGATGTATATCCCATTTAAAATTATATTTTAAAGTAAAACTTTCTATGATGAACGACATTTACTATGTTTTCCATTCAAAGTTGAGTGTCCTACCTTACACAGAGATCTTCTGCGCTGCTGTCATCGAGTCTCCTCAGTTTCTGTTGTGTTTCCCCGATGTTTTTTTTGTAGAATCAATTCACATTTCAATAACAAGAGAATAAAATATCTACTCCGGTAGGGAAGGATAGAAAACTGCTGCAGAAGGGATTTTATTTTGAATCTCACATTCCTCTACATGATACACAAGCAACCAGTTAGGTCGAATATGGTTAAAAAGCATCTAGAATTTGTTACAGAAATCATTGATGGACAAATCTTAGTAGCAACAGAACATGTAGAGGAGCATGATCCCAAAATTGAAGTGAAAGAAAGGCTACACCAACTCAAAATGCTACTCAAGAAAACATTTGTAAAACACACAAGCAAAATATGGTAGCAATCTAGAAAGTGGCAAAGATATTCAAATTCCCTCCTGCAGCAAAGAAAATAAAGAAAAATAAAATAAAACTGAATCCTCTGCATGTTAGCATGCAAGTATCAGTTTGAATAACTTCTAGTTCAGTTAGTAATAGTTTGTCTATTATGGGAGCTTTTAGTATAGCTCTGCATGGAGTTTGCACCAGCCTGCCTAAAGTGAGGAAAACCTTGCATCATCAACAGCAAGTAAACTACAAAGAGCAACAGTATGTGAAGCAGTGGTGTAAGCTAAGCCCCCATGGCACATTGCATTTCACCCAAAAATTACATTAGGACATTTTGGCAGAAATGTGTTTTACAATTCACCCCTTTGTGTGCATCAGAGAGAGAGAGAGAGACAGAAAAAGAAAACAACACAGATTATTTCTTTGGAAGCATAGCCGTATAATGGGGAATTGGTTGCTCTGTCCTGCGCTACACAATTTCTAACTGGTACTCTACGTATGTTGGATAATCAATAGATGCAGTCCTTGTACAGAAATTGGTATGTTGAAAGATCTCATGCTTCTGTATTATACTTATACCCGATTTCACCAACATATGTTAAGACTTAACACGAGTTTAGCAATAGTTAAAACAAAAATTGCATTTCCCCAGCAAGTGTTAGCGTAAGACGTGTTAAAATCTCTTGTTAAACATGTCAAATTTCTGATGTTAAGTCCTTAACAACTGGAAATAGTCAAGATGGCGAGCATGAACTCAGCTGTTGATGTCGATTTGCTATATTTAAGACCATCTAAATGGCATTCATAATAGAGTACGGCCTATGAGGAGAAATTATTTTGAGGAGCTATCAGAAGAAAATTTTTTACGGAGGGATAGACTGTCGAAACATGTTGCTATGAAGGTTACTGCGGAAGTACAAGAGAGGTTAGAACATGCATCGAAAGGAATATGACGATCTCGCCTAAGCTTCAAGTATTAATAACTTTGCAATTTTATAATTCACTGAATTATGTGGATAATATACTGTCCATCTCCCGTCTTGAAACTTCAAGTGTGTTGTCCCTCGCACCTCGTTTTAAATTTACGTAATACTGACAAAGTTGTTTGGTGCTTGTAGTAGTGACACATGCATTTGAATTAAATTCTTTTCCAATTTTTTCCCATGTGACATCTTTCTCTTTTACATTCACAGCATCCGTCCTCTTATTTTCCAGGATATCCTTACACTTCGTCACCAATTCAATTAACAATTATTTCTCCATCGATGAGAAATTTGTCACACAGCTTTGTTTACGAGTTTGATCATCCACCATTTTTCAGCTTGTGCAGATGAAAATGAAAACAAAAGCACATCGCAATACGTTCCGAAAATAATATGACTTATCCATAGCCTTCTATAGCTGTGATATTTACAAGTTTCTTGGCGTTAACACAGGTTTGTTAACATTTTCAGAAAACAGGTTGGTGAAATACAAGAAATTTAAATTAGTGTTAGTGCTGTGACAATTAGTACGTTACATTTGTTAACGTCAATTTTAACATCTGTTGGTGAAATCAGGCACTAATGTTATGGCATTAAGTCTGTACTGAGCCCAAAGAATCTTCATATATGATTTCTATGTGATAAAACTATTGTAGAGAAGTGAGATGGCTAACACTAAGCTGACAAGGTAACTATCACTGTATTTGATTGAGTTTGATAGCTTTATGTGAGCTGGTGTACCAAAATCTGCTACAGAGTAGAAGCGCAACGCCCAAAACTGAAACTTGAAAAGTGCTGCATGAGACCACTTGCAAGTGGCTGCTGGACATTCCTCGTGAGCTCTGTGCCGGGGCTCCTAATGTATGTCTGTGTGTAGACACTGCCCGCAGGGTTAAACAATCCCTCCTGTACAATACTGTGATTATGCCTATAAGTTCCTAGGTATTTTGGACTCATTTTTGGGTACTTCCAGCTGTACTCCGTACACAGCCCCACATAGAGCAGAGATGTCACCACTCTCAAGCAAATACAGGTATGAGCATAGTGAGGTTAATCGCTTAAATATGTTGAGATGAATTTGAGACTCATTTGCTTCACTTAGTATGTTATACAGGACACGTTTCACAAACTTCCACCTTCATTGACGGCCAAATGTAATATCCCTTACTATTCATGTATCTCACATGAAAAATTTATGATCTTATCAACAGATTTAGGAAAACAGGATCTATTCTCAATAAGCATTATAAAGTAAATTATTGTGGTCTTACAGAGGAAACACTAAATAACAGGGAAAACCCTGCACAGGAATCAAGAATTTTGCAAACCTTGGCTTGGTATGCCATTAAATTTTAAAAATTAAAACTCTATAAGATAATTGTGGTTCAGGAATTACAACTATCTGATGGAGTAGGGTTAATTTCTGCAATTGAATAATGGATAATGTAAATGATCACTATTGACAAGCATTTATTTTGTTATGAATGAACAATTTCATTTACATACCCAGGAAGAGTATTAATGCAAATTTTATTCAAAGATGTGAGACATGTGGCAGCACAAGGTCTCATTTCCAACATCATCTGTGACAAAGTATGTGGTTATTGTTGCATGAGAAATCAATCTTAAATTTCAGGGACTATAAATATCTGACTCCATCGACAAAGAGTTCCTCCCAGTGCCAAAAATATTCCCATTAGACTGGCCATACATCCAAATTAAGGTTCTGTATCATTGGAAAGGCAGAATAAGATTGAAAAATGGAATGCTATAATCAGAAAATGAGGCTATAAAGCAACTATTGCTACACTAAATTCTCTGACTTGCATTTTTTCTGGTAACCCTTAAGACGTTCTCAAATTAATTTTGAGATGGTATACCCAATATAATAAGCACTTCTAAGGCCTGGCATCGTAGTTAACCACTATTAGGTCAATCAGCGATAGCTGACCAAATATTATGTTTATTCAAACATGTTTTAAGAATTAAAGGTGAAGACTTTCCCAAACATGAAACAATTTTCTTCCCCCCACTCCCAAAAAATAAGCTCTAATGATGTTTGAAGTAATGGAACGTTTCCCCCCCCCCCCTTCGGAAAGAACCCATTTGGCCATTGGGGGGAATCTGTTTTCTCCAGTGGCACACACAGACACAATACATACACATATTTGGCAAGAACCTGTTTGGCCATTGGGGGGAGGGGGGAATCTGTCTGTAGTGGCATACACAATATATATATACACCCATTCCCGCGGTGGGACTCGAATCCATGACCCTCTGCATGATGCAATGCTGGAGACATACGCTAATGGAGTGCTTGAAAAAAAAATTGTTACATTCACAAGACATTCACATTCTCTACCTGCATTCTACAAGCTTCTTTTTCATTTCATGTTATCAAAGATAAATTTTGCAGAATGGTTCCACTACAAATTTTGTTGTAGATAATAGGGGGATACAGGAGAGCGTTATTCTAAATTTAAAACTTTAAAAACTGATTTATCACTTAAAAAAAATGTATGACAAAGGCCAGAAAAAAACTCACACCAATAAATCCAGACATTTTGAAAATGGCTGATATAAAAAAAAAGATGAACTGCATGTTTTAATGAGATTATATTTTCTAAGAAGTAAATTTTTTGTCTATCTCCTATGGTCACCAGTTAAGCAACATTATACAAAATGTATTCACAATGAAGATGTCTTAACTTGCTATCTCAAAAAATCTAAGATATACATTTTATTATTAATGCGCATATTTTCAAGTTTCCAAGTCATTAAGTTTTACATATAAAAGTTCATTTGAGTGGGATAATTTTCTTGGAAATCTTTCAGTCACATCCTTGGAAGATGTAAAACATGAATACCAAGCTAGGTGTATCCATGTTTTAGTTTTCAAGTTACGCTGTTCATTAGTCATGCATGCATAAAATGCATTTTCTGGGTTCAGGAATTTCAAAACATCTTATTTCCTGTGAAATCCTACTTTTAAATATTTGTGTGAGCACTTATAAAATGCTACTTCTTCGTACGACAGGTATGTATGCCTCTTCAGTCTCATTGAATTCAACAGATTCAAATTCCTGAGAATGTACTTGTCATTTTGTTGAATACTTCAATAAGATTTGGTGCACTTGAACATGAGCCCATTACTACAGACAACTACATTGTAATATGAACAGATGAATGCTATATTTTGCGTTACATGTACGTTTACTGGATATTCTCCCTCTCCTTTGGCACTACTTTCCTTCATTTCTGTCTGCCGCCTTATTA
This sequence comes from Mantis religiosa, assembly GCA_030765055.1. Lineage (NCBI taxonomy): Eukaryota > Metazoa > Arthropoda > Insecta > Mantodea > Mantidae > Mantis > Mantis religiosa. Next base: position 15,881,956 of record CM060957.1, read on the forward strand.
GTCAACTCTGTAACTCTAATTTTCCATAATTTTCTAACCTCCTTGCCTTTATCCACATCTTTCTTTCTGAAAAGGAACTTCTCTTAATTTTAATATTCTTTTCCCCCATTCTCTGCATGGAGGAAAGTATCTTTTTCTTGGTCATCTTTCTTGTGCTGTAAGGATTAAGCTTTTGATTTGTTCTAGCTCCAATTATTACAGCTGCTGCTTCCATCTCTTCTTTGGACATCCCTAGTTTCGTTTTCCATTTCTTGATCAATTGTGCGAACTTTTCCAGGACATTCTATCAGAATCCATTCTACAGACATGTTCATACCATTGTCATATTGTCATACTCTTCTATTTTATCTGTAAGATTAAATATTTCCAGTTCATTACAAACATTTTCGTTTCAATTTTTGACCATTAATGTATATCTCGCCATAAATCATAGACACTTCACTTCTGCAGCTTATTCTTTATAGCTTTACAAATCTTGGTTCTCTGTTACTTTTTCTAATTAATAGATCCACGTTACTTCAATTGTAGCTGTGTCCTACATTCTTCTCAATATTTTTCTTTCAAACAGTCTCAATACTTCTTGATCTATCATTCTTATGACCTACTGTTATTTTTATAACCTCCATTTACAGTTCTGCAGCAAAGATTACCACTGGGCTTATTAGTGCTTTACATATTTTAAATTCTGTATTTCTCCTATTTCTAATCAGTTTTAAATTTGCATAAAACGCTACATTTGTACTTTGAATCTTTTCCTTTATACATTAATTTAAGCCCCTAAACATTTAAATTGTGATAGTAGTTCTCACTCGATATTACCAACAGAATCATTTCTAAAAACATTTATTGTGACTTATCTAGTGTTGTGCAAGAATAACCATTCACATGAATAGTGCAATATATTAGGGACATGCATGAATTTGTAATAGTTAAGGAAAGTAGTCAACTAAGAAAAGCAATGTCAGATAATACCGAACTTTAAACAGATCAAGCTCATATATACAAATATAACAATTTGTAACTTAAAACTTCACTTATAAGAAATGACACTTTTCTTATAAATTATTCAGGAATTATAATTAATTAATATAGTTGGTTCCGGCTGATGATGTGGAAGAATTTCCATGAAATCGCGATTCCGGACAATTTATAAAGTGTCATCATTTCTTATAAGATAAGTGAACTTTTAAGTTACAAATTGTTATATTTGTATATACTTGTTTGCTTCACTGTTAATAGCTTCATATTTTACGTATTTATTAGATCAAGCTCATTTTATGACAGCAAAGAATTTCATTGAATGCCCCTTCTCCAACTACCACCTCACTGGATAGTCAACTTGAAAAGCTCAACGCCACGGCCAGGACTCGAACCATGGAGATCCAGGAGATCCGTGGTTCAGGTCCAGGACGTGGCATTGAGTTTTTCAAGTTGACTATCTATCCAAAACCTTAGCCTATACACATCTAATGTGAAGAAATGATTTAATTTCCATCAATTAACTTAAACAACCTCATTGCTTTAGTTAGTTGATGGACATTAATCATTTCTTCACACTAGCCGAATATAGGCTAAGGTCTTTGATAGAGTCAACATGAAAAATTCAATGCCATGGCCAGGATTTAAACCACGAATCCCCCGGTTTTCGTCTAGTCGCTCCAACCCACTGAGCCACCATGGCCAACATGCCGTCCTGACATTAAATTCTCCATTCGACTCATATTTCCCCAGTAAACCACTAAGGGCTCTCGCATCCGGGATACACCGTTCGTTGCAACTTACTATCGTAAGTATTTGAGTCCCAGACTTCATCACTTAACTCTTATTATTTTATTTAATTGATGGAAATTAATCATTTCTTCATACTAGGTTGGCATTGAATTTTTCATGTTGACTCCATCTATTCAAAAACCTTAGCCTATATTCGGCTAGGTGAAGAAATGATTAATTTCCATCAATTAACTAAAATAATAAGAGTTAAATGATGAAGCCTGGGACTCAAGTACTTATGATAGTAAGTCGCCACAAATGGTGTATCTCGAATACGAGAGCCCCTAGTGGTTTACCGGGGAAATATACGAGTCAAATGGAGAATTTAACGTCAGAACGGCACGTTGGTCATGGTGGCTCAGTGGATTGGGCTGGACAGAAACCGGGGGATCCGTGGTTCAAATCCCAGCCGTGGGACTGCATTTTTCATGTTGACTCTATCACCTCATTGCTTTTTATTTTCATAAAATTAATTCTAATGATTTTGAATTTTCTTTAAATCATCTGTGAAATTATGTTTATTCTCTATACATTTTCTATAACAGGAAAACTACAAAAGGTAAACAAAATAATTAATTTTTAGATGAGTCGTATTTATTACACATCTGCTTCACTTTCGTACCTATTTTGAGGACATGTTTCGCAAATCATCGTTTGCATCTATGGCTCTTATGCAAGTCGCATAACATGTCCTCAAAATAGGTACAAAAGTGAAGCAGATGTGTAATAAATACGACTCATCTAAAAATTAATAATTTTTCGCTTCACTGTGGTGTTCCAATACAGTTAAATCTCGAAGGTAAACAAAAGTTTACAATGGGATACAGGCAATTTGTTTCTAAAATATTCAATGTTTTGTGGTTTCGAATTCCGATGCTGACTTTCAAATAAGTGACCTAACCATGTAGTAAGTTGAAATTAAAGCATTTTCTCTTTTTTGCATGATCTAGTATGAACTTCACATCTTGCACATATTTACTTTATCATTTAAAACCAGTTTTAGAGTGGTCACATCAACAAAAAGATGAACAGAAAAGCATATATCTGAAGTTGGGAAATTGTAGTGGAAAAAAAAAAAAGTTAATGATTCTCATATATAAGCATACTAATTTGTATTTTAGCATTTCTAAATGCTAAGCAGGCTCACAGACACTTAGTTACACCACTGCCAAGTAAATTGCACATTAAATATAAAGGCAGACTGTGCAGACAAACCATGTGCAAGAAGGGTTCAAAATTTTCTTCTTCTCATTATACTCACCACCCAATGACACGGTTGGTGGGCACACTAAAGCCTGCCAGATGTAACAACTCCATGACAGACTTCCCCGCGGCTGCCTAGGTTTAAGTGAGGAAGTACCATACGTCATGTCATGTCACTCCTCTAACCTAACTTAATCATTCATAACATCATGATGGGCTTATATGTACAGGTCTAGTCAACATGCTAGCAAATGACTCACAACATCTAGCACATAAGTACTAAATACACAGGCTATTTAGAATCAGTGGCAAAGTTGTCAAGAGTGTTTATGATGTTTAAAAGCTCTAGCAGTCAGTTGTCATTTTCTAGCTTTGAAAAATGTACTATTCCCCACTGCTTTCTAATAATATGAACTTAAAGGGCAAAAAATGTATAAAAGAGGTTCAACAGGTAACTGTAAGGCATCTTTCTTTTTTGGTCTGTAAGATCCTTCATTTTGTTTTGCTTTTTTAAGCTTGAAGTGGCTTATGGGAGATTTATCAATGCTGCATATTTCATCGTATAATTGTTTACCTTTATTTACAACCAAACTAATTACCATTTAAGGCAGATTCAACACATTGATAACAGAAACAAGGGCACACACACTTGCAAATTGCAAAAAAAAAAAAATTCATTCATTACAATATTATCGGTTTGTAACTAACCAATGGTATGAAAGGGCAGAGCCAGACTGAAAAATTCAATGCTATAGACAGGATTTGAACCATGGATCTTCTGGTCTCTATCCAGCTGCTCTAAACCATTGAGCTACTATGGCCAACATGCCCATATGACATTAAATTCTCCAACTTACTCGTGTTTTTCCTGGTAAACCTCTAGGAGTTCTCATAAACACATGAGACAACTACCTTAATGGCAACTTACTATGCTGTAAGTACTTTAAGGCCCGGGCTTTATAGTTAACCACTATTAGGTCAATTAATGGAAATTAATTGTCCTTTCACACTAGCTGTGTGTAGGACGCACTATGAAAGAACAATTAATTTCCATTAACCAATGGTATTTTTTCACCCGACTCCTATTTAGCCTATGTTATGCAAATTAGCTAACAAAAGTTGATAAACATTTTTTTAATACAGGTCTATTATTTCCGATTTGTTAAGTCGTATCAGTTTCTATTCCTTTATTAATTATATTAATAGTGTTCACTAACTTTCTTAATTGTTCCTTGTTAATTTAAATCAGTTCTGTGCAGTTGTTTCTTTTACCAATAGTAAATTTTGAGGTGCATGTCAGTAAACTAGAGATGAAGCTTTCACTAGAATAACCAACCCTCAATGGATCCGAGGTGTTTAGGATCTGTGGTCAGAATGCACTGTGCTGGAATTTCTTCCAGTTTATTTTTTCAGCTTTGACTACTAGCAAATGCTTCATGTAATGGCCACTATGATCTATATGCAACTACATAGAATAAAAACAAAAAAATTGACCATGTCTTCCTTTCTGTTACTACAAAGACTTTCCATTAACTGTGAAGGCTCGCATCATAATACACTCACTTTTTGTTACCCATTCTTGGCTATTATGAACCAGTCTTTAAATAAAATTGCACTGTAGTTGTTGAATGAATGATCCTGTATATCACAATATCATAATAGGGTAGGATTATGAAAATAAACAAGTAGAAATACTCATTTACATACTTCACCACGATGCTAATATCTGGACAACTTTCATGATTATGTTACTCTCGTCGTCAGCAACTAATGATAAGAGTAATGTCCCAATATTGTAGAGAAAGGGCATCCAGAAAGTAAGTTCTGTTTCAATTTACCTCCACTGCAGCGCTGCGATCGCAGTTCTGCACATGTGTGATAGACGTTCTGTATCAAGGAGAAAAAATGTGCACCATTGTGAGATCGCTGTCAGCCACATACGCATAGTTGTGCTTGTTTACAATGTCGGTGTTGATTGAAAATCCAGCCACTTGTGAAATCAGATCTGTGATTCGCTTTCTGAATGCTAGGATTGCACCGCACAATACAGAATAAGCACCGAGGAATGCTGTCAAAAGGTGTTATGTTTCTTCATGAAAATGCACTACCACACACTGCAAATGCGACGAAAAACATCCTGCACGGATTTGGCTGGGATGTGTTTGACCGCCCCCCGTACAGCCCTGACCTCGCACATAGCGACTTTCATCTGTTTTTGCATCTCAAATCTTTCCTTGGCGGTCAACACTTTAACAATGACGAAGAGCTGAAAGAAAATGTTTCCCACTGGTTGAAGACACAGGCGGCAAACTTCTATGAAGAAGGTATACATAAACTTGTGCCTCGCTATGACAAATGCCTGCAAAATTTCGGTAGTTATGTGGAGAAGTAGTTTAAGAGTTGTAGAATTTTGTGCAATAATTTTTCTGTACCTGTACACAATTTAATTTTATTACCAAACAGAACTTAGTTTCTGGACGTACCTCGTATTTAAATTAGTTTTCCTCACCGTGTTTATTTTATTTGAAATTATAGTTATTCTTGTACAGAGATTTAAAAAGCTCACTATAGTAACAATTCAATTTAAGAAACTATGTGTTAATTCAGATCCACCTATAACAATATACTTCTTGTAAGGGGTATACATGAGTAACAGCTTTTTAGGTGTCCGAACCGAAAAATCATCCACCACTATAGAGAAAACTGCAGCAAGAGGAAAAGAGACAATTGTAAAATGTTTTTAACGTATCTGAAAAGTATGCAACTTTTATTGACAATGAAAGAATGAATAAGGTTAGCCGTTGAGGAATACCTGAACTTTTTGTTATTGAAGGAGAAATGTTGCTGGGATTCCTTTTTTTTTTTTTTTTTTTTTTTTTTTTAATCTACGTCCTCCAACGTTAAGTCATACCGGACGATGAATAGAATGGATGAAATGATGCAAAATGAGCCCAGGGTCCATAGAGCTTGGAGTTACCCAACATTCGTCTTTCAGGATAAGGGAAAACCCAAGAAAAAACCTTATCCAGTTAACTCACCCTGACCGAGATTTGAACTCAGGACCTCTTGAACGTGAGGCAGACACGCTACTATCCATGCTACTGAGGCAGGCTGTTGTTGGAATTGTTTGTGTACAACTGTCTTCTCTTGTATTTTCTAATCTTTAATGTTAATTTTCTTAACTTGAAGGCTTATAAGGTTGAAAGCAAAAGAGATATATTAATACTAGTCATTAAATGATTTATAAAACAAAGTTAAAAGCAAGTTTACAGTGAAGGAGAAATTACTTGAGACACAGTCCTTTGTGTTAGTGGATGAGATTTAATTCATCCATTAATTCAGAAGTTAATTAAGCTTTTAAATAGACCCATGGATTTAATGGTTTGGTAGAAAATATGTATCTTAAAAAACAGAAATTGCATGATGAATTTTGAAATACCGCCAATCGATTCTGTCCATAAGTTTGTTTTACTTTCAGAGTCTGGTACTAAATACAAAATTAATTTGCCACCAAGTGGCAGTAACAATGACAGCAGAAATAACTCGACTGAAGATGTAGATATATCTAGAAAACTACTCCCATGTCCCGTGAACAATTTATAATTTCTTAAACATTTTATTCAATAAAACATGTAACTAACAGTTACATGTAATGTTATTTTAGTTTTACACCTTTCCCCTGTCTATACAGGAGCAAGGGGGGGGGGGGGGGGAGAACCAAAAGGTGGTTTTTTGTTGTTGCAATTTACGTCCTCCAGCGTTAAGTCACATCGGACGATGAATGAAATGGGTGAAATAATGCTGAAATGAGTCCAGGGTCCATGGGGCTTAGAGTTACCAGACATTCGTCTTCCGGGAAAACCCCAGAAAAAACCTCATCCAGATAACACCCTGACCGAGATTTGAACTTGAGACCTCTTGAACGTGAGGCAGACACGCTACCATCTATGCTACCGAGGCGGGCGAAAAAAAAAAAGATTATGATGAAATACAATATCTCATTTAATACTACTGTAATCCAACCTTCAGATAACTGTGTGCATTTATAGAATCTTTTTGACCAAAAATGAGCAGATGCAATGTGGCGTTCTATATTTTTATGCTTAAGTCTTTTGATTTGAAAGCAAAATTTCTAAAGCAGGCATACATTTTTCAAACTACAAACTGCCTTTTGAGAAACAGAATTTTTCACTCTTACATTTCCATTAAATTTTTATCATTTCTATTTACAGTATTGTCAGTTTTTCTAACAGATACTTTTTAATACTGAATCATTAATTGAACTGATTGGTATCTCTAAACCCTCTATTAGATAACCAGCTTCCAATGAACAAAATTAAAGAGTGCATCAACATTTCTCAGAAATATATCACATTTAAAGAACTTAAATTTCATGGATTTAGCAATAAATGTTAGCTAATGCTTCTATGTAGCTGTGAACTGCAAAAATAAATGAAAAAAAAAAAAAACTTCTAATAACATGATGTCCATTGCTATTTTAGCTTACACTGTGTATAAAGGGTCAATACAAGATGGAAGGTGTTTATATATGTCCATTGTTAATTCACAATAACCAAGAACAACAAATTACATAAATATAAATATTTGTAACAAAAGGCTTCACTTATCTTAAGAATATGGTGTTAATTCTTCTTTCTAATGAAGATCAATTTCACATACAGATTTTCATCAGTCAACTTCATAGTCAATTTTTAAAATAAATATCTTTTCCCTAACCATTAAATCTATCGGAATATTTAATTGTTTTAACAATTTAACTTCAGAATTTATTTCATGGTTAAATGACCAAAAATGATCTGCTAAGGCCAATTTATCACTTTGTTTATACTTAATGTTACAAAAACATTCTTTCGTTCTGGTTTCCAAATTACGTTTTGTCTTTCCAAAATAAACTTTATCACAATCTAAACAATTAAATTGATAAATACCAAATTTTTTATTATTAGGAATTTTATCTTTTTTAGAAAAACGTAGTAAATTTTTAATACTATATTTATTTTGAGGAACTAAAGTTATATCAACTTCTTTAAAAAAAATTGAAAATGTTTATTAACCCAAGGACGGTACGTAAATTTTTTAAAATTATAATTTATTGACTGATGATGCAAATCTGTTTTTGAAATCGATCTCCATTAGAAAGAAGAATTAAAACCATTTTTTTAAGATAACCATTTTTGTTACAAATATTTATATTTGTGTAATTTCATTGCTTCCTGTAGCTAGCTTCATTTTCTACGTAATAAGAACAACAAAGTTTAAACATATGAACTATATCAGCATTCAGTTTTCCTGGATACTCAACATGGGAAAAATCTTAGTCAAAATTTAAGTTTTTCATTCTGTTTCAGAGGATTGCATATTAGATTTGAATTTATTCAAGGCAATTATGATAACAAAGCCATTCTCTAAATGTAAGCTTGAAAAATGAAAGCAGAAGAAATTCCGACAAATGTTGGTTCTGAAAACCTCAGCGCCACTGAGTGTTAATTCTTTTCGGCAAAGGCAACATCTGGAATTCTTTTCATGCCGATCTAAATTGCCCTTAAGCTCAAAAACAGCAAATATTGGTAGAATTAACAGAAAGAAATGAACAGCAAATAACTTCAATGTAACACAAATACCAGTGTAGAAGTTAGAGACAGTGTTGAATTGATAGCACACTACACTTCACTTATTTGTAATTACTGAACGACTAGTTTCGATAACTCTTGCCAGCAAGTTCCCACTTTACTATTGATATACATTCCTGTTTTTATTCCAAGAGTATTGAAAACCAATTTTTTAAATTAACGTCTAACATTAAGTCATATTGGACAGTAAATAAACTGGGTGAAATGCTCAAATGAGCAGAGGGTCCATAAAGCTTAGAGTTATATGATATTCATCTTTAAGGATAAGGGAAAAAACCTTATCCAGAGATTTGAATTCAGGAACTCTAGAATGTGAGGCAGACATGTTACCACCTATGCTACAGATGCAATGGTGGGTTGCGTGCAACGTCTGGTTCTATAAAAGAATTCTACAATAAATCTTAAGAGTTCAAAGAAAGGGAAAAAACAATTTAAGTAACCAGGAGATCTGTGGTTCAAATTCTGGTCATGGCATTGAATTTTTCATGTTGACTCTATCAAAAACCTTAGCCTATATACGGCTAGTATGAAGAAATGATTTAATTTCCATCAATTAACTAAAACAATAAGAGTTAAATGATGAAGCCTGGAACTCAAGTACTTACAAGTTGCCACAAATGGTGTATCTCGAATGCGAGAGCCCCTAGTGGTTTACTGGGGAAATATACGAGTCAAATGGAGAATATAATGTCAGGACGGCACGTTGGCCATGATAGCTCAATGGGTTAGAGCGACTGGACGGAAATCAGGAGATCCGTGGTTCAAATCCTAGCCATTGCATTGAATTTTTCATGTTGACTATCTATCTAAGACCTTAGCCTATATACGGCTAGTGTGAAGAAATGATTAATTTCCATCAAATAACTAAATTTAAGTAATGTTTCATTCAATGTTAAAATGGAGAATCAACAGTTAAGCTATGGACATATATAGCTCATTCACCTTATATAACCCATCTGTATAAATAAAAACAAAGACTGCCAATTTCTATCAACTGTGTGTGAGTTGAGTGTTGCTAATAGTCTGCAGGATTCGGATATGATTCAAACTGCATAAGTTTTAAATTATGTGTTTGTACGGGGTTAATACAAGAAATTTGAAGGAATTATGGTAGTGTACTATATAAGTCTGAAGCTAGCAGTTAAGGTTTTATTAATATCAAACAATGAACTGTCAACTGACAAAGAGTGCAGAGATTTAATCAGTTCTTATTCAGACCATAAATTTAATATTTTGTTTTAAAACCATATACTTTAGAGTAAATGTACAAGTATCTTTCAAAGAAAAATTAAAACTATTATTTGTTGAATTTAAGTTGTGTGAAAATGACTGGTTTCAGGAATTAATTGTTTCATTCTAGAAAACAAAAACATGCTAATATAAGTATAGTTGCTTACATGGAGACCAGAGCCTGCACTATTTGGAAATGTTAACTTTTTACATGTTAAGTAAGAGATGGAGGTTTTGCACATTGTGGATTGAATGTGGCAGAGTTTCACTTAATACTAGATACTTGTGACCATTAAAAATAAATATTCTTAATGAGTAAGCATTATGATACAATGAAGCATAAAATTAATATAATTTTGAGTCAAACTAGTACTCCATACTTCATATATTACTAGTGTTTACCTAGAACAAGTTAAGTTAGGACATCCTCAGCTAATGTTAACTCAAAATAATAATAAAATAATAACACTGTCTTGATAAACGAGTAAGTCATATTCAAAGGAAACTTGTAACATATATGATCAAGAATAAAATGTCAATATTTATTTCAAATTCATCTCATTTGTGGATTGTGTCCTCAAACTGACCTCAAAGTGCTACGAAATATCTACTTGCATCTAAATGTGTCCTAGAAAACTAAGACAGGAGATACCATAAAATAGTTGAACGTGAAAAACAATAATAGAGGAAAACCACATAGTAATCAAATCTTGTAACAATCAGAATTAGTTTTCAGGCACAAACTATACACCAAGAAAGAGGAGGGGAATCAATGAAGAATATGCTTTATGCCCCTTGTGGACGCCAAGAGCAGCCCTACATATTGGCTGGCATGTCACTTGGCTGATCTGTTACAACCTCTGGTAGGGGACTGCCCACATCATGTAATTCCACACACTTTGCATATACACTTAGGAGCATTACCATTGGCCCTTCTGATCTTCTTGTCAGCTTCGACGTGGTTTCTCTATTTACAAGCGTACCACTTCAAGAAGCCATCCAACTTCTGAAGGAGCAATTTCCGGCTGATATAGAGCTCTTCCGACATACCATATGTCCACTTTCTTCTTGTTTGGTGGTACTTTCTATGAACAAGTAGACGGAGTAGCAATGGGCTCCCCTTTGTCACCAGCTATAGCTAATTTCTATATGGAACACCTAGAACATGAAATACTTGCCACAGCTCCACTTAAACCATCTCATTTCTATAGATATGTGGATGACACTTTTGTAATTTGGCCACATGGATCAGACATTTTGCCTAGCTTTCTTACGCATCTCAACAGCCTTCAACCTCAAATACAGTTTACCATGGAAGTGGAGAAGGATGGAATTCTTTCATTCCTGGACATTTCATGTTTCAAAAAACAGCAACAGTACACTGGGGCATGCTGTATATCGCAAGCCTACACACACCAATCTCTATCTGAACGCTCATAGTTTCCATCATAAGTCTCAACGACTGGGAGTTCTCAATACACTGGCCCACAGAGCTTTGTCTATCTCTGATCCCAGCCACTTAAAACACGAATTAAAGCACCTGAGACTCACTTTCCGGCAAAACGGCTACTCCAAATATGATGCTGAAGCCTCGATCACCAAAGCTAGGAAAGGGAAACCTGTAATACAGCAAGCGTCAGATAAGCCTACCGCTACAGCCTGCATCCCCTTTACCGGCAACCTATCCGGCAGAATCAGCACAATTCTCGCCAAATACATGAGGACCATCTACAACCCACCTCCAAGTTCCGGGAGTGTACTGCATTCCCTGTGAATATGGGACACTGTATATAGGACAAACCGGAAGGACCATCGCTACTAGAATAATCGAACATGAACGGAGCATTCGTTTAATGCAACCTGAGAAGTCTGGGCTGGCAGAGCATTATTTTGATAAAGACCATAGAGCCAATTTTCGGGAGATGGACATCTTGGCAAAATGCAACAGTTACTGGGAGCGGAGAATTAAGGAGGCTTTGGCGATTTCCTCTGAAAGGAGCACGCTTAATCGTGATGCTGGATTTCAGTTAAGCTCCTCTTGGAAACCGGCCTTAAAAATGGAAACCGGTCGATTTAAGAAGCACAGATCAATACAGCTTGATAATCAAGTTAAGTAGTTACATTTCTTTGACACAATTTTCTATACTCACACCATCTCCTGACCTGGCATTTAATTTACTGAAAAGTCTTTTGTTCATTAATACAAATTTTGATAGTGTTTTGTCTTTGTTTATAGTTGTGTTATATCCAGTTTTTCATTTGTGGTTATAACATTTTATAAATATTCTGAAGGGAGAGATGCCCACTCCCAAAACATTGATATCTAATCATCTTTTCACCTGGCTGGCTGCACGAGAAGAAAGTGAGCATACTTAAATGAGTTTCTTGAAAATGTATGTAATAGAAGCGTCCTTCTACAGGATGAGTCAGAATAAAATCATTTTAATGATTCAGGGGTTATAATCGAGTATTCTCTTATTTGGAATGTATGTAAATGTCTGGTTATTGAGCTACAAGTGTTAGAAGCTTTTAAAACGCTGTTGGGTTAGATGAAATTCTGCCAAACACGTTGCTACACATTTTTCCACAAGGCAGTTTTCAAATAAGGGCAATTGTGGATCTTTAATTTTAAGCAATTCAACAGACGACAGAGTGTGACGACAGAGTGACAAGTCAAAGGTAAGTGTGTTAGGAAGTTGGAACTTGCAGATTTTTAAATATGTTTCGTATAACCCATGTCTCATCATATGCAATGATGTGCCTAAAAAATACTCTCCTTTTTGCTGGAATCGATTCAGAAGTCTCACAGATCAACAACTTGGCCTGTATTTGTATCAACAACTTTGGAACCCATCACTTGTGAGACCTGACCTTAGGTGTCGGGCAGGACTCATTTTCCACAAATCCTCAGCTGCCCTTAAAGTCTGGCCCAAAGTAAACACTGAATCTGGGACAATGTTGTGTCCCACAAAGAGTTGAAATTTCCAAAGGTTTAACCCCTTCATTGTTTAAAAACTTTGCAGAAATTTTCTTTTCTGCGACACAAGAATATTTTCTAAGTCCAAAAGTGCTCATATACGCATGCGCAAGCAGACGACCCATCGGTTCTCGCTTTGCAGCCAACATGAGAAAGATATGTAAAACTTGTAGCCAACCTCTGCAAAAATGCCCCAGACATAGGAGATGCAGTTCATGTGCAAAGGAACAGTTTCAGCAGGTTATGTTATTGCCCGATCAAATTTTGTTACTCATGCACTGCTTTGCACATAAACAATCCTACGACATGACGATAAAGGAGTGCTCCGTAGGAAAAACATGTATGAGCTCACGGACTGTATCGGACTGGTTCGGCTACTGCAGCGAAGTGTGCATGTCAAATGACACCAAGTATACTGCAAGGGGGAAAATTGGCGGTCCCGGACATGTCGTTCAAATCGACGAATGCAAATAGGACGACGCGTTTCATTGCGGGCACGTCGTAGAAGGCAATTGGATCCTGGGGATCGACGTGGAAACGAATGAGGTGTGGATGACGATAAGCCCCAACAACAGAAGGGATGCAAATACGCTCTCCAGTCTATTTGCAGAGCACGTAGAGTTCACCAGCACCATTCACACCGATGCCTGGCGGGGATACTATGGGTTGATGGTTGGAGGGTTTGCTGTGCACCTAGGAGTGAATCATTCAGTGAACTTTGTTGACCCAGTGACAAATGTGCACATAAACAACAGTCACGCTGGTGAGGACTACAATTAGGTGCAATTTAGGTACTACTTTGTGTTAGTCTGCTAGATAGTGTAAATTAAGGACAAGGAAGACCCAAAGTATAAACTTGAAAGCGTAGGGACAGTGAAGCACAAATTAGCACAAAAGTGAATCGAGTAGATATTGACACATTGCTTCACTCACACTGTTTATTCACAGGACATGTTTCAAGAGCTTTTGCTCTTATCAGCTGTTACTCGACTAGTACAAATTGTAGAGGCTTATTCTTTGTCCGTATCGTCAATAGATTGTATGATTTTGCAAGAATATATCATTCACAATGCCGGCCCAAATGCTCCCTGTAAATTGGTTTTGGGAATTAGTAACTAATAGTTAAGGTGTTTTCATATGTCCAAATGTGACTTGTGTGTATTAATGATGCCTAAGTACCCTCTTGTCCATCCATAATATCACTGTAGGAAATCTGGGTTTCTCAATGCACTTATGCTGAAATTACTGAACAAACTGTATTGAGGTGGAAAGTAAAAATATCTTTCCAGTAAATGGAGCACCTTATACATATGCTGACAGCTGTGACATAACAAACTACAAAGTTTCAAAGTGCTGTATAATATAAAATGGAATCCCTTGCCATTGAAGGTTTTAGTTAATGGTGATATAAACAATGCTAAAAATGAATGCAAGTGGTATTTCAAAATGGAAAGAAAACAAAGCATAAGCGATATTCAATAGAATGTTGTTTCTGGGGTTAAAGGCCATGGTCTCAACGATGAAAACATATCTGACGTTTCGACCGTAACTCCGTCGGGCGTCTTCAGAGATTCTAAGTCTTGTCTGTTCACAAGTAGTTGAATTATGACAGAACACAAATTATTTTAAGTTGTGCTTATGCAGAGTACTGAACATGTTAACTGAGGTGCACAAAACTAAATGTTTAGCAAATTGTCGCAGGCATGAAACAAGAATGGCTCATTTATGCAACAATAAAAACAATGTAATGAGGCATTCGCGATCCAAAAAAGGGAAGATGAAGCAAATGATTTCAGCCCCAAAAATCATTGTACTGTGTTTTGGGATAGGAAAGGAATGTTATTAATGGATATTTGCCCTTTGGTGACAAAGAAAACTCTGAAACCTATTGTGAGACTAAGAAACTGAGCCTTAAAAATGAAAAAAGCAAGCTGACGAGGATTGTTTGGCTTTATGACAATGTGCATCCATATGCAGTTAGTGGCTCCAAATTTTCCTGGAAATAACTCCCTGTACAGGTCTGTCCTAATACCCAGTGACTATTATTTGTTCCTGCATTTATAAAAGCATCACAACAATGACCTCAAAATGGCCATGTTACAACAGCTATCAGAACAGGCGGCAAATTTCTATGACAGAATTCAAAAACTGGTTGTGCAATATGACAAGGGCCTTAACACTGGCACAAATTACGTTCAACAAAGTTTAAAGTACAGGCTTTCATGTAAAAATTATTAAAAAAAGGTAAACAGGTGCATTTAATAATTAAAAATTATACCATGAGTTGACTGAGACACACTGTACTTCACATACCAAAAAAGTTCTTTCAACGTGTTTCGTCTCCCCTTGAAGGCATTATCAAGGCTGGCTAGAACTTTGCTGTTCCAGCTGATCATGGTTCTTCAGAGATGAGACATCCGGTGGCGATCCAATGAAGCTAAGTAAAATATTTACTTCCGATGAAATGTCAAAATTCATTAAATGTGTTTCAAATCTAAAAATATATAAATGAATTGATGTTCGTTAGTCTCGCAAAAACTTGAGAACAGCTGAATCTTTTTGCCTAATTTTGGTTTTTAAATATTTAAGTCCAAGGAAGGTTTAAAGTTGAGAAAAAAGACCTAAATTGATAATGGACTGGGTACACACACAAACTTTTATGAAACACATACATCTTTTATTTTCGACAAACAAAAAATTACAAAGAAGAAAGATATTCCCCTCCTTGCCAAAGTCTTCTAAGCTATTTCCCTTACCATATTTTATTAAACAAAGTATCATTTGTTATCAAGACTGACATTTTTTATGTAGCATGATATACTTTTCGAAGATTAGACAAAATTAATTTCTGAAAGCACTGTAACACTAAATATTTGACCACGGACAATTGTCAAATATTAGTAAATCCTTGGATATTTTCTTTATAATTTTTGTTTGTGAATTCATGAATGTCAATTGAATTGACACAAACTTAATTGAATGCCTCTTCACATTGTGAAGCTTGCAGAAGCTGTTTTATTATGCCAAGGAGAAGACGACCTGACCTACGTCTTAGAAGTCAGTCAAATGTGTGACGAGGTATGCCATGTGCTGACTGCACTAATGAGCAGTGAGATGCAGGTAATGCTAATAGTTGTGTTGATACGTCAGAATTGCATTCCAGAGTGTCTGTTTCTTCCGGAGGAGTTGTTTTCGTACAAATCACTTGACACAGCTATAAACCAGGATGAAAGTCAATTATCCCATAGTCATCAAATTCATTAGAACTGCCTGGACTCCCCACCTCACAATTTTAAAATTAAAAGTAGGATCAGTTGTGATCATGTTGCGTAACATTAACCAACCACGACTGTGCAATGGAACGAGACTAATTGTGAAAAAGCTAATGAATAACGTCATCGAGGCAACAATCAAGGGAAAGTACAAAGGAGAGGATATCCTGATTCCATGTATTCCAATAGATTTTACCTTTTGATTTTAAGCGTCTAAAATTTCCTGTGCATTTGGCCTTTGTGATGATCATAAATAAATCACAAGGGCAGTCGTTGAAAGTGTGCAGAATCAAATTGGAGTTTCCCTGTTTCTCTCGTGGACAGTTATACGTCGCGTATTCATGGCTGGAGAACCATCTCTTTATACATTTACGCACCACAAAAAAAAATATTGTCTATCAGAAAGCTTTAAATCAATTAACTTGACTGTAACTGTGTTGGATTTAAACTTCACATCCAACTGCAGAATAACTAATCCAATTAAATTAATTGGGAGTCGATTAATAACACAAAACAACACTCACTTTTAAATTTTCCCGGAACCGGTTTCTGAGGCCTTCCCTCTATCTTCAGCCGGACATCGACTTGTTCTCATTGGTGTAGCTGGCAATATTTTGTCATTGGTCTCCTCTGGTGGCGGTTCGAGGAACTTACTGAACAAATCTTTCTGGGGGATGTCGAAATTGAATACTTTGTTCCTATTTTTTGAAATAAAGATTTGTTCCCATGCGGACAGTTCTTCTTTTCCTGTTGTATGTTTTAGTAATTTTGGTTCTGGATTTATGTTGCGATTTTTTTCCCAAAAATGCGTGGCAACTGCTGATTTTTCTAATTGTTTGTATTTTATGTTCCTAAAGTGTTCCTTTGCTCTTGTTGCCACGCATTTTTGGGAAAAAAATCACAACATAAATCCAGAACCAAAATTACTAAAACATACAACAGGAAAAGAAGAACTGTCCGCATGGGAACAAATCTTTATTTCAAAAAATAGGAACAAAGTATTCAATTTCGACATCCCCCAGAAAGATTTGTTCAGTAAGTTCCTCGAACCGCCACCAGAGGAGACCAATGACAAAATATTGCCAGCTACACCAATGAGAACAAGTCGATGTTCGGCTGAAGATAGAGGAAGGCCTCAGAAACCGGTTCCGGGAAAATTTAAAAGTGAGTGTTGTTTTGTGTTATTAATCGACTCCCAATTAATTTAATTTATACAACAACACTGTTTTCAACACTTCCATGAAAGGATTTAACTAATCCAAATTTGTTTTATTTATATAGATAAGTTCAGACAACTTTTACTGGCGGTATGAAGTTGGCCGGGTCAGCTGGTTTGTTTATATGCTTAATTCTTGATTCCAGTGAACCAATTTAGTAGTTGCGTTTTTTGCTCTATGTTCTGGTTATGATCCCACAAATATGCTGCTACTGCGGATTTATCCGTTTCTGTTTGCTTGATGTTCCTGAAGTGCTCTTCTAATCTGGTTCCAATGTTACATTTAGTCTTTCCAATGTATATCTTACTGCAGTCCAACCAATTAATTCTATAAATGTCACACTTTTTTACCAAAGAAATTTTGTTTATTTTTTCGTTTTTTGATGAAGTTTCTGATACTGAATTTGTTTACTGGTGCCAGGGTGATGTTAAATTCACTGAAAATCTTTCAAAATTTTCTGGTTGCCCATGGGCGATGTGAATTTCTTGTATGCTTTTATTTTTGTCCCTAAAAGCTGTTAAGGTGGTGATCTCATTCACATGTTTTTGTCTTCTGAATCTTTTTATTTTGTCTACCAACTTTTCCCTGAAAACATTAGCTGTTACCGTTTCTATTATTTTGGTATATTTGGTCATTTATTTCTTTTCGTCCATCTGCTTGTTACACAGTCTATGTCTTAGGCTCTTGATGACTGCATATTTGTGAGGTCTTGGGTTGAAACTGTGTACCTGACAAATTTATCAGATCTGCATATTTTGCTTTTCTTAACAGCATTTTCACATCACAGATCTCCCAATCTCTATGTGGTTACTATTAACCATTGAGCTTCCATGGCCATCATGCCAGCACAGCATTTAATTCTCCAATTGACTCCTGTTTTCTGTTTTTCATGGTAAATCACTAGAACTCCTTTCTTGGAATTAGTGTCATTATTCGACTCCCTTTAATTTAATAAATCATTAGGAGTTTTCAAACGCAAGAGATTACTACCTCAATGGCGACTTACTGTCACTATAAGTACTTTAACCGCTTCGCCGATGGCCATTTAAACCCTCCAGGGGCCGGAAACGGATACCCAATAAACAGAACAGGACATTTAAATTGTTAAATGCTGTAAAAATGCATCATAAATACAATTCCGTATCTTCCGTATTTATTAAGTTATTTAAACGAAACAAAAACTGGTTTAAAACTCATTAAAGGCAGTATAAATCTACAGTAACAATAAAGTAGAGACTACATTAATAAATTGTTGAAATTTCACTACTTTGTTTCACTGTAGCAAAAGCCATTCTTTGTGCCGAACGCGCCTAATATGTGAATCACTTTGTTTTGTGTGTATACGAGCCATAGTATGTATGTATAGCTACGCAAGCGACTTCTCAGGTTCAAGTTTAGTTTATTTATGCTATGCCAAGCGATAATATCACGAGAATATGTTGCGTCACACACTCACACACTGGAATGAAAACTCTGTCAGCATCTGTTATTACAGTGTTTCTCAACCAAGGTTTCTAGTAGCCTTATGCAGCAGTTTTCGCTCTATTTCAGTTATTTATACTCTCTCTTTGTTCAAAGTGATTTCTTGTAGCTATCAAGAGCTAAATGTATGGCACATTTGAAATTGTTAAATTTCAATGTTAACCATGGCTTATCCCGGTAATGTAGCAAATAAATTAGCTTGGGTATGATGTGTACAGGCTTCTGATATTACTGTAGAAAATCTGGAAGATTTGTTGTACGATTATGAAGGAGATCTTTAGGACATACGTAGCAGTGACGTGTACTGGTCTACAGCTGGCATGTTATCTACTCCATTGTTTGGGGAAATGGCGGGTCAAATATGGGTGATACGGATCAGCTATTACCAGCAATCCCTCTTTACGGAAAAGAGTTAAATGGTAAAAAAAAGTATTTTTATACCACTGGATGTAACTATGCACAGTTGTTTAGTAATTTTCAGAGCTGTAAAAGACATTCATCTACCTGTACTTGCGCGTATAAAGAGCTCGTAACCTAATTGAGTATTATAATACTCAGAGGCCTCTTTATACTAGGGGGTAGCAAAATTCACCACATCATCCCTCATACTTGAGAGAAAACACTTTCCTAAAAGTATACCACCCACACCCAAAAAATTTGTAACCATTTCGAAAATGTGTAGTGTGTTGCGAAAAAGAAGTTCGCAAGGAAACCAATATTATTGGGTGTGAATCTGCAGATGTGCCCTTGGGTGTTTATCCAGATTTGGAGATGTACAATTCAAAAAGAAACCTTTAAGGATACGTTTACATTCCTTATAGAACTAATTTAAATTTATTGTAAAACAGCAAGATTAAAATAATTGGCGTTACATGAGCATTAAATGCATGTATGCGCAGGACGTCTATACACGTCCATATCGGTTTGGGGCATTTTAACTTGGACGTCATATGACGTCCATATCGGTGAAAGGGTTAAGGTCCAGGCTTTATAGTTCAGGACCACTATTAGGTATCTTGACATTTCGCACTATATTAATTTCAACCTTACCAATAACTATTTGCTTTTTGTGACAAAGTACTAGGACTTTGATCCTCCTTGATGTCATGCTTAGGACATGATTCGACACCTAACTACACCCAAAACAAACAACATATTCTCATCCATTAACAGATCTGTGTACAAGTACAAAATGACAAGTGAGAAAATGCAGTAATATTCCTGGATCCACATTTGTTGAAATTTGGGACCAAAATAACAGCTCATTGGTATGACAAAATTTTCAAGTGGAATGGAAAGCTCATTCCCCTTCTTCTAGATAAAAGGTCACCATGTTCTGTTCCCAATATCCTTTGCACAGAGGGGGAGTGGGGTGAAGACGGAGTGGAAGTGACACAGTACAGTGACCAGAGGTCTGATGGTATATAATGGATAAGGCTCTTAATTTATGACAATTCAAATTCTTAAATTTGGTAAAAAAAGTGCCACTAGCTAAGCACTATTTAGCACTAGAAAATTAGTGTCACAGCTCTCACTATTCATTATACTGATATTACCTTATATAAAACAATTTGCAAAACAAGCAGAGTAACAATTTACATTTTAAGTTGCAGGAAAGAGGAAATGGCTAAAATCCTAAACAGATGTTTAATTCTGAAGAGAAAGTTGAATTAAAATCCATGTAATACAAAATAAATTTTTTGATGTCTTATATGAACCAAGCTGCAATTGGCAAATGAAAATTGGAAAAATCTGCATTGTACTTCTTACATCATCCAATTATAAATAGTTGACTACCAAATGTAGGAGTACTTGTTTATTGTGATATTGTATTAAAAACTCTGAATCCTCTGACACATTGTCCACATGTGCTTTTCACCTTCCATCTTCCCTGATTGTGCGAGAGGAGAAAGAAAAAAGTTCATAAAGCCAAATGTGATGGTTGTGAATAATGAAATCAGTTCAATGAGGGCAGATTACCATCTGAGAACAGTGTCACTGCAATATGGAGAATGTTTTATCAGTAAGATTCTAAACAGCTCGAACCTTCTGCAAGAAACAAGATGCAATGATGCAGCACCAATTTTAATTGTCATGTTCTTAAAACTTTTAGTATTATGCGAATATCTTTACCTTCATGATCTCCCTGAATTTTCCAATCTCACGAGTGATCAAATCTCGTTTGCCTTCCTCTATATCCACATCTTCCAACATCTGAAACATTTCAAATTTTGAAAATCAATGCCAAGAAGAGCTTTTTGTTTACAGAATGTGTGTATTTCATAGTGAAATCTGTAAAAAAAAAATATATAAATTAATATTATCAAAAGAGAAAACTTGTGAGTGTGTATGTGTGAGGTTGAATCTCAAAAACCACTGAAATGAATTTGATAATTCTTCCACCATTGAAAAGCCAAGTCTTGTTGATGGAAATGGGGTACTGCAACATCTAATTTCATTGAATAAACAATTAAATGTTAAAAAGAATTTGCAAAATCTTTATATGTGGTTGAGTAGTAGAAAACAGTTGTTAATTCACAGAATATGCATCTAAAAAGTGTCACAGAATTGTTAGCAATGTAACTTTGTGGTCTGGAAGCACAGAAATGATATATTCACCAGCTTCACCTCTATTTTGTAGCCTATGTTAGTTTTTATATTAATATGATATAATTTTGAGTTGAACTAGTACTCTATGCTCCATATATTGCTTATGTTCACTAGGAACTCATTTCGTTCAGAATCCTAACATCCTCAGCTAATGTTGATTCACTATTATCTGAAAAATACCTTTTGTACTGTCTGAAAACTGTGTACCTTTTATGTTATTAATATGGCGCCAAAAAAGGTACAAAGATTTATAAACTTCACCTACTGTAATTATCTATTATGTGTTCCAAATGGGATGATGTTTGTCCTTGAGCGCTACTAGGTGAGCAACCAATCGGAGTACTGCGGTGTTGTCGTATTGCATTCCCCCTAAGTGGTGCGTGCCGAGTGGCAAACTAATCAATCTCTAATAAATACTATTCCCACTAAGACAAAAATTCAGATTTTGCCAAAAATGATCCATGTGGAAGGAGACTAATGTATTTAACATTACCGTAAAAACTCCATGATCTTAGCCTAAATAGTTTTCCTAATACAAATAAATAAAGTGGATACCATTATAACAATTCATTGCGATGTAAGCACTGTAATGAATATCATTATTGGTTGGCATGTATGCGTGAATGTATATTTGAAATTACTTAGAACTGAAACGTAAACATTTGACATGACGTGATAAAATATGTACTTTGAATAAGCCAAGGTGTTTGTTAAATTCGATGAGAGGAAACTATACACTTCTTGCTAGTCTGGCAGAACATGTCTGATCACATATCTTTGTTTATGAATGGTTCACAATCTCTATTTATTCTAGAGAGTCCAAAGCAGCATTATTCAGTTACTCTTCCATGAAAAAGTGTATTAGCTGGATGAATGAGATATGATCCACCTTTCCCCTTACTACTGTCAGAACAATTCAAATGAGTTACTGTGAGCTCAAATTATGTTGCAAATAGAAATAATATTTTTAAACTGACTGACATTCACGAAGAAATTAACGAGAAACACGACAAGACTGGGAAAACTGCATGAGACATCATAAACTACAAAAAGATGACTTTTGGAAAGAAATAGCACGTAATGAAATTTTGGAACCTATCATCATAAATTTGCAGTACTCAGACGATGAAGACAATGACAATGATGAATTATCTCTTAACGTAAGTAACATTCACAGCTATACGGATACACCGCTGGTATTTTCATTGGTTTAGAAAAATAAGTAATTTATAAACTATAATTTTAAACTAAATATTTAAAACATTTGATAATATACGAATATCCACGTTGCAATTGTGATTTCAACAGCTGCATTGTTATAAAACTTTGAAAAATTCAGTTTGCATTAGCATCAAGACGACTTGCAAGTGTGCAAGAGAGAGAGAGAGAGAGAGAGAGAGAGAGAGAGAGAGAGAGAGAGGGGGGGGGAAATATTAAAAGTGGGGATAAAAGGTGGCA
Organism: Mantis religiosa; assembly: GCA_030765055.1. NCBI lineage: Eukaryota > Metazoa > Arthropoda > Insecta > Mantodea > Mantidae > Mantis > Mantis religiosa. Next base: position 15,904,826 of record CM060957.1, read on the forward strand.
ACGCTGACAGCTCTAACGCATCTGGTTCGCTACAGGTGAGAACTCTTCCCATTTGAAACACATAATAGCAATTGTAGATAATGATTATCCAGGGTTGTAGGCCGTGGTCTATTGGAAAATAGTCTTCCAGATGTTTCGTTTGAAACGGTGTCGAACATCTTCAGTGGCGTGTCCGTAACACTCTTGTACTTTCGGCTGCGACTGATGATTTCACGAACCCACAAAGTCACAATATTACAGTGAGTTATTGGCCCAATTCGACAAGTTGAAGGAGACACAGCCCCATATGGTAAAGAAGGAAGTTCTATGTCACCACAATAATGCTCCAGCACATTCATCGGAGTTGCTACCACCAAACTGCATGAATTGCTGCCACACACCCCATATTCTCCTGTTCCCAAACATGAAGAGATGGCTTACAGGAAATAATGAGATCAAATGAGGTGGTCATTATGGAGACAGGCGTATTTTGCAGACCTTGATAACTTTTTGGAAGAGTTAAAAAATGGCAGAAGCATTGGGAAAAGTGTATATCGCTGAAAGGGAACTGTGTTGAGAAATAATTTGTGTTTGAGAAAACACTTTCCTAATTCCTTTCTTCAGTCCTAACATGGATACTTATTGAACTTCCTCATATACCTAACTCTTTTACATGAATTTCTTCTATATAATTTGCCTAGTCTTATTGCTCTTACACCAGGGCAATATCCTCATTGCCACCTTCTATGTAAATAAATACGTAAATAGCCTGCCTCGTTAGCGTAGATGGTAGCATGTCTGCCTCACGTTCATGCTTGTGCTATGCTGCACACCTATTATAGGACAGTCGCTCTGGGCAAGCCCTCCCTAGATCCACCTCATTTGCCTTCTAATACTCTACACCTTATAGTGGATTTTAAAAGAAAATGACATTCACAGATTGTCTCTTGATGCTTTAGAAACAATTTTGTAACAGATGAGTATGTGCTATCTCTGTCCAATGCTGCATCACTTACCTCCATTGATACAAAACTACATGCAATGCTGTTCCAAATAATTAACATGCTTACACAAATATAAATATTTGTTAATGAATCTCCACTTATCTTAAGAAGTTATATTAATATTTATATTTGTGTAATATTTATTACTTCACTGTAACTAGCTTCATTTTCTATGCAATTAACATGCTCTTTATTAATATAAAAATTATTTGTGGTTGGTTTATTGACACTCGTCACTTACTTTTTCATATATTTATGAGAGACTAGTTTCAAAGGCCCTGGCCTCCATTTTCAATCTCTTCCCAACTAGCATCTGTTGTTATCTGCTCTCTCTGGTGGTGGAACTATGAACTTTTTTGTCAAATTATCTGCTGGCGGGATTTCAAAGTTCATTACGCGATCCTTATTTTTCCAGATGAATATGTTCTCCCATGTTGTCAATCTATTTTGGTTTATCACTCCTTTTAATAATTTTGGATTTGGATCAATGTCATGGTTTTCATTCCAAAAATGAAATGCTACTGCTGACTTGTCTTCTTGTTTCAATCTGATGTTTCTAAAGTGTTCTTTGACTCTGGTTTTTAAATTTCTTTTTGTTTGACCTATGTAGCATTTTTCACAATTCTTGCAATTTATTTGGTATATTCCAGATTTGTTACCTGAAGGAATTTCATCTTTTGTTTTTGAATTTAGTAATTTTAAAATTGAGTATCTATTAGTAGGTGCCAAGATGATATTTTGTTCCTTGAATATCTTTTTAAATTTATTAAATGTTTTTGGATGATATGTGAATGAACTGAATATGCTGTTGCTTTCTTTTTCTTTAATAAATGTGGTTGCTTCCTTAATGGTTTTCTTTAGTTTAGATTTTCTAATTTTCTTCAACACCAAACTTTTGTTGTATCCGTTTTCTTCTGCTATGTGTATTATTGCTTTTTGTTCCTTGAAATATTCTTCTTTTTCCATGGGTATGTTGACTAGTCTGTGTGTAAGGCTGTTTATTATTGCATGTTTATGTGTAATTGGGTTGTGGCTATTATTTTTTATATAATTTTCTGAATGTGTTGGCTTCCTGTAAATTCCAAATTTTATTTTTGTATCATTCCTGATTATATTTAGATCCAAGAAAGGTAGTTGTCCATTGATTTCCTTTTCTATTGTGAATTTGATAGTCCTTTCTTGCAGATTGAGTAATTTTAATGCATCATCTAAATGTTTACTTGGTACAATTGCAAAGATGTCGTCAACATATCTATACCAAACCTTGAAGATCAATGGGAAGGACTTTTTAATTTGTGTTTCAAATGCACTCATAAATAAGTTAGCCAAAAAAGGTGAAAGTGGATTGCCCATTGATAATCCTGATAATCTTTATTTTTAAATTAGCATCCTCCAACATAAATCATAAGACAATAATTAACATGTACATCTTACATAACACATAACTATAATTTTCTAAACTAGGTTCAGGAAACGAAGGCTTATTATGCACTTTACATTCAGGATATGCTGGATTTTAAAATTTGAATATTGTTAAACCTAAGGTCATATAAACAACCAAAAACAGCTTACTATGTACTTACCAAACTAGTGTCATTTGCTTGTGCATCTTGACCTGGACCCTGGCTAAGTTTTAACAGTTTCTCTTGCGTTTTAGACATCTTTCTGTCTTTGTTATCACCTGCACATAATATCAAACATATATGAATAAACTGTCTTTATATAAAAAGAATGTCTTATTTTAATCATTATTTTTGTCTTTCTCTATGAATAAGAATCTTGTTAGTAAAACATTCACACAATGTCTATTTTATCTTTTGAATTCATTTACATGAAGACAGAAGCTTATGAATTAGTTATGTATTAATTTATCTGAATTTACCACATATGTTGTTGAATAATGGCACTGGGGATTAGTTGATTTGCATCATTTTCCCCCTAGCTTCCCAATATAAAGCCTGTAGGTAATGGTGTTTGTTCATGATGATATATATAAGGGTGCTCAACTACGGCGGTCATCAGCGCCCTTTAAAAAACTAGTCATGGCAAAAGCCAGATATAAAACTTTCTAAAAACTATACAAGTGTAACAAAACCTATTAAAAATACACGTATATATATATATATATATATATATATATATATATATATATATATATATATAAAAAAAAACAATCAAAACCTACTAAAAATTTCGTTCACCTTTTTCACCTTTCCACCGACACGGGTCTCCACGCACGGCCTACACGTGGGTGGTGGGCCTATTGACCATCTCCCTCAACCACGAAGAGGAGCCCACACGAGGGAGACTGTTGGCTCGGGACACCGGGTGCGCCAAACCCGTACCTACCGAAGTAGGCCCCTGGGGGGGGGGGGGGGAGGCGTTGTTCATGATGACATTCTCTTTAAAGATAGTACATTTGGGTGTAGGTATGCAGGTGTTCTGCAAGACAATCATGGCCAGTTTCCATTCTAAATAAGGCCATTGTATGTTCTAGACGTTCTAGGGCTTCGAGCCAGGTAAACAGATGTTGAGACATCGACGTTTCGGAGCGTACATCTCTCCCATCTTCAGGATGTTGAATGACTTAGGGTTGGGGTGACCCATATATATATACTGGTCGCCAAGAAAATGACGCAGACCAATCAGCAAGCGGGCTCGCGTTGGTGAATATGACATCTCAGAAAACACTGCTGCTCTGGTCGCTGCTCAGTAAGCCAGATCCTGAAGATGGGAGAGATGTACGCTCCCGAAACGTCGATGTCTCAACATCTGTTTACCTGGCTTGAAGCCCGAGAACCTCTAGAACATATATGCCGCCAGGAAAGATTAAGCTCATATTTCAAGGCCACTGTAGTTTTTTTATGTCAGTTTTGTCTCCAATGTTCTTATAATCAGTGTCTTTTAGTTTATCTTCATCAAGTCTCTGCTGTCTTTTAAAATGTAGCTTAATGTTGTTTGTTTATTAATTTCAGTTTGTCTTACAGGTTTTATATTTTGAATTGCACCTTTTTTTGCTAGTTGGTCAGCATGTTCATTACCTAAAAGTCCAACATGGGCTGGAATCCATTGCAGGGTGACATGGTTTCTTGATTCGACAGCTTTAATTGAACTTATTTCTTTGATGTTTCTTGTTGTTTCGTTTTTATAATTTACAATCCCATCTATGGCTATGATTTATTAAATGAGGCACTATTTAAAGCAGAGGTGCCACCGAGTGTCACTGAGGGTAACTCCCCTCCTTTTCCCCTTCAACTTTTCGCTTAGCATCGCAGAGGTGCAGGGAAACAGCTGACTGGCATTGGCTATTGTGGTACATCTACATCCCTTTGTGTTTTAAAACAAATGCAAGGAAGCGGCGGATAGTCAACATGTCCTGTTATACAGCTTGGCATTGACAAATTGAGCACCCGAATGCAATAATGGGGTAAGTCTGGTTACCCCACTTATGCCAAGTATATGAATTTGGAATCCTCAATGTCTGTTCTGTAATAATGGGTCAGTATTATACTTCTAAGAAACAGCCGATAGACTGTAGCATGTGTTTTGTTACAATGCTGCATTTTTCTACAAGTCACGTGCCCAGTGTTTTGTTATACTTCTAAGAAACAGTAGAGAGATTGTAGCATGTGTTTTGTTACACTGCTACATGGTTTCTACGAGTCATGTGCTCAGTGTTTCATTATCCATCAGCTGACTGTTACACAGTCATAACAAAGCAAAATGAGCGCAGATTCAGATTTTATAGGTGATTTGTCCCTTGCTGAAGAAAAAAAAGAAATAAGGAGAAAGAAAGGAAAAGGCATAGATACAGTGTAAACTTTAATGAAGTAACATATGAACTGTACTGGAGTATAGTAATATAATTTAATAATATATATTTGTACCTTTGAAGAAATGCTGTAATAAAATGTGTTGTAAAACAATCTCTAAAAAGAAGCAAGAAGAAACTTTCATATCTTTTTGGGATATTGTATTGTCACCCAATTAGCGGAAGGACTGACCGGCGACAGCAGGAAGGGACCCGAGGCAGCTGGGCCACACCCACTTATCAGTCTCTGTCACTAACTGAGGGGGATGATTATTAGGGAAATGTCACTTGCGCTGGCGGTCCCCCTCTTCCACGGCCATCTGGAACCTTCGCGTGGAAACTAGAGAAGTCGAGAAGACGGCGATATTCCTATAAAAAGGGCTGCAGCGAGTGAAGTCAGACAGTCAGTGCTTGACGAGCTAGTGTGAACGGACGAGAAGACTGCGTGCATCGGAGGAGTTTACGTAATCGCGAGTGCAAGTGGAACTTAACGGACGAACTGGTGAACTGTAATTGTGTGCATTACGTAATTCTGTGTAATTGGCAAGTGTTTAACTGTAAGTCGGTGGAAATAAAGAACATTTTTGAGTGGTGAAATTGGACTTTTCATTTCACGAACCCACAAAGTCACAGTATTTATTTCATCCTTTGGAACATAATACATATGTTATAGGACACGTCAGTTAAAGATACAAAGATAAATATAAAAAGTTACATAAGACTAAAAACTGTAACAGATACAGGATCCAACAAAAATCTAAAGTAGAAAAAGCAAATAAATATAAACTATATAAAGACCATAGAGAAATGCTATATAAAAGTAACTGTTCACAAATGTGGAGTTTACTCTAATTCATGATTTAATTCAATTTAATTTGCCCTTTTGATTGATATCAGACACGTCATAGTATAAACATTACATTAATGTCCACTGTCATTATTTACAATCACTTAAAATTATTTACTATTGAAGACTATAATCAGCAGAACTATTTTCTAGCTGGGTTAATGAAGAAGAGTGAGCCTAAGGCTAGAACAACAAGTCCAAAAACAAAAAATGGAAGATGGTGTTGGAAATACTTCATAGATATAAGAGGTGAAAAATGTGGTGTATGTAAAGCATTTGTGTATGAACTATATTACAAGTGAATATCAAAAGAACTGATGTACTTCAAGCCAATAGTATCTGTTGTTTTGTGTTTCTTGTTTTGCAACAGAACAAATCTTACAAACACCAGACAAATCTTACAGTATTTTATGATGCTTACAGTGGGCAAAACAGGAATCAGACTGTAGTTAGATTTTTTCTGTATATTTCTGTGATGGTGGGAATCACCATTAGACATGTTTTTCCTATTTGGGGACATAGTTTTTGCGTGTCATCAAAGTTTTGCAACATATTCATAAAAAATTAAGATAAGAGAAGTCATTGAAACAACTAGCGATTACATCAACATAATAAAAAATGCTAAGAAGCCTTCCTTCATTGTCTTTAAGGGATTTGTGTTAGATTATCATACAGCACTAATGCAGAGTAATCAGTTGAATCTACTGAGTAAAGGACTTAACCTTTCCAAGGCTCAAATGATATCCTACAAGCCTGATGGTACTTTAGTTGTTCAAGAAAATTACTCTAACATCAGATTATTAAAAACATACAAGGTATGTCCCAATAAGAAGCTACAAGCTATTTTGTGACAGCTCCGAATATTGGTTTAAGAATGCCAAATTAGATGACTTCAAATCTCTATCCTGTTACTTATCAGAAAAAGGAAAAGTGTTTATGAGCAAATTTATTGAAGAAGCAACCAAAGCTCAATCACAACAAGCTGAGAGCAGTTCAAGTGAGAGTGACTAGTGAGACATGCTTATGTGACTAGTAAACATATAAGCTTAACAGGTGATTGAATTATAATATTCTTTATATCTGTAATTAAGTTTCTGGCTTCTAATTGGTGGTGAAAGTCAAAGTGTATCTAAAAGTGCAGAGAAATTAATGTTTTATTTCATTATTTCGAATTAAGTTAAATTTTTCTGTACATTCATGCAATAATGCGTTGTCATTTTTCACTATTAATATTATATATCTTACAATTCAGTTCAGATACCATTAACATATCAATAAATACATTCCAAAATGTTGCCAGATAGTAGACATCTGTTATTGAAATATTATCTTCTGAAATATTTATTTGACTGTAGCTCAATTAGGTGTTTTAAGATTTACCCCATTATTGCATGTGGGTGCTCAATTATTAACCAGGAAGAATAAGAACTCCACTTAAATTATGAACTAATAATTATTAACATATAGCTATAAAAGTATAATTCACAATACACATTATGCACATAATATGAATAAATAGTTTAACAACCTGCCACTGAATCTTCTGCAAGGTCTTCCTCACCCCAGTATCTATTACGTCACCTGCAAAGGTACACTAGGAAGGGGAAAAGATAACCACCAACCATGTTTCTCCTCAATGACCCCACTGATTTAAAGCATATGTAACATATTTGTATTTCACACAAATTGCATCCAGCAGGACTTTACTGTTATAGAACTTAAGTTAGATACCTCAAAATATACTGCACAGAACATGAAAATAACCGTCCTAGTTTGGTTTCAGTTTTTAATGCTTGCTTAACACTTGATCTCTAGTCATGAGCTAAGAAAAATGTTACTAATTTAGTACTTGGTTAGATATTTATGATGAATGTCAAACTACTGATCTGTGAAAATGGAACATGAACAGATTTTATATAGATACAATGAAACCGTTACAAAACCACAATTTTCTGTACTGTACAAGATAAACCTAAAATATAAGATTATCAAAATTACCTCTTTCCTCTTTGCTAACAGGGCTGGAGTAATTATTCATGTCAGATTCATAATCTTCCATTGTAAGCATAATACGATCCATTGCCTGTTTGTCGGTTTGTTTCATTGCTTCATCCATGTAATCGTCATCCTCTGTAGATTCATCTTGAAGAGGAGATCTTCCATGAAGTTTACGCCTTTTTTCTGCTATAAAAATGCAATCAATATCAAACACCTCAACTTAGTAAATAAATCCAGTAATAACATTTTTATATTTTAATGTGGTTCTATCTAAACGATACTTAACCTCATTACATTATTCAGGGTATCAGATTAAATGGCAATGCTCTTATCTGCACATGCATCACCTACTGCAAGACCACCCAGCACATCTCATGTGTGCAAAGGTATTAGATAATATTTTTTTGGTATGAATGAGTACAGCCAGACTGAAATATTCAATGCCATAGCCGGGATTTGAACCACGCATCTTCTGCTCTCCGTGTGGTTCAAATCCCGGCTATGGTATTGAATTTTTCAATCTGGCTCTACTCATTCAAACCTTAGCCTACACACGGCTAGTGTGAAAAAATGATTATTTCCAGCTAGTTTTTGGTATTTTTCAGTCATCATTCAATTTAGTACACAACAAAGCTTTTATTTGTTGCAACTTTATGAAACGTGAGCCTCTGTTTCTGTGTCTGTAACTTGAAATTTTTACTTTTGGTCAACTTGAAACACAAAATGTTTAAACCTAATCCCTAAATGTCTGTCTCTGTAGCGTAGATGGTAGCATGTCTGCCTCTGAATCACGTTCAAGAGGTCCTAAATTCAAATCCCTGTCTGGGTAAGTTATCTGGATAAGTACAAAAGTGAATCGAGAAGATATTGACACATTGCTTCACTCACACTGAGACATGTTTCAAGAGCTCTTGCTCCTATCATCAGCTGATACTCGACTAGTGCAAGTTGTAGTGGTTTCTTCTTTCTCCGTATTGTCAATAGATGGCGTGATGTACTTGCCAAAGATGTCCGGTGGTGGAGTTTCAAAATTCATGACTCTATGACGATTTTTGTTGATGAAGATTTTTTCCATACGGAAAGGTTTATGGGGTGATTAACATATTTTATTAGAGATGTTTCCAAGTTGATGTCATGTCTAGTATTCAAAAAATGAAAAGCCACTGCTGATTTTTCTGTTTCACCATTTTAATGTTTCTTAGATGTTCTTTAGTTCTGATGTTAATTTTTCTTTTTGTTTTTCCTATATAAATTTTAGGGCAAGTTTCACATTTGATCTCATAGATTCCTGGTTTTTCTTTGGTAGTGATTGAATTTTTGGGAGGGCCTTTTAACAAATTTCTGATATTAAACCTATTTTGAGGTGCAAGAGTTATGTTGTGTTCTGAGAAGATTTTTTGGAACTTGTTATAGGCTGATGGGTGGAAGGTGAATTTTTTAAAAAGTTTTTTCTCTTTTTCTCCTGTAGGTTCTAGGGTGGTGGTTTCTTTTATTTTCTTAGCTTTGTTGAGTCTGTTAACTGTTTTGTCTACTAAATTTGGGTTGAAACCGTTGGATATAGCTACTTTTTTTATGTGTAGGTATTCTTCTTGATAATCTTCTCTGTTTAGTGGAAAGTTGATCATCCGAAAGATTAAACTGTTGAAAATGGCATGTTGGTGTTGTTTTGGGTTGAAACTGTTGTTCTTTATGTAATTATCTGTGTGTGTCGGTTTCCTGTAAATACCAAAGGTGAGTTCGTTGTTCATTTTTTTGATCTTGATGTCCAAAAAGGGGAGCACACCATCCTCTTCTGTTTCCAATGTAAATTTTATAGCTGGATTTTGTATATTCAAAAGTTTAAGACCATCTTGTATGAGTTTTTTTTAGGTACTATTGCAAAAATGTCGTCAACATAGCGATACCACACTTTGAAATAATTTGGAAAAGCTTTTGTGATATGTGTTTCAAAAGCACTCATAAATGAATCTGCCAAGATGGGAGACAATGGGTTGCCCATAGCTAGGCCTGTTTTTTGTTTATAGATCTGTCGATTAAAGCTGAAAAAATTTTGATTGATACAAATTTCTGTAAGTTGTGAAAGTTCTTCTATTTCTTCAGATGTTATTTGTGTCAATATCTTTTCGATTTACTTTTGTACTAATTTGTGCTTCACTGTCCCTACGCTTCTTCCAAGTTTATACTTTATCTGGATAAGGTTTCTTCTGGCATTTTCTCTTATCCTGAAAGATGAACGTCAGGTAACACTAAGCTCTATGTACCCTGTAAGGGATCTGAACACCATTTCATTCGTCTGATACAACTTAACGTTGGAGGCTTTCTCTTATCCTGAAAGATGAACGTCAGGTAACACTAAGCTCTATGTACCATTCATCGTCTGATACAACTTAACGTTGTAGGTCTTCTCTTATCCTGAAAGAAGAATGTCTGTTAACTCTAAGCTCTATGTACCCTGTATGCATTTGAACATCATTTCATTCATCGTCTGATACAACTTAACGTTGTAGGTTTTCTCTTATCCTGAAAGAAGAATGTCTGTTAACTCTAAGCTCTATGTACCCTGTATGCATTTGAACATCATTTCATTCATCGTCTGATACAACTTAACGTTGTAGGTCTTCTCTTATCCTGAAAGAAGAATGTCTGGTAACACTAAGCTCTATGTACCATTCATCGTCTGATACAACTTAACGTTGTAGGTCTTCTCTTATCCCGAAAGAAGAATGTGTGTTAACTCTAAGCTCTATGTACCCTGTATGCATTTTAACATCATTTCATTCATCGTCTGATACAACTTAACGTTGTAGGTTTTCTCTTATCCTGAAAGAAGAATGTCTGTTAACTCTAAGCTCTATGTACCCTGTATGCATTTGAACATCATTTCATTCATCGTCTGATACAACTTAACGTTGTAGGTCTTCTCTTATCCTGAAAGAAGAATGTCTGGTAACACTAAGCTCTATGTACCATTCATCGTCTGATACAACTTAACGTTGTAGGTCTTCTCTTATCCTGAAAGAAGAATGTGTGTTAACTCTAAGCTCTATGTACCCTGTATGCATTTGAACATCATTTCATTCATCGTCTGATACAACTTAACGTTGTAGGTCTTCTCTTATCCTGAAAGAAGAACGTCTGGTAACACTAAGCTCTATGTACCATTCATCGTCTGATACAACTTAACGTTGTAGGTCTTCTCTTATCCTGAAAGAAGAATGTCTGGTAACACTAAGCTCTATGTACCATTCATCGTCTGATACAACTTAACGTTGTAGGTTTTCTCTTATCCTGAAAGAAGAATGTCTGGTAACTCTAAGCTCTTTGTACTCTGTACTCATTTCAACATGATTTCATTCTTATTAAATTTTAGATGAGTCGCATTTCTTACACATCTGCTTCACTTTCGTACCTATTTTGAGGACATGTTTCGCAAATCTTCGTTTGCATCTACGGCTCTTGTGCGACTGACGCTAGATCCAGCGGTGTGGGTAATTCTGGGGTTGTTGCTGCCATCTGTTGATTTAGTGATGAACTGAAATGTGGGATTCTCTTCTAGCGGGATTTCAAAGTTCATTAGTTGGTTTTTATGTTTTTCTATGTATATCCTCTCCCATATGACGAGTTCACTATGTTTTTGTACATATTTTAGTAATTCTGTGCTATCTTCAATTTCATGATTTTCAGACCAGAAATGAGCTGCTATTGCGGACTTATCAATATTTTTGTATCTTAAGTGCCTGAAGTGTTCTTTCTTTCTAGTGCCTATGTTCCTTTTTGTCCTTCCTATGTAAATTTTTTCACAGTCTTTACACTTAATTTTGTAAATGCCTGACTTTTCCTCTGGTTTTATCTTATCAGTATTATTACTGTGAAGTAGGTTTTTATCTTAAAAACTGCAATTAAAAATGGATATGGAAAAAACCTTGTAGATAAAAAACTAAAATTATTCAAACTTCAAAAGAAATTAAAACAGATCACAGCTCTCACACCAATAAAACAAGAAACTAGATTTGCTAAATTTACTTACCACCCCTGGGCCACAAAAAAGTTCCAAAAAATATTCAAGAAATACAATATAACATTGGCACCAAAAAACAATTACAACATTAAAAACCTACTTCACAGTAATAATACTGATAAGATAAAACCAGAGGAAAAGTCAGGCATTTACAAAATTAAGTGTAAAGACTGTGAAAAAATGTACATAGGAAGGACAAAAAGGAACATAGGCACTAGAAAGAAAGAACACTTCAGGCACTTAAGATACAAAAATATTGATAAGTCCGCAATAGCAGCTCATTTCTGGTCTGAAAATCATGAAATTGAAGATAGCACAGAATTGCTAAAATATGTACAAAAACATAGTGAACTCGTCATATGGGAGAGGATATACATAGAAAAACATAAAAACCAACTAATGAACTTTGAAATCCCGCTAGAAGAGAATCCCACAATACAGTTCATCACTAAATCAACAGATGGCAGCAACAACCCCAGAATTACCCACACCGCTGGATCTAGCGTCAGTCGCACAAGAGCCGTAGATGCAAACGAAGATTTGCGAAACATGTCCTCAAAATAGGTACGAAAGTGAAGCAGATGTGTAAGAAATGCGGGTTCAAATCCCGGCCATGGCATTGGATTTTTCATGTTGGCTCTATCCATCAAATATCTTAGCCTATATACGGCTAGTGTGGAGAAATGATTAATTTCCATCAATTAACTAAAATAATAAGAGTTAAATGATGAAGCCTGGGACTTAAGTACTTACAATAGTAAGTCGCCACGAACGGTGTATCTCGGATGCGAGAGCCCCTAGTGGTCTACCGGGGAAATATACGAGTCAACTGGAGAATTCAATGTCAGGAAGGCACGTTGGCCATGGTAGCTCAAAGGTTAAGAGCGACTGGACGGAAACCAGTAGATCCGTGGTTCAAATCCCGGCCATGGCATTGGATTTTTCATGTTGGCTCTATCCATCAAATATCTTAGCCTATATACGGCTAGTGTGGAGAAATGATTAATTTCCATCAATTAACTAAAATAATAAGAGTTAAATGATGAAGCCTGGGACTTAAGTACTTACAATAGTAAGTCGCCACGAACGGTGTATCTCGGATGCGAGAGCCCCTAGTGGTCTACCGGGGAAATATACGAGTCAACTGGAGAATTCAATGTCAGGAAGGCACGTTGGCCATGGTAGCTCAAAGGTTAAGAGCGACTGGACGGAAACCAGTAGATCCGTGGTTCAAATCCCGGCCATGGCATTGGATTTTTCATGTTGGCTCTATCCATCAAATATCTTAGCCTATATACGGCTAGTGTGGAGAAATGATTAATTTCCATCAATTAACTAAGACTCATCTAAAATTTAATAATTTTTCGCTTCACTGTGGTGTTCCAATACAGTTGAATCTCGATGATTTCATTCGTCGGATACAACTTATCGTTGTAGGTTTTCCCTTATCCTGAAAGAAGAATGTCTGGTAACTCTAAGCTCTATGTACTCTGTACTCATTTCAACATGATTTCATTCATCGTCCAATATGACTTAAAATTGGAGGTTTTTTACCTTATCCTGAAAGATGAATGTCTGGTAGCTCTAAGCTCTATGTATCCTGTACTCATTTGAACATCATTTCATTCATCATCTGATACAACTTAACGGAGGTTTACCCTTATCCTGAAAGATGAATATCTGTTAAGTCTAAGCTTTATGTAACCTGGGTTCATTTGATCATCATTTCACCTATTTCATTCATCCATCGTCTGATATAACCAAACTTTGGAGAATGTATAAAAAAAAAACACTAACATAAAAAAACAGCAAAGTAACATGGGAAAAATACATATCTCATGCAACATATTTATAGTGCGTACTCTGTTATAACGCTGTATGCTTGTCTTTGAACCAAGAATATTTACAATACTTTCTTTGAAAATGAGAGCAGTATATGGGGCATTGAATTTTGTAATTTGTGAAGTAACAATGCTCCTAGTTGATCCTATTCATTCGTTCCATTAGTTTAGAAGCATAAGATGGTCTAAGCCAGGAAAAGTGTCAGGTGGGAAATAGTGCGCAACCATGATGCAGATACTGTTAAAAGTGTGATTGCTGAATCTGATTTCTGTCCAGTCGCTCTTACCCATTGAGCTACCAAGGAAAACTTGCAGTGGAAACCAGATCTGTGAGTTTCAACTCTTACATGTGCAGGATTCATAACCTCCTTCAGCACATACAGATGGAAAAGGAATGCTAATAAATAATGTGAAGGATTTTATAAAACTAAAATGCAAAATTGTTGCAATAACGTAAATGGATAACTTTGCATGAAAACTTCACTACCTTCTGAAAATTTACATTGAAAGCATGTCTGCATTGTAAGTTAAAAGCCATCAACAACCTGTTTTACCAAAGCTCATGTTTTAAATATTTCTCAACTGCTTACCTTTATACTCATCCAACACAGTCTTAGTTTTTGCGTCCACCTTCACAACCAATTTCTTTCCTCCCAAATCCATGTCGTGTAGAAGACGTATGGCACGTAACCCTGCATCTGGACTTCCATACTCACAAAACCCAAATGCTGCAAAGTAATCACCAATTTCTCTTAAATCATTTATGTACTTACAAACTATGTAACATGCCTCACTTAAAGCAAATATGCTTCATGCTCACCCTGTACTCTTTTCCACGAAACAATGTGCCCACAAGCAGCGAGGATATGTCTGATCATTGCATCCGGAGCACGTTCTGTGATGTTCCCCACAAATACGGTGACAGGTGGACCCGATGGTTCATTCTGTCGCTTAGTGTAAGAGTTAGCTCTAACTGTATTTGTTGCGTGATGTTGAGGATGTGCATGGTGTGGCCTATAAGGACGCATTGGTGGTCCAGGCAAAGGTGGCATTGGAGGCCCCGGAATCATCTGAAATGGAACATTATTTGTTATACAATATTTTAGCATGATTTAAGTGAGGTGAAATACAATAAACAATTTCACTGATAAATATTCAAAACTGTATTCCAATGTGTAAGGACTATGATACAACGAAGCACAAAATTAATATAATTTTGAGTCAAACTAATACTCAGTGCTCCACTTATTTACTTAGAACGCATTTCGTTAGGGTCTTCCTAACATCAGCTGTTGTCGACTAATGGACGTAGGTTTGGTGAACTCATTGGAGTAATGCACCTATCGCCTCCAAGGAGTTCACCAAACCAATGTCCATTAGTCTGATGTTAGGAAGATCCTAACAAAACGTGTTCTAGGTAAATACTAGCAATAAGTGGAGCATTGAGTATTAGTTCGACTCAAAATTATATTAATTCAAAACTATTTTTATTATGCTACCTATTTGAGCAATTCTAGTAGGATAACTGTGTATTGAAGAACAATATGTGTTTTTGTGAATATTTATATTTACATAAAGTAGACAACTCAAGACAGAACATTGATGACAATGTCAATATACTGAAGTATAAAACTGAAAGAAGCGTTGGAGACAATGAAGCACAACTTAGCACAAAAGTGAATCGAGAAGATATTGACACACTGATAAGAGCAAAAGCTCTTGAAACATGTCCTTTGAAAAAACACTGTGAGTGAAGCAGTGTGTCAATATCTTCTCAATTCACTTTTGTGCTCAATATACTAAGTTTGATGAACAGTGGTCTTGCACAACACCTGGTTAGTACACCATATACATTTCCAACTATATTTTAAAATGCAGAAAAATAGAAATGACAGAGATAATGCATTGATATTTGTACAGTTTCCATTAGATTTTCACTACAATGATTTTGATATCTGACAATCACTATTATACATTCACTACAAATACGGGGTGTAAGGAATAGTGATGCGCCTCTTATAGCCTCTCCTATCCAAATCTCATCCTCTTCCTGCCCGTGGTGCACCCTGCTTTAACAGATGAGGCTCTGGGGACCGAGCTACAGCGGTATAACCGTTCCATCAAAATGGAGGAAATGACATTTATAAATTTACTGCTGACCTGTCATGGCAGTAGGAACGTCCTTCATCTGGCAAATGAAGGAAAGGCTGGTGATATCATAATGATTTGCCAAGCCTGATCCGGCGGATCCGTAGACCAATGACAGGTGTGTTCCCTCCACAATGAGGGTTAAGAAGGAACGATTCAACTGCTTACTTATAAAAAAGAGGTGTCCATAAGAAACGGTTGAAACCTGCTCAGTGAAACTCTCCAAAATCAAGATCTAGTCTCCAAATTTTGGGAAGCAAGAAGAAAAATGATTTTATCAAATTCTGAGCATTAAATACACAGACACACATTCAGTACAAATACATGAAATTGCTGACCTAAGATTTACTCGCTGATTCAGGTCCCCTGGCCATAAGTCTTTGGTTTTTCTCATCAGCTTGTTGTCATTTCTTCTTGACCTTCGCTTCTTTTACCCTAATCCACTTTTAACTTATATAAGAATTCTCCTATACATCTATTTTTCTTTTCACTCATCCGCATTAACATGCGTAATGCCACTACCTCTTTGCTTACATTGTCCCATTTCTTATCCCATATTTTTCTCCTGTAATTTGTTAGCTCTTTACATTCTATCAGGTAATGAACAGTGCTCTCTTCATCTCCACAAAATTCACAAATCCCTACCTCGTTATTTCTCAACCCTTTTAGATATATTATTCCTACTCTCATCCATGCTATGCCTTCTCTTCCAGTTTTGTCACATTGATCTATATATTTTTCCCTACCCCACTCTGTTTTAACTGCTTATAACATTTCAAAGATTTCTTTTCTTCTATACTTTCCCAAATCGCCTGCCTATCTATGTCTTGTACCCTGGTTCTCACTTCCTTCCAAAAACCACTATGATTTGACTCTGCTTTCCATAGATCTCCCATGCCTAACTTCTAATGCACTGAAGTTCCAGTGTTATTAATTTATTGATGAGTCGTATTTATTTCACTTTTCCAGTGTTATGTTTTTCACAATTTGTTTCTAACATACAAGTGCATTTCCTTTCTTGGAAGTGTTGAAAACAGTGTTATGATAAATTAAATTTAAAGGGAGTCAATTAATGACACTAAACAACACTTACTTTTAAAAGTGTTGTTTAGTGTCATTAATTGACTCCCTTTAAATTTAATGCAAGTGCATTTTAATGCACTTTGAAATTTTCTGCTACATACACTACTTGCTTATCAAAACAAAGGCACTTACATGTGGGGGCATTGGCATCACAGCTTGCATTATTGGCGGTGGTCCTGAAACAAAAAAATTAGTTCACTAAGAATTTGGTTATAGATTCATACTGTATTCAATACCATGATGTATTTGGAATTCTCTGGGAAAATTGTGACTTTCAGCTTTTTAATTTTATCCCATCTGCACACTTGCACTAAAGTACTCAACGTTTCATTCTTAGGACTGTCGAAAATGTTTAGCAAATGTAAAGAACAGTTGACAATTATTAAAATACTAGCTGCCCCGGCAATAAAAGTTGAACTTAACTATAAATAAAAACAAATTCGGATTAGTTATTTATTTTGAAATTGGAGGTGAAGCTTAAATACAACATGTTACAATTACATTAATCAATTTAAAGCTTTCAGATAATAATTTTTGTCTTTTTGTGGGCATAGATATATAAAGATGATGGACACGCGAACATATGACGTATATCGAAATTTAACTGTACTGAAACACCACAATGAAGTGAAATAATTATTAAATTACAGATGAGTCATTTATTACACATCAGCTTCACTTACATATATTGAGGACATGTCTCACAAACTATAGTTTGCATCATCGGCTCTAATGCGACTAAAGCTTGATCCAGTGGTGTGGGTAGTTCTGGAGTTGCTGCTGCCATCTGTTTATTTTGTGATGAATTTAAATGTGGGGTTGTCTTCTGGCAAGATTTCCAAGTTCATTAGTTGGTTTTTATGTTTTTCTATATATATTCTCTCCCATATGACGAGTTCACTGTTTTTGTATTGTGACTTAAGATACAAAAATATTGATAAGTCTGCAATAGCAGCTCATTTCTGGTCTGAAAATCATGAAATTGAAGATAGCACCAAATTACTAAAATATGTACAAAAACATTAGTGAACTCGTCATATGGGAGAGATTATACAGAGAAAAACATAAAAACCAACTAATGAACTTCGAAATCCTGCTAGAAGACAACCATACATTTAAATTCATCACAAAATCAACAGATGGCAGCAGCAACTCCAGAACTACCCACACCACTGGATCAAGCTTTAGTCGTATTAGAACCAATGATGCGAACGATGGTTTGCGAAACATGTCTTCAATATAGGTACGTAAGTGAAGCTGATGTGTAATAAATACAATTCATCTATAATTTAATAACATGACGTATAATTGTCCATGAGAGAAACAGGGAAACTCCAAGTTGATTCTGCAAACTTTCAACGACTGCCCTTGAGATTTATTTATGGTCATCGCACAGGCCAAACACATGGGAAATTGTAGACCCTTAAAATCAAACGGTAAAGCTGTTGAGAT
This sequence comes from Mantis religiosa, assembly GCA_030765055.1. Lineage (NCBI taxonomy): Eukaryota > Metazoa > Arthropoda > Insecta > Mantodea > Mantidae > Mantis > Mantis religiosa. The sequence continues at coordinate 15,923,007 of CM060957.1, forward strand.
CATTGGAATATGTGGGATCAAGATACCCTCTCCTTAAATTCACAGCACTAACTTTTTCAGCAAGCATAAATGATACCGGTTACATAGATGTATCATGTATTAAATAAATATTACTTAATTTATCAATTATCTAAAGCCAACACTTACCTCCTAGCTGCATATATGGCATAGCCATGCCTGGAGGCATTGTAGGTATCCCGGGAACCATAGGTGGTCGCCCCGGGTACGACATCACCATGAAGCCAACTCTGCACAGATTAAACAGGTAACATTTGTACAGAATCAAAATTTATTTGAATTTTAAAACAATGTTTTCTACAAACCAGCCTACAATTACTTTTCCTCACCAATTAAACACTAACAGAAGTTGGATAGCCAACCTGAAAAATACAATGCCATGGCCAGGATTTGAACCACGGATCTTCTGTCAGACATTTGTAACTATAAAGCCCGGGCCTTCAAGTACTTACATGTTGTACGTTGCCATTAAGGTAGTTGTCTCATGTGTTTATGAGAACTCCTAAGTGGTTTACCAGGAAAAATATGAGTCAGTTGGAGAATTTAATGTCATATCGGCAAGTTGGCCATAGTAGCTCAAAGGTTAGAGCGGCTGGACGGCAACCAGAAGATCCGTGGTTCAAATTCTGGCTATGGCATTGAATTTTTCAGTCTGACTCTACGTTTCCACAATTTAGTCTACACACAGCCAGTGTGAAAGAACAATTAATTTCCATTACCATATTTTGTTTGTTCCACTATTGTGAAGGTACTTAAAGATAACTTATTTTCCATGAACAAAGTGGCACATAAGCCTAAGGTCTTAGCCATTTATGTGAAGGCTTAAACAAGCATAGCAGATTCAGTAACTGGAAAACTTAATCGTTAATCTTGGTTCATGATGTATTCTTCAAATTCAGGCTTTCTGTTTAACTACACTACACTTTATTCTAGAAGTGATTATATTTTACTAACCCGCCAGTAGAAGTGGTGGGGATATACGTGGTGGGAATACCCCCGGTTTGTTGTTCGTACAAAGTTGACCCCGCCTGCACAATTTCACTAGGATCAATTGACATCTAGAAGTACAAACAACACACAATTGATATCCTGAAATACAAACAGCAATATGCATTAGTATACTGTGACATAAAGCTGGTATGTGATTTATAACAGAAGCCAGGAAAAGTTTTGTATTTACTGTTTCCAAGATTCTGTTATACATTAAATGTAGTTTTTAGTAATAAATGATAAATTACATTAACTGTAAAATAATCTACTTAAATACACATTAAAAGTTGGCTCAAACACTAGCCAGCCAGCACCAACCTTAAAAAATATTGCATATAAGTGAATGCCGGTTCCGTGATCACCATCAACTATACGAGAGAGTAAAGCTGAGTCACAAAAATTCATTACCATAAATTATTTTGCTTAGTATTAGGAACACATTAAGAAATTGCTATCATGATGGATAACCTTTGAATTGAAAAGTAAAGAGGCATAGCAATGTTAAAATCCAAATAAAGACCTTTGTAACACAATATTCTTCAAAGGTATGGTTGAAAAATGTAGTATATTCTTCAAAATCAATACCGCTCAATTTGAATAGGTAAATCGGAATTAACACTGAAGTAATGTAATAATTAGGGATGGGTCAGTACCAGTTTTTCTCAATATCTGATACTTCAACACACTGATACCGTCATTTCTATTCTAGTTTCAATCAAAATAGAATTAATATAATTGAGTCGAACTAATACTCAATGCTCCACTTATTGCTAGTATTTACCTGGAACGTGTTTTGTTAGGATCTTCCTAACATCATCAGCTGTTCTCGACTAATGGACATTGGTTTGGTGAACTCATTGGAGGTGATAGGTGCGTCTATGTTGATATCTTGATGAACATGAAGTTTGGGTTTTCATCAAAGGTAGTGTCGAAATTAGATAATTTTCTTTCATATTTCTTTATGAAGATTTTTTCCCATGTGGTTAATGCAGCTGCACCTTGGACACTTTTTAATAAGTGGTCTTCAAAGAGCACAATATTACTCTGGCCCCACAGAACAAATTTAGTGTACAACATCTTTTGAAATCACATAATACAAAGGAGATACCCACAGACAAAAAATCAGGTGTATGCCGGATAAACTGCAAAGGCTGTGACAACTTTTACATTGGAAAAACTAAAAGGAACTTGAACATTAGGCTTAAAGAGCATTTTAGGAACATCAGGAACAAAGAAATAGATAAATTGGCGGTAGTGTACCATTTTTGGAAGGAGAATCATGATATAGAATGAGAAATCCACTTATTAAAGTGTCCAAGGTCCAGCTGCATTAACCACGTGGGAAAAAATCTTCATAAAGAAATATGAAAGAAAATTGTTTAATTTCGACATGACCTTCGAAGAAAACCCAAACTTCAAGTTCATCAAGATATCAACATAGATGCACCTATCACCTCCAAGAAGTTCACCAAACCAACGTCCATTAGTCGAGAACAGCTGATGATGTTAGGAAGATCCTAACAAAACACGTTCTAGGTAAATACTAGCAATAAGTGGAGCATTGAGTATTAGTTCGACTCAAAATTATATTAATTTTGTGCTTCATTGTATCACAGTCCTTAAACATTGGAACAAAATAGAATGTTGGGAGAACTGTGAAATGCCAATGAAATTAATTAGGCACACATACTTAATGAGACAAAACATAAAACCATTATTGTTCTTATTTTTAAACTCTGCATTAGACATAAAATCATACATAAAAACAAAACTGTCCACTTTTATAAGATTTTTTAAAAAGTACTAGCATTTTCAATCTTTCGGGAGTCAAGGCTACTTTTTCCATCACACATGAATCCTACTGTGCTAAATAGTCTTTCAGAGAAAACTGTTGCAGGTGGAATACACAAATATTTAGCAGCTATTTTTTTTTTTTTTAACTTTGGAAATTTGAATATGTTTTGCAGTAATACAGTACACTAGAAAGAGGTGACAAATCGTGTTGAGATATGAGTGATTTCTTCTTGGAAACTGTTAACTGACAGTTGACACACGATTATTTTCTTGTATAATGTTGCTGCACAGGTACCACATTTCTGGCAATTTCTTGGGCTTTGCAATGTTCTACTTGCGGCAATAACATTTTGTGATTTTAAAATAAAATTTGCAGAATCCTTACTAAAATATCAAAAAAGTATCAAGGAAATTTTCTTAAGTATTGTTTGATGTCGATGCCATGCAAGTATTGTATCACGGCATTTCCAGTATTGAGCACCCATCCCTAGTGATAAAAATTCACTAAGAGTCAACTGAGTCACTCTGTACTTTGCATTCCATAAATTTTCATTCAATGCGTTTTTGCCTCCACTTCAAGACTTGATCAAGAAATTGTTGACGCGAAACACATGAAAGAAAATTGATGGTATTGAAGTACAGAGTGTCTCAGTCTGAGACATGAACCCAGGTTCCTGACTAACCCCCCCCCCCCCCCCCAAAGGTTTTCTTGACCTTGTAACTGGCAAATACCAGGCAAGTCTTAATCTTAGAACATTTCCTTCCCTAAATTATTTTTCCTGAGATTAGGGCCCTAAATTGGTTAGTAATTTACCATGATCACAGGGCTTTAGTTTCACAATGCTATGATTACACTGTTGCTATACTACAAGGCCACAACTGCTTTGCCCATTCACATTCCTTGGCCAGACTTTGGGGTCAATCCCCTGGCTTTGCTGTATGCCCCTCAAACCTGTGTAATACTTTGCAGCTTAAGGCCAAATCAATAATAGTTTGTGTAAGGATGGCAGAGTTTGTTGGTCATAAGTTGGCAACTCTGCTGAACTAAATCTCATTAACAGCTAGAAGGATTCAGTATATGGAATACAGCTGACAGGCAAAGTGAAACTCACACCGCAATAAGTAGCATATTCCTCAATTTCTGGTGGAGATCCATTCAACTGCATGAACATTAGTATGTAAAAATACACCAGAAACCAATACAAAGATGATTAAATTCCAAAACATGGATTGAGTGTATCCATTCTTGTGTATTATATAGTTGGATTCAATCACTCCCAAAACATGGAGATCAGAATTGTTTCTGGCTGTCACTTAAGCATTCTTATAGCAATTATGTAACCAAAATTGAGATATAGGTATTGGTTCAATACAATTTTCATGAACCTTTCATCCATGATGAATACACCATGTGACTTATTGCATTTTAATACAGAGTTTGTAAATAAAAGTCTGGAAGTTTAGCTGCAGTATCATGAATATACTTACAAAAGCCTACTGTAGAGACGCACATAATGGAATACCAACTCCTAGTGCAGCAGGCTACAGGAACATTGCATACAATCTCAAATCATCTGAAAGGCATTTATGAAATCCTTGCAGATCTAGAAGGAAAATTCTATGCAGTTTTGTTGATTATTGCAGAGAGAATCAACAGAAAAGCATGACAGGGCCAGTCAACCGATAAAATAACAATAAACATCCTAGCCTATCACAGAGGGAGAATAAATTGAAAGAACACCACTCTTCCAGTGGTGCCAGAGGGAGATGCCTTAGGCCCCACCCTATTTACTATAGCTACCATGGATGTTACTAGGATAACAGAATCTCCCAGTAGTGTTACTGGTATCAAGGTATGGATACAGGATCAGAAGAAAGAAAGAATCAAGAATAGGATCAAAAGAAGCAAAAACAGCAGCTTCATACAAAATCTCACAAGTGGGAGCAGACCTGAACACAGTAAGCAAGTTGATACTTTGGCATTTCCCTCCAGTCATAAGAGGAATATGGCATACAAAACTTGACCAGGATATCAATGGGACTGCAATGAAAACTTTTTCCTGCCAAAATTCTAGTATCCTGATATATGGTAGTATTAATCTGGGATACACTTACAATAATAAACCTTGTTAGCTAGCAGTAGCTTTTATTTGTCTTTAGGTGCAGGCATTTGACAACATCTAAGTAAAAAAGTTGTATAGTTATTTTGTCAAATACACAGTTTATAATTAAAATATTCCTGAATGGATTACAATGGATGTTTCACCCAACTATACTATACTTTAGGCTTGATATGTTTAATATGCAAGTATTTTACACTATCAGGTAATTGATTATATATTTTAGACCCTATATACCCCCTTGGTAGCGTAGATGGTAGCATGTCTGCCTCACATTCAAGAGGTCCCAAGTTTGAATCTCAGTCAGTGTGAGTTACCTGGATAAGAATTTATCTGGGGTTTTCCCTTATCCTTAAAGACAAATGTCGGGTAACTAAGCTCCATGGACCCTGGACACATTTGAGCATCATTTCACCAACTTCGTCTTATACGACTTAACGTTGGAGGATGTAAATTACAAAAAACAGAGAACCTATATACATATAACTATTCGAGTTTTACACTAATCTAAAATAAGGCAAAAAAAAAAAAAAGTCAGATTCCTAAAGAGGATATAGCTATATTGAAGACATGAGTTATCCTGCATCAAAATGGCTAGGAGAAACAAGATGTGTTATAAGGTCATGTATGCATTGATAATACCAACACTGTAACAAAAGTGGTGGTATTGACAGGAATGTGTGAAGAACCATGAATGTATGAACATTAAGAAGAAAGTCGGTTCTCACAATTTTATTTCACATAATAAAAAATGTTACCACTTCATTGATCCATTTAAAATGTATGGCCAAAACTCCATATGTTATTCATTGTGTATAACCATTTGAAAGCAATAAAGCAATGTACACAAGCGCCTTACAGTGCATACTACTCATGGAATAAAAATAACAAAAACAAGTACATATATTGATTGGCAATATTTCACTGTCTTCCAGAGCAATGGCCTCCAAGGCTACTTCATTGTAAACATAACCTAGCAGACGACAGATCTGTGGCTACTCAACTACAGGATAACCTGAAGACAGTACCATTTAGACTACTATTTATGCTGGCAACAGAAAACATTCAATGGTGAACTTAGGATACTACCGCATGTTCAATGCCTCAAGTCAAAAGAACACCTGATGAAAAGGACATATAAAAGAAGAATATAGCCAGAGTTTTACACAGCATATGCCATGGTAAATAGCAAATGATTGAGTCCAAACCAGAACATGCACAGTGTCTTAGTAGGCTTACAGTACATGGATTCCACAAGCAGCTCTATGAACCAAGTGTTTAATATTACTGAAAATTGTGAGAAAAAATATGAACGATACTCTTTCCCAGAGGCGAAAGCATTACATAAATATAAGCCAATTGTTAAAACTACATGCACATTCATGCATGCTATTATTATTCACCGATTTTCCAATATTAAAGTAATAATCCGGACCACCACACACATTTGCCGGATTCGAGTTAATAGGGCTTTTTCTTTTCCCATTACTAATAATTAATAAATAGTTTCATAAATGAGAAATACATATAATAAAGCTACACGAAGCTCTTCCATCACCATGTACTGCGGTATTTTACCAGCAATGTCAAAAGTCCAAACATAATAAACCATAACCTTTTGGGATCAACAAAAGATGTACAGCACTGCTTATCCAATATATGTATTTAAGCTTTGCTGCACTATTCCATATTTTTAATTGCAATTAGCCAATGTCCAGTGACACTCGGCATCGAATTGTATCTCTAAATTACTAAACAAAAAAGAGGTATTTTATTTATACACTACCTGATGATAAATTAAATATTGTCAGGCCCCTTCCAGTGGGTAGTACCTCATGAATTATATTCCTTTCCTAGTAAACACTTCACAAATTCACATTCAATACTTAATAGAAAATGGTGGAATTGTACAGCAGCTGAAGCAGTCACAAACTGCTATAATGGGGCCATCTATTGCTATGAATTTACACCAAATGTTCTCAGTATAGCCAACGGTAACAATCGCAATTATTTATTCTATGAAACTTACGACTTGTATCATGTCTTGCATAGAAATTAAAAGTGAAGTCTCCAAGAAACAAACTAAAATCAATTAAAATTTAATTCCGATAAACCTAGAGTAAATATAATAACACTAAGAAACCAAAAGCACCAAAACTTTGCGATATTTCTACTGAAGTTGTATAACATGTTACAGCTGTCGATTCGGATTCGGTCAGTCATAAACATTGCAATAGAGAGCGCTGCTGATAATTAGTTTGTCATATATCAATTTTTGAAGATTATCCTGACACGTTGTACTTTTGGTGCTGCATGTAGAGTTATTATTATTGGCGATATTTCGAGACACATACTTTTAAATTAATTTAAACGACCTATGGTAAGTAAACTGTTGTCGTTACGTGAGTATATGATACTAATGAACAGACGACAATTCATGGCTAACTCGACCTTCATTTAATCTGTCAGTGCGGAAATACTCTTGTTTTTTTCCGCAAAGATTACACGGAAGTAACTTTAATAATAGCCAACTAAAGATGTGTAGGTTATAAGAGAACTTGCGTTATATTGCCTTCATCTTGATTTTCAGGTTTTCAAGGTTATGACATCACAGAAGTACGGGTTTGTGGTTTTTAAGTACACCTTTTTAAAAACCCTTGCTACTTTTATACAATGGCCCAACCAGCTTCATGCAAGGTAGGCATAGAACAATGGTATATTGGCTTTGAATGAAAACTAGGTAACACTGACTAGAGCAATACAAATGTCTTAACATTTTTTTGCAGGAATGTGGCTGGAGTTGCAAAAATTGTTCTGATCAAACAACCCTTCATCTTCATGTAGAAATAGAAAATTTAAAACAGCGACTTTTGGAAAGGGAACATCACATTGTCACCATGGAAACAAATTTTCTCTCAGAAGCGGAGAAATTCCCAAATGGAGAATTTGCTGCACTTACAGAAGAGCTGTTAACTTGGCAGGAAAAGTATTCTAGGTATAATTAGTTATTTAATTCAAAATAATAGCTTAAATAAAATATCAACAGATGTTAAAGTGTTTGCATCATTTGTTTCAATGAGAAGCAGTTGCTGACATTCAGGTTACCACTATAAGTGCTTATTTTTAGTGTAAACTTAATTAGTGGCGTAAGTGAATAGAGAAAATCATTAATTCTCCAATTTATAATGCCTTTGTAATTTGTCAACTAGATATTTAAATAATATTCATCCTATATTTTGAAGCAACAATGAGTGAGTGTGTGGTGTTTTAGGGCCCGTTGACAACAAGGACATTTGGGCCGAAGCAACAATGATTTTACTGTATTAATTGAATTTACTAGAAACACTCACATTTGTTGGTGAAAAAGATCTGTTAGGTGTATCAAAGGAAGTACGAGGAAATATAGAAAAAATTAATAAATATTAGTATTTTAATGTTGTCCCAGGCTTTGTGAGAAAATTTATTACCCTATTAGGCCTTTTAAGAACATATGACCTGGAAGTTTCTTATAATTAATGCTTCAATGGCAAGTTTCTGGAGTAACATTGCATCTTCTGAAAACATTCTTTATTTTTTCCCATGCCAGTTCAGTTGCATACAGATCAGTTATGCGGTGTGTTCCCTTTCAAGAACCATAACATTCACAACATTTGTCTTCCTCTTAGTTTGTAATAAACTGGTTAGCTAATAACCTCAAAATTGCTCTAAATGAATACTTTTATGATGTGTGTGTTGGCAGGTTATATGAAGCTCACAAACGTGTTCAGAAGGTGAATCAGAGTCTCGAGGATAAGCTACTTAAAATTGTAGATAAATGTGAAACAGAAAAGAGCTCATTAACAAGAGATATAACAGGTTTGACGCAAAAATTGGTGGAAGCTCGAAGCAAAGTTCATCGTTTACAAGAAGAAAATGTAAGTAATAATTCACTATATGGTTGTCTTACATGCTTATCGATTTCCTGAATTGAAACATGTGAATATTTATGGTTGCAGGAGCGGTATCGAAATGACGTGAACTTGGCCATCCAGCTTCTTCAGTGCAAGCCTGCAAATTTTGTGTCTCATAAGTTTGATATGGTAATGTATCAACTTCAAATACATCATTAATGTAAAAAATATACAAAATAAGTAAGACTTTAGGAATCTTAACTATATCAACCAAAAGAGCACTTTTAAATATGTAAGTTAAAATAACTAAACACTTCGCAGTACTCATAAATGAACACTATGCTTGGAGCCAATCAAGAAGATGACTGACAGTTCCTAACCATATGGTGGAGGGCTTTAAATGAACATGAGGAATGGATATGTTATAGCTTTCATCATAGCAATAAAAAGGATCAGTTAGAGCTGAAGATGTTTCTATAAAAACTGTAGATGCAAAAACCATGTCAATATTGTAATATATTAACATGTGCTTAGCAAGCAAACCAGAAGTAACATAAACTGCATTTCTTATCTTCTGCTAATCCTGTAATATAAATAAACCTGACCATACAGTGGTTTCAGTTAGATTGCCTGAGTAACAAGAAGTTCCTTTTCATGTGGTTATTTGCCTTGTGTGTATCTGTGCATATACAATTTTTCCATGTTTGGAGGAATTTAGTAACAGTGACGTCAAAATTAATTTAATTGAAAATACTATTTGTAGTCAGTTTTTAACATGCAGTGACTTACTATAGATAGTCAACATGAAAAATTCAATGTCATGGCCGGAATTTGAACCACGGATCTCCTGGTTTCCGTCCAGTCGCTCTAACCCATTGAGGTACTATGGCCAATGTGCCGTCCTGACATTAAATTCTCCATTTGACACATATATTTCCCCGGTAGACCACTAGGGGCTCTTGCATCTCAGATACACCATTTGTGGGACTTACTATCATAAGTACTTGAGTCCCAGGCTACATCATTTAACTATTATTTTAGTTAATTGATGGAATTTGATCATTTCTTCACACTAGCTGTATAGGCTAAGGTCTTTGATAAATAGTCAAATGGAGAATTTAATGTCAGGACGGCACGTTGGCCATGGTAGCTCAATGGGTTAGAGCAACTGGATGGAAAACAGGAAATCCGTGGTTCAAATACTGGCCATGGCATTGAATTTTTCATGTTGACTCCATCAAAAATCTTAGCCTACATACGGCTAGTATGAAGAAATGATTAATTTCCATCAATTAATTAAAATTACATTACTATATTACTGAGGGACTAGTTTTTGAAGCCAGTGCTTCCATTTTCAACCTTGAATATTTGACTATCGTCTGTTATCTGCTGTCTTCTGTCTTCTAGGTAGCGTGTCTTCTTCATGTTCAAGAGGTCCCAAGTTCGAATCTTGGTCAGGGTGAATTACCTGGATAAGGTATTTTCTGAGGTTTTCCTTTATCCCAAAAGATGAATGTCGATAATTCCAAGCTCCATGAACCCAGGACTCATTTAAGCATAACTTCATTTCATTCATCGTCCGATATGACTTAACATTGGAGGATATAAATAAAATAAAAATCTGCTGTCTTCTCTGGTGGTGGAACTATGAACTTCTTTATCAAATTATCAAATATTCAAAAAGATCTTTAAAGAACAAAATATCATCTTGACACCTAAAAATAGATATTCAGTATTAACATTGTTAAATTCAAAAACAAAAGATTAAATCTCACCAATCAATAGATCTGGAATGTACCAAGTAAGTTGTTAGGATTGTGAAAAATGTTACATAGGTCAAACGCAAGGAAATCTAAAAGCCAGAGGCAAAGAGCAGTTTAGAAACATCAAAATGAAACAAGAAGATAGGTCAGCAGTAGCATTTCAATTCAATTTATTGCTCTTTATAACAAGTACAATAGTATACACAATTGAAAACCTGTTTAAGATCATAGTCCAGTTAAAAATAAAGACAATCAATACAATTACAAGCAATAACAGTTAAAGTGCTAAAATAATACATAAAGATGATTGTAATACAAATACATTGATAAAAAGTTACTGTAGGTCAATTACAATATCATTATCATTCAGAAATTCTTCCACGTCATAGTAAGCTTTTGATTTAAGAAAACTAGTTAATATATTTATTAATTTTTAGATGAGTCGTATTTATTACACATCTAAAAATTAATAATTATTTCGCTTCACTGTGGTGTTCCAATACAGTTAAATCTCGATATAGTTAATATATGTTTAAACTTAGGTAATGGAGTAATATTTCTAAAATTTATTTGTAATTAATTGAATAATTTACTGCCAATATAATCAATCTTTCTTTCATATAATTTTAATCTATGTGATTGAGTTATCGAGTTCTGTTTTCCTCTAATGTTGTAGTTATGAATAGCTGAATATTGAGGCAAAGACCTATTTTGTATATACAATATGGATTTTAATATAAAGATACTGGGAAGGGTTAGTATTGAAAGAGTTTTGAATGCTTCCTTAAAAGGACTATACATTGGCATGTGCAGTGTTTAACTATACATACCAGTGTATAGTCCTTGTTCATTTTTGTAATGTAACAATTTTTTTTGAGATTGGCTTTAGATGTTGATCCCCACAGCTCTATGCCATATGTAATAATTGAATGAATGAAAGCAAAATAGACTACCTTGGCAGTTTCACTTTTGGAAGAAAAACATGACCTTGATCCAAATCCAAAATTATTAAAAGAGTGATAAACCAAAACAAACTGATAACATGGGAGGACATTCATATAGAAAAATAAGGATCGAGTAATAAACTTTGAAATCTCACCAGCTGTTAATTTGATAAAGTTCATAGTTCCACCGCCAGAGAGAAGACAGCAGATAACAAATGATAGTTGAACCTTTAAGGTTGAAAATGTAAGCAACAGCTTCTGAAAATAGTCCCTCAATATTTTAAAAATGTAAGTGATAGAATGTTAGAACTAACAATAGTTTTTTTTTTAAATTTGCAAGTCTGCTAATATTTTTAATAAATATTTAACAATATCCAAAAATAGTGACAAAGGTAGCACAGCCAAATGAAAAATGAGTATTCTTGCAAACTGAATAAAACTATTCGGTGAAAGTATCCCAAGCAAAAGACAAGCTCAGGGAATACACTTTATAAGAGAATATTGTCGTGAACGCATTGTTGAGGCGAGGCGGCACGGCCAACGAGTTCAAAGACATGGACAGTGCAGAGATAAAAGCTTGCCAAAATGGTGGGGGGAAAGGAGACGGATTTCTGGAGAGTTTGTCTTTCTTCTAGTGCCGTGTTGTTTGAGAACATTCCGCAAATTTCCGGAATAGTGAGTAAGCTATAAAAGGAGCCGCTGCCCGCCACAGTCAGACAGTTGTTAACTGGACTCGTGTGCACAAACAGCTGTGTGAGCTTTGTTTGTGGTCGATGACCTTGCAAGTTGTATTGTGTATGTAACGTAATTCTGGACTGTCAGGTTGACCAAAGTGTGTTTCTACGGAAATAGAAATTTTTAGGGTTTGTAACCAGGACTTTTAATTTCACGAACCCACAGTCATAATATTTTGAAGAGTACAAACTGAATGGGAAACCTCCCTCTTTTCACTTTTCTGTTGTCAAAGTAACTGTTTTGTTGCATCTTATGACGTAGTCCTTTGCTTCTGTCCAGATTAGTTCTGTGGGGGCAATCTAATGTTTTAAACTACCTCATCCACATGCTGGCTTTGTTCTCATTTAGAAGTATAGCAGTTAAAAAGGTTCAGCCATTTTCGTTATAGTGTTAGATGCCAAAATTATGGTGAGCTACTCTACCATTTTTACATTAGTGTTATTGTTGATGCGTGCTTATCTGTTTGGACCGTGTGGTAATGTTCATAACACAGGATGTTAATCCTTAACTGATCTTTAAACCATTCTTTATAAAGGTGATGTTCATTGTTGAAAACCTGCCATACACAGGATGTTTTGATGATAATTATCAGTGTGAGTTACAGCCATAGTCACTAACTCTGGTACTTCATTTTTTACCAGTTTCATAACAAAAAACCTCCAGGAAGTCAATAGAATTTAAGCATGATGTGTAATTCCATCCTAATGTGTTCATATATCTTGTTCATGTAAACCTGGTTGGCCCTGATTGGTATGGAGATGTGACTTGATTCGTTTAGTGTGCCATGATCTGTGCAACTAGCAAATAGATTTGATTGTAAGCAACGGGTAAGAAAGTAATTGTTATTTATATATAAACTTGTGTTTTATTGTGTAATAGTGTTAAGAAATCCTTGAAAAAATTATTTGTAGTTTTAATACCTCCTCACTTACATTTTTATATTCTTGAGGGACTAGTCTCGAAAGCCACTGCCCGTTATCAACCTTGAAAGTTCAACTGATGCAACGGTTTCTGAAACTAGTCCTTCAATAATATAAACATTTATGTGATGAAATGTTAGAAATCGACTTGTTTTTTAATTAATTTTGACGTGACATTTACTAAATCCCTCCAATCATGCATAATTAATAAATCTTTCAAGATTTACAAATTCCCTCAGATAAATTTTTCATGCTTCATACTCTGAATCTGTCACTGAAACTCATATCTCATGAGTTAACCTATGAAAATCTGTTTAAATTAGAAGAACCTAAATCCTTTCATGGAAGTGTTGAAAACAGTGTTGTTGTATAAATTAAATTAATTGGGAGTCGATTAATGACACAAAACAACACTTTTAAATTTTCCCGGAACCGGTTTCTGAGGCCTTCCCTCTATCTTCAGCCGGACATCGACTTGTTCTCATTGGTGTACCAATGAGAACAAGTCGATGTCCGGCTGAAGATAGAGGGAAGGCCTCAGAAACCGGTTCTGGGAAAATTTAAAAGTGTTGTTTTGTGTCATTAATCGACTCCCAATTAATTTAATTAGAAGAACCTATTTCTAAACAGAAGAGAAAGCATTTTGTAGTAGAGAAAATAAGACTATTTTTTGAGTGTCTTACTGTTTATAGAAATGGTCACTGGCAACACTTGCTAGTACATAGATTTATCTTGCTCCCATGATCTTGGCTGCATCATGGTTAAGTGCTCTCACCAAGGCAGCCTAGGTAACTGCAAAGTGAGATTAATGGTGGCCAACATGGCACCGTGCCAGGTTTTCTCTGGAATATCCAGGTTCCCCCCCACCATCTCATTCCACCGGTACTCTATCTTCATTTCATGTATCATCAGTGTCACTGCCTGCGGTGCCGTGTGTATTAAAAGCAGGCGTTAAACATTACACATTCATACAAGGGGTCTTTCGTTCCAGAAAATTTATTCATGAAGAATAATTGAAATTAACATTTTTCTTACTTTTATTCCAACGGACAGGCAGTTTTTAATGCCAGTTTCAAAGAAAGTATGAGGCCGGGTGCGGAACCAGTTGCGCACAAAGTCTTTCACCTGCGGTTGCTCTCCACTCCTCCACTCCAGACTGGCTCTCTTTGATATGGGTGTGTAATGATGCACTCCTGTCTCATTACAAGTGACTCTATCCAGAAAAGCGTCACCTTCCTCTTCGTTGTGCGTGAGAAGCGTGCGGCACATTTGAACTCGCACTGCTTTCTGTTCTGCAGTGAGACACCGCGGAACCCAACAAGCTGACACTTTTCTCAATTTCAGCTCCCTTCAAATGATTTATTGGACACTCCCCCATAGCTTATGAGAAGTTGTAGACAAATCTCAAGCACTGTAGTGTGGCGATCCCTTTCAGTGATGTCTTGAACAGCTTGGATGTTTTCTGGATGGATGCTGGTGCATGGGCGGCGAGGGTGGGCCAAGTTTTCAACACGTTCACGTCCTTCATTAAACTCATGGCACCAATGTTTAACTCTGAACCATGAAAGGGTTGTTTCCCCAAACTGTGGGAGTAACCGACGGCAAATTTCAGCTGCACCGACATTTTCATTGACAAGAAACTTGATTATTACTCGTTGCGCAACAGCTGGATGCACCTCTCTTTCTAAGACATCTCGGCAGTAACTGAGGGACAGAGCCAAACGAGTTCCTAAGCCACTGTCCCCTTCCAGGGACCTCACTGCATGTGCTGTAAAAGCCTCGAACCCATACGGCACTCTATGCGTGTGCAGTAAACAAAGGTCTGTTAATATTTGATTGCCCCTCGTAGATAGTCAACATGAAAAATTCAATGCCATGGCCAGGATTTGAACCACAGATCTCCTGCTTTCTGTCCAGTCGCTCTAACCCATTGAGCTATCATGGCCAACTTGCCGTCATGGTAGTTCAATGGGTTAGAGCGACTGGACGGAAACCAGGAGATCCGTGGTTCAAATCCTGGCCATAGCATTGAATTTTTCATGTTGGCTCTATCAAAGACCTTAGCCTATATACGGCTAGTGTGGAGAAATGATTAATCTCCATCAATTAACTACAATTACACATTCATTCCCATGATCTTTTCCCATGCACGTACATGTTTGACATTTGTGTTTCAGCATTGATTGATGCTTTCTTTTAGTTCAGTGTGGCTTACTTGCATACACCCTACATACCTTAGAGATGAGCAATTCAAAGGCCACAAAGTTTTACTTATGCTTTTCCTACCAGATATACTATACAAGTAATTGACATTACAATTTCATTTGTATGGGAATGCTTTCAACACCCTCTGTGAGACAGTGGGTACTAAAACTGTTGTGCAGTTACAGGACGATGGTGGTTCCATGTATGAGCAAGTGCTATCCAGCTTCTGAAAATATTAGGTTGTACTCTGGACATTTAAATTTTGTTATTTAAAAGAATGAAAACATAGAAATTGGTGAATTTGAGTTGTTCAGTAGCTAATTCCTTTAAATGTGGTGTGTTGTGTATAGTGACATTGAAACATGTTGCAGCTTCCAGCTGATCTGCAGCAGAAAGTGAGGACATATGTTAGTAGTAAGCGAAAGCCTTCTGATGGTAATGGAAACACACAGAATAAACCAGAACCAAAGACAATCAAGGTGCCAATTCCTACGTTTCCACCAACGGCAATGGTGTACTCCATCAGCAAGGCACCTGCAGGTAGGTCTATAATACTCACATACTATTATCAATTATTTAATTTCTGGAACGTACTAAAACCATTAAGTGTAGGGACATGCTTCACAAATCCTCGTGAGGTAAGCTATTTTCAGTTATAAAAATTATACAGCATTAATTTAGAAGAGGTAACAGAACTTCACAGACTATTTGTAGAACATTTAAAATATACATTTGATTAGTCATGCAATATATTAAAGATGTGGTATTTTAATAAAAATTAAGAACATTTCAGAGGAAATAAAAAGAAAAATATGGAGAATTTCTCATGTAAAGAGTAGTTCAAGATAGTATTTTGTTGAAGCTTGAATACCAGTTTGTTATTTTCCTGACACATGCTGTTCAAATACACAATTGCATTAAATTTAAAGGGAGTCGATTAATGACACTAAACAACACTTTTAAATTTCCCAAAACATGTTTCGGAGGCTACTTTCATCCATTGTCAGCCGTACATCGACTAGTTCTCAGTGGTGTAGCTGGCAATATTCTGTGGGAGGTCTTCTCTGGTGGCGGTTTGAGGAACTTGCTGAACAAATCTTTCTGGGGGATGTCGAAATTGAATACTCTATTTCTATTTTTTGAAATGAAAATTTGTTCCCATGTGGACAGTTCTTGTTTTTCTGTTGTGTGTTTAAGTAGTTTTGGTTCTGGATTTATGTTTTTTTTTTTTTTTCCCCCTTCAAAAACTGCATGGCAACTGCTGATTTTTCTAATTGTTTGTATTTTATGTTCCTAAAGTGTTCCTATGCTCTTGTTTCTAAATTTCTTTATGTTTTTCCAATATAAATTTGACTACAGTCACAGCATTCAATTTGGTATATATGGTTGCTCAAAAAATGAACATTTACAAAAGAACATTTTCGTAACATTAAGTATAAACAAAGTGATAAATCGGTCTTAGCAGATCATTTTTGGTCATTTAATCATGAAATAAATCCAGAAGTTCAATTATTAAAATAATTAAATGGTCCGATAGATTTAATGGTTTGGGAAAATATATTTATTTTAAAAAACAAACATCGCATAATGAATTTTGAAATACTGGCAGTCGATTCTGTTTTTAAATTTGTTTTATTTTCAGATTTTGGTAGTACTAACAAGAACATACTAACATCTAGATTTGTAACGATGATGACAGCTTTGTTGTTTCCGGCTGAGGATTTAGAAAAGTTTAGATGAAATCGTGATCCCGGACAATTTATAAGAAAAGTGTCATCATTTCTTATAAGTGAAGTTTTAAGTTACAAATTGTTATATTTGTATATATTTGTTTGCTTCACTGTTAATAGCTTCATACTTTACGTATATATTAACAGAGATTAAAAAAAAATTGTGGTGTTAATGTTACTACAGTACCGCCGTTGGATCTCCAGCACTGACATTTTGCGGTTGCAGGAGGTGGAGGTGGAAGGTTAAGAGTACCTGCATATAGTAATGAGCAATTGAAAACATATCCTCAGAATTATCTTTACAATGAAAATATAAGACTGTATTAGCTTTAAAACTTTGAAATCAAACTTACAATTTCATTATCATGCAAGAAATTCATTAGAACACCATTCTGTTTGAATAATTCTTTGACACCTTTTATGCACACTAACTGCTTCTGTTGGTAGTACTGGGAATCTCTACATCCGGTGCCGTGGTCATGAAGTTAAAACTGTCTGCTAGTGCCAATCAGCATTGTCGTCGCTAGGCATGGCTTTAGGTGCTTGTGCTGGTGAAGTTTCTTTTCCATTTTGTGCTGCATGAATTCCAATTTTTAGTCTGTAAGTATTGTTATAGCTATTATAATAATATGGCAAATGCATGAAATATTTAAAATACACTTGTGGCTCTGCTTGAAATTCCTGCTAAAGAACTACCAATAGTCCGTTTCCCCCTCTCGAGAAATGTCAGCTGGAGAATGGCGCCAAACTGTAGTACTGACATTCCCGTAGGGGAGGGGATCCGTCTCCTTCAGCTGCTGTGGTGCAAGTACTGTGGACCCTTAGCACTCGTGGTACCTCTGACGTTACTAGAGGAACCTCGGGCCGAACATTCGAGCCCCTCCCTGAATGTGAGTTGTTCGGATTGGGTTGGACTCGAGGGGGCAGTGTGTTCCCGAAACCCACAGGGAATTGGGTACCTACGGCCAGCTAGAGGGTTGCCTAATATGTCCCAGGTACTGTGCCTGCAGAGCTAGTAGAAGGTGAGCTAGATCACCAGGTGGCCCCACCGAGGTTTTCGGTAGTCTTCCCTGTGGGGTTGACGAGTGTCCGTTGCTTATCCACTTCCATCCTGTCTGTTGTTGGCAAGAAATCAAGTATTGCCCTATGGAAAGAGCCCCGGAGTTATCCATTGCTCCCGTGTTGAAGAAGGCCAGGGTCTTCAGACTTTTGGGTAGATCCTCTGCACATAACATAACTGTAGTACTGACATCTTAACACATCACTGTTTCTAGCTTCTTCCATATACAAAAGAGTGTAATGTTTTCTTTGGTGATTGACTGTTTCATTTCTGTAATCTGACAGATAAAGAGGAAGAATCGGATGAGAAGTCAGCAGGATCCAAACCACCTGTAGATATAGTATCAGCAGCAATAATGGCTAAAGTGCTAGAAGAGCGAGAGAGGGAGAGACTGCACACTAAACACTGTGACAGTTGCACATGTCCGAAACAGAGCTCTGTTGTTGATCAGTCTACTCAGACAACATGGGATCAACCACTTACTTGTGTTCGATGTGGTTCTAATATGAAGTGAGTATTAAGAATTATCGTCTCTTGGCATGATATGTGCATGTACCTATAAAAGTGAATAAAAAAAATGCTACGCTTTAAATACTAATGTTGATGTGGTGACGATGTAGTCATGTGATGTGATACTAATATTATATATTATCAGAACACTGCCATCTCAGGGACATGCTTAAGTAAAAGTTGAAGTAGTAATGATGAAACAAATACATAAATATATATTTTATGGAACTATTAAACTGTTTTGTTAACATAACGTAGAGGAAGATGTTTTGCAATCACTTGTGTTGTCAGCTTCCATTTCCTTGAGTATCACCACATTTTCATTTGGTAAATACAAGGTGCCTTTATGCTGCATGTATATTTGAAGACTGAAAGAGAACGGCAACAGTGAAGAGAAAAACTTTATTTTAATTAAATATTGTAATATTTAACATAAATGTACGTATTAAAAAGTATAGAACCCATATTAAAAAGCATAGAAAAAAAACCTATTCTAATTTTAATTAAGTAGTGTAATATTAATGTACATATTCAAAAATAAAGATAAAATTTATATGAAAACTGTACCACTTTTTTTGAAATACAAGTTCAAACCTGTATTTAGTATAAGCTACCATTAATTGTAAGGTTTTTTTAAACTGCACCAAAATGCGCATTATAAAAAATAAATTAATGTAATTTTGAGTCAAACTAATATTCCGTGCTCGATATATTGCATTGGATAAATTGCAAAGGCTGTGATAACTTTTACATTGGCAAAACAAAAAGGAATTTGAACATTAAGCTTAAAGAGCATTTTAGGGATATCAAGAACAATGAAATAGATGAATGGTGGAGTGTACCATTTTTGGAATGAGAATTGCAATATAGAACAAGAAATCCATTTATCAAAAAGTGTTCAGGGTCCAAGTGCATTAACCAAGTGGGAAAAGATACGAGGTGTGTCCGTAAAATAAGGTCTCCAATTTTATTTAATATAGAAAACATGTTTACTGTCAATGAATGTTACATAGATGGAAAGACGGAACTTACAGCTATTTTTCAACGTAATCACCATTGCGATCAATGCACTTTTGCATGCGCTGTGGCAGTTTTTGTATACCCTTGTCATAGCACTCTCCCGCCAAGTTGCACAAGTAGCGCTCAACCTCGTTTTTCAAATCATCGTCGGTCTGGAAATGTGTTCCACCCAGGAAACAGATGATAATCACTAGGTGCTAAGTCTGGACTGTAGGGGGGATGGGTGAGCACGTCCCATCAGAACTGGACCAGGGCATTTTTGGGATCCACCTCGCACACACCTTACGATTATGCAAATGTTTGGTCAAAATCTTGTCAGTCGTGGTCTTACTGACTTCAGGGATAAGTTCGCACAGCTCGTAAACTGTCACATGCTGATTTTTAAGCATTTCTTGCTCCACTTTTGCAATTGTTTCGGCTGAAACCGAAGGCCGACCAGAACGCTGTACGTCATGGACGTCTGTACGTCCGTCTTTTGAGCTCTCTGACCCACTTTTGCATGTTTTTGATGTCCATATACTGGCCCATAGACTTCGCATAACTGACAATGAATTTCAGTGGGGGTAGTGCCTTTGGCACTCAAAAAACGGATCACTGCATGCAACTTGCACTTGGCGGCGGAAGTGATAGGAAGCTCCATCGCAAATGGTTGCAACGGGTTCACTGTGGTGGGAATTTGAAGGGGTGAAATCAAGCTACACGCCAGTGTTGCCGGATCTCGCGTAATAGCGTTCCTCAAGGCTCCAGCGCCTTGGAGACCTTATTTTATGGACACGCCTCATATTCATAAAGAAATATGAAGGAAACTGTTCAATTTCGGCACTACCTTTGAAAAGAACCGAAACTTCAAGTTCATCAAGATACCAACAGAGACGTCTCAATCACCTCCAAGGAGTTCACCAAATCAAAATTCCACAGTAGACATTAGCTGAGGATGTTAGGAAGGTCCTAATGAAATGTGTTCTAGGTAAATACTAGCAATATATGGAGCATCCACCCACATGGTTAATGCAGTTGGACCCTTAACACTTTCTGATAAATGGATTTCTTGTTCTATATTGTGATTATCGTTCCAAAAATGATACTTTTGCCAATTTTTCTGTTTGTTCTTGATGTTTCTAAAATGCTCTTTAAGCCTAATGTTCAATTTTTTTTTTTTCCCCCAAAGTAAAAGTTATCAAGGCCTTTGCAATTTATTCGGTGCACACTTGAGTTTTTGACTGTGGGTTTCTCTTTTGTTTTATGTGACTTCAAAAGGCTTGTTCTACACTGAATTTATTCTGTGGAGCCAAGTCGGCCGATGATGTTAGGAAAGTCTTAACGAAACACATTCTAGGTAAACACTAGCAATATATGCAGCATGGAGTACTAGTTGAACTCAAAATTATATTAATTTTGTGCTTCATTGTATCATGGTCCTTATTCATTAAGAATCTGAAAAATTAGTTTCTTTGCACGGCAACCATATATGATGAAATTGTATATTGACATGTTACTTGCTGGAGATCGGATAGCTGCTTCACTAATCAAAGTACACTATTTTTGGAGACAGTTTCTAAAAAGTGAAGAGTTATCTATAGTTGCAGTAAGTTCATCACAAACATCTAATTATTGAAACACCAAGAGTTCCTTCAATTTATTGATTGACAGCATGTTGGGGCAGAGCAAATAATTAGACTTGACTGAAATGAATCAGTGGGGCCAGTATTTTTATTATACCTAGAAGTGGATCATTTTTCTGAACAACATGTGCATGCATCTTGGCTGTTATGAGTAAGCATGAATGTATCATTAAAGCAAAATGGGTTAACTCAGTAATTCACTATTAACAGATTCGTGTTGTTGGTTTATCAGAAATAAAACTACTCATTAAGCAATACTTGTGTTTCTATTTAGTTTCGCTTCAATATATTTTATTCAGAAATAATTGGCAACACCATGTTGAAATGTTACAGGTGTGAAAATGCTTCTTGTAGTTCATCTGGAGCAGCAGATACCTCGACAAGAGCAAGCCAGGGTCTTGTACGCTATGTTGATGCAGTAGCCACAAGAAACGGAGAAACGCGCATTCGAAAGAACGAAAATGAATCTGTGTCTAAAGATAGAAATATGAAACAGAACTGTGATAGTGATGAAAAGATATGTGATAGAGTCACTGCAAAAAGAAGTGACAGTCTAGTTTCTCGAAATGCTAAAAGTGTGAGTTATAGCAAACATAATGGCACCACGAACAGCAACAGTCTCAAGGCCAAAGAAAGTTTATTTGTTAAAGCTAGCAGAATTCCTAATAAAAACGTTGATACTTCAAGAAATAGTGATAGTAGATTAGATAGTGAGGTGACAAACAGCGAAACAATCCAAGCACCTTCTTCCGCAGATGCTTCCAAAGAAAATAGTGTGACAGATCACACATGTAAGAACACAAAGGAGTTAACTAGTCATTTGAATAGGCTTACAAAGTTCCACATAAAAACTAGCGGAGAAAGTTCCGCAATGAGACTTAAGAACAGAGAAGGCAGATCATATCTCAGTGATGTAGTGAATGCAGATAACAAAGTGAGCACCGATAGTGCATGGACGAGACTTACAAATGATGCTCCCAAAGCAGTTGATAAGAAAGATCTATCAACTTTACTAGTACAGGGGAAGGGGAACGGTAATGCTACCAAAGTTGCTGCAACCACCGACATGAATAAGAGCAGCTCTACTTTGAAATCAAAGGAGATCGGAAGAAATGGGGACACAACTCATGGTCCAAGACACTGTTCTCTAAGAGTCCAAGCAGGAACAAGCAACATTTTGTTGGATAATGCTACGTCTTACGCCCCTGTACTTTATACGAGTCGACATGGGAACAACAGCATATCCAATGGTGCCGACATCACGTCAGCAGTGCTAGTCCACACTGCCCGCTCACGTTCAGCATCCGCATCTAGCACAGATGAAACTCACTACAAAGTAAAATCCCAAAACACTCCAACTGAGACAGAATTGTGAGAACCCTTCTAGACATCACACGAGTGCTTTATTTTTCATAGAAAACACAGTTAAATGGTGCTTCTGTCTCATACTTAAATTGTGCTGTAAAAGTGACTAAGTTCCAATCAATGAAGTGCAAAATGTTAGTAATAGTTAAGTAAAGTAGTATTCTCATCCATATTTGGACCACATCGACAATTCAAGAAGCTACTGATCAGTTTCAGACTCTTTGCACATTTCATATAAGCTTTAAAGTGATTCAGGACTGAGTTACTGTAGCAGTGTGTATGGTCAAGATCTTCCATAAAGGAAAAAATATTAATGGTTACTGTCTTAAAGCACATAATGTATATATGTGATTTTGTGAATATGTTTGTACATTTCATTACTGTTTACATAAATAACAGCTCAATTACCTATCTTTGTTCCCCAGATCTAGTGCATATTAAATCTGTATGCAAGGCCTAAGTGCAAGTTAATGTTCTTTGAATATTTATTTTAAAAGAAATCATTGTACTGTCTTTAAAGAAAGATAAAGACTGATTTAGCAACTGCCGATCGTTTCTTGCTACCCAGAGATGACATACTTAACAGCCCAGGCAAGGGTTAAGGGGTAACCATGGATGACATCACTTAAATCTACTTTGCTTTTTATTCCCTACAGGTATTACCTTTTCCCTCTTTTAATACAAGGGTAAGTCTACAATTCTGCAACATTTCTTACTTTGGAAATACTGAATTGTCTTAGGGTATTTGATTGTTGTGGTCCTGCTACGAAAGTTTGTCTTCCTTTTGTTGCAGATAGATCATGGCAGCTCAATTAAAAGTTTGTGGTCAGAAGGCGTATTGGGCAAAAATCCATCAGACTTTTGACCTAATACAGGAACAGTGTCTTGCCACAACAAAATGTCTACAAATGGACTCACAAATTGAAAAATGTGTGCACAAGTGTTATGCACGAGGAAGGAGCCGGACGACCAATTACGGCCATAACTGATGACATTGAACTTGCATGGTTCTATTAGACAAGTAACTATTGAAGTTCAATGAATTTTGGCACCTGATATGCCTTCTGACTATAAAAATCGAATCATTGATCACTTAAGTTAATTGATGGAAATTAATCATTTCTTCTCACTAGCCGTGTATAGGCTAAGATTTTGAATAGTCAAACTGAAAAATTCAATGTCATTGCTGGTGATTTCCATCTATTCGCTCTTATCCATTGAGTTACCATGGCCAACGTGCTGTCCTGACATTTAATTCTGCAATTGACTCATATTTTCCTAGTAAACCACTAAGGGCTCTCATATTCAAGATACACCGTTTGTGGCAACTTACTATCGTATTTTATTCCCAGGCTTCATCATTAAGT
Organism: Mantis religiosa; assembly: GCA_030765055.1. NCBI lineage: Eukaryota > Metazoa > Arthropoda > Insecta > Mantodea > Mantidae > Mantis > Mantis religiosa. The sequence goes on from CM060957.1 coordinate 15,947,060, forward strand.
TAATCATTTCTTCACGCTAAGCGTGTATAGGCTAAGATTTTGAATAGATAGTCAAACTGAAATTCAATGCCATGGCCAGAATTTGAATCACATCTCCTGGTTTTCTGTCCAGGAAAAATTGATTAATTTCCATCAGTTAACTTAAGAGTAAATAACCGGGACCCGTGCCACTAGAGGCAGTTGCTCTACCAACTGATACACATTTATTATGATTAATATTTAGTAGAAAAACAAGCCTTGTTTATGAATGATCTGAAAAATAAATATGACAAATTACAGTGTATAAACGAAGTTATGCATTTGTAAATACACTTTTAGAACTTCTACAAAAAATTCAAATCGTATTTATAAGAAAAACATTTATTTGTATCAATTGCTTGATGATTTTTGTTTTACATGTTATACATATTTCAGATGGATAGTATTTGCTTCTCAACAAGGTGAAGACTGTTTTGTCAAAATGTGTGCAGTTTTTCCAAGGTAAACCTACCTGAAAAGTGTATTAAATAACATCAACCATAGCATTTGAGGCAAAGCACCATTTCCTGTTCAAAACTGTAACAGAACTGCTTAAGAGCTATAAACAAGCATAATATATAATACAAAATAATACATGTGACCACATCTTCAGCTTAATCTTTAAACTATGTTTCCTTAATGACAAAGAACATAAATGCATGCCATAAAATTCACTGCACATGGAATGTTTCAGTGAATGATTTAAATATTCATCTGTTCACCACTTCACAGGAAGCCGTTGTTAGTTGGTGCAATATCACTTGAAGCGGTGAATGCATATTTAACAAGAGTGCAACATCCTAGTTAGTTAAAGAACCCATACTGTATCAGTCATTCTTAACTCAAGGTAATGCAATTAAATGAGGTTAAAAAATGACATATAACACTCAAACTTATTTTAAGTATAAAATTGCAACAAGTAAAGACATTAAGTTTGTCCTGAGTAAAGTGTAATGTTCTTTCCTTTAGTTCGGTTAACTTATTCATTGCCAGTAGTATAAACTCGCAAGCTAGCATTTGGGTTTTCGTGCCTGAAAATTGTTTCTAATCAGTAGAGATAATCCAAGGAGTATCTAATTATATATATATATATATATATATATAACCTCTTGCTTTTAAATTACCTTAGGATACTGACATTTCCTTCAAAGGTTAAGCGAGCGAGAGTTTCTATGTTAACAGCAGTGACCACATCTCTTCAGCCAATTAGACGAGTCATTCCGCTCTATCCCCTCTCTAAGTTTTTTCAAAAATGTTACTGTGTTGTCACATCGATGCGAGATATTGCTGGTTTGTTCTCTTCACTGTGCATAATCTAAGCATACCTAATTGTTTGGTTATAGTTTCACTTTTATAAAAGCTGGTTTTATCTTAAGAAAAATGATGTCAATTGTTCTTATTAGTTGAAGTTGAAATCAATTTCGCAACCCTTGTTGTCAGTGTTTTTGACTGATGACGTGAACAAGGGTTTGTGAAATCGATTTCAACTTCAACTAATAAGTAAAATTGACATCATTTTTCTTAAGATAAGTGAAGCCTTTTGTTACAAATAGTTATATTTGTATAATACTCATTGCTTCACTGTAACTAGCTTCATTTTCTACTTAAGTAGGACAGATCTACACTATGCGGACAAGCAAGGGAATTGAGTGTGCTGTATGAATATTTTGAAAAATAGAGGAAATATCTCTTTCTTAAGGCAATGCACAGCTGAACATTCTAAGCTTTTAGAAAAGTATTGTGTGTGTTAAACCTACTGCAAATGCTCTTCATGTTGAAATGCATGATCCGGATTTGTTAATTTTGAAAAGGCTTTCAGTTTTATACTTACTAATATAATATGGCATACCGAGAAAGAAGACATTCTAAAAACTATTTTACTATTTGTATGTTCAGAAAATTTGTTCAGTAAACTATTATGTTTAATGCCAAAAAGTATATTAGATTTCTCTTGCTTATTCTTATTTCTTTCTAAGAAGCATTACAAAAAACAAATTTAAACTCTGTTGAACATTTTCATCACTGCCTAAACAGAGTAACATTCAAAACTATTCCCATGTGTTAGAAATATAAATATCAAGTTAATTTAAAAAGTTTTAGCGCTCTCTTCTCTCTATTCATTGCACAAGCCGAGATGTCACTTTCCTTGCCAATACTGCTTAACAACAGCTGTCAGGATCCCAAAGTAATTACCACAATTTTGAGGCCTCTACAATGAGGTATGTGAATAAGTTCTTTTCAGCACAGAACAGTACATATAAAACAGTATTTTGAGTTATTAGAACCAACACAGTTTGATATGGTGTCTACATTATGTTGATAAAGTCATTGTGACTTGTAACTTATGCTCAAATTAGCTTACATGTTTTGTGAAACAACTTTATCACTCCCACAATGGGAACACGGGCATCTTTATTAACTGAACAGGATCTATGCTGAACAAGACAAATATAATACAACTGAACGACGTTAACTTCTGTCTGCAAACTTATATACCTGTCTTAACATTGCCTTTAAGATAAAATTTTACAAACAAAGTTTGAATGTCACTGAAATGCTGCAATTAATGATATGAAATGTGGAACAATAATGAACAGATACACACGCAAGAGGAAGGTAAACAATTCTCCTAGACATATTACATATTCAGAAATATGTAGCTTCTACCAAACAAAACTAGAAAATTGAATTTTAAACTAAACTTTATTGCACTCAATCCTCAGATTCATTTTCAATTATTCTGTATCCCATTATCTTTGATATTCTTATCATTAAAATGCTTGCACATCACAGTTCATTTGGGAATTTTCTTAATGTATATACATTAGAAGAAACATGTTTTGCATAATGGCATTTGTTCACTAACAAATATTTTAATATTGACAGCCCTTGCCCCTAAAAAGAGGAAGTTCTTTTTATCAATATTTGAGTTCAACAAGAAAAAAAAACCAAAATCTTTGTAGAAGAGTAGCTGAGTCCTTCCTTGTTTGTTACAAAACCATTAGAATCTTAGCTTCTTAGATATTTACTGTATATCTCTAAATGTCATACTCCAATCATTTTAACAGAATATAAAACCCTAAAGACAGAAAACTTCTCACTAGGCACAATGTTGGTTCTAGAATTATGCACAAAACTATAACAGAGCGTATATAATTCCTTTCTTGGAAGTGTTGAAAACAGTGTTGTTATAATAAATTAAATTTAAAGGGAGTCGATTAATGACACTAGACAACACTTACTTTTAAATTTTTCCGGAACATGTTTCAGAGACTTTGCCTCCATTCTCAACCAGCCATCGACTGGTTCTCATTGGTGTAGTTGACAATATTTTGTCATAGGTCTCCTCTGGTGATGGTTCAAGGAACTTGCTGAACAGAAATTTGCAAGACTATGTTGTCAGTGTTATGGCTCTCGAAAGGGGACACACCTCGTCTGCCTCCGTATAACTGTAATCTGAATGCAATTGAGCTGGCATGTGCAAAAATAAAGAATGTTTTCAAAGTACGCAAAGTTAACAAGAGCCACAAATGTGCAAAAACTTGCTATAGAAGCGACGGATTGGGAAGGGTACTGCAAGAAGATCGAGGAGCTGGAAATGCAATATTGGGGAAATGATGGTGTAATAGAAAATGCAATTAATGAAATTATTAACACATCAGAGGATACAAGCGATGAAAGTGACGCAGTAGACTTTGAAATAGAAGAATCACAAAGCGAGTGAGTGTTTATAGCTGTCATAATATCTTGTTTTCTACTTTTATGTGTTTCATAACAGTAAATATATAAGCATACAGCATATCAGATGGAGTTCAATTGAATGTTAACACATCTCATACCATCGGCGCATGTCTTCACTTATCTTACCGCAATTTGGCTGAATTGTGTTTTTCCAGGTTGACCACACTGCAGAAACAAGAGCATGTTAGCTCTCTCTTCTTCCCCTCTGCCTGCACCACACTGTAAATCCAGCGCTCAAGAAATCATGCGCATATAGCACCTCATTTTTTTGGAAATTAATTGTTCGTTCACTCTAGGCTAAAATTTGGATAGGTAGAGTCAAATTGAAAAATTCAGTGCCATAACTGGGATTTGAAACATGGATCTCCCGGTCTCCTTCTGGTTGCTCTTAACCACTGTGCTGGGACAGCAGTTATAACATAGTAAGTCACCACAAACAGTGCGTATTTCATTGTATATGAGAACTCCTAGTTGTTTACCAAGGAAAAAAAGTTAGCTGGGAATTTAATGTCATGCTGGCTGTTGGACAGGATATCCGTGGTTCAAACCTCGGCTATGACATTGAATTTTCTCAGTCTGACTCCCTATCCAATAATATGGTAGAGATAGCTTGCACAAGCTGCTCAAGATATTACTGTCTGTATGCAAAAATTTTTGCTATCAACATAAAATGCACATATGTGCTCAGATCAGAAAGCTCTACGTTCAAATTCTATATGCAACAACACTTAGGCCTGTTGTGAGAAGCTTCCTGACACTATGAAAACACTTTGCTGAATGCGTCATCTCTGTAACACAACATAACAATTGGTTAGCAAAGCTTACTTGCATAGCACTGCAGTGCTAATGGGGTTTTCTACAATGGCAAGAAGTGCCAACATTTGAACACATCCTTTTTCTATGAAGGATTGCAAGCAAATCACGCTGTATTAAAATAAAAGTTACTTTTTATTCTGTTATACATGTAGCTATGTAGTTGCTGCAGATTTTGTCAACCTTAATTGAAAAAACTACTTGTCTATTTTTTTGATTTATTGAGTGACTAATTTCGGAAGTCGTCACTTCCATCTTCAACCTCCTTCCAAGCGACGGCTTCCGAAACTAGTCCCTCAATAATGTAAAAATGTAAGTGACGAAGTGTCAAGAAAACCTGACTACAATTAGTTTTTTCAATTAATTTTGATGTCACGATTACTAAATTCTTCAAATCATGCATAGTTTGTAAACCTTCCTCATGATAATAACTATGAAAGTATAATTGATTCTTTGCAATTTATGTTATATGCTATGTTCCTAAGGACAGCTAATATGCATATAAGCTTTGCACAGAGTAGAAACGTTCACAATCTATGTCTCAAAGACAAGAAAGGGTATATTCTTCTGGAAGAGAAAATATGTAGGATGGAGTGTCCCACATAAAACTGATACGCCTCATAGTCTAACTGCACCTACCCACTTTGTTCATATTTGGCAACTGTTTTCTTATAAATAATGTTGGCTACTCTGCGTGACCCATCGTTGGAGCGATTTAGATTGACAGCAATTGTCGCGAATATTGTGGAATTGAAAAACAAATTGCTATAGTGGAATTCCTTTCTTGGAAGTGTTGAAAACAGTGTTTTTATGATAAATTAAATTTAAAGGGAGTTGATTAATGACACTAAACAACACTTACTCTTAAATTTTTCTGGAACATGTTTCAGAGACTTTGCCTCTATCCTCAACCGGCCATTGGCCATCGACAGTCGATGGCTGGTTGAGAATAGAGGCAAAGTCTCTGAAACATGTTCCAGAAAAATTTAAAAGTGTTGTTTAGTGTCATTAATCGACTCCCTTTAAACTTAATGCTATAGTGGAATTTTACATAAGAACAGGCTCCATTAAGGAGTCTAAAGAAATTAATCATTTTTCCATACTAGCCGTATATAGGCTAAGGTCTTTGATAGTCAACATGAAACATTCAATGCCATGGCCTGGATTTGAACCACGGATCTCCTGGTTTCCGTCCGTTGCTCTAACCCATTGAGCTACCATGGCCAACGTGCCGCCCTGACATTAAATTCTCTATTTGACTCGTATATTTTCCCGGTAGACCACTAGGGGCTCTTGCATCCGAGATACACCATTTGTGGCGACTTACTATCATAAGTACTTGAGTCCCAGACTTCATCATTTAACTCTTAATATTTTAGTTAATTGATGGAAATTAATCATTTCTTCATACTAGCCGTATATAGGCTAAGGTCTTTGATAGTCAACATGAAAAATTCAATGCCATGTCCATGGAGAATTTAATGTCAGGACGGCACGATGGCCATGGTAGCTCAAAAAATTTGTACAAGAAATGGAGGGTTTAAGGTTCCTCGTGAATATGAAGAACAAGCATCTGATGAGAGCCCCGCCAGTAATCAACAAAATTTGAACATACATAAAGAGAAGCCCCAATAAATTAATAAGAAGATCATCTCAGCAAGTTTATCTTGTACAACATGCCATCATGTGCTAATGAAAGATGTTTTGTGTCAGTGTAATGCATGAATTACACGAAGACAAAGAGAAGCAAGTTGCTTAATGCAACTGGCTCTTATCTTTGATTACTGACAGGTTTTTGGATCCTTTTCTTTTTGAATAAATTTACGTCCTTACACATCAAGTCATATCGGACGGTGAATGAAATGGCTGAAATGCTCAATTGAGCCCAGGGTACACACAGCTTGGAGTTGCCCGATATTTGTCTTTGAGGATAAGGGAAAACCCTGGAAAAAACCGTATCCAGGTAGCTCACCCTGACCGAGATTCAAACTTGAGACCTCTTGAACGTGAGGCAGACATGCTACCATCTATGCTACTGAGGCAGGCTTTTTGGACCCAATGTTGTTCTTTATGACAGATGTGTGGTTATGTTAACTCACAGAATTGCAGATATTAGTCACAGAATAGCCCACATGTAATGTAATTAACGCATTGAGGTGTACTGGTTTTATGTGGGACATCCTGTATAATGCTATGATAAACAACTGTATATATATCGAGATTCAACTGTATTGGAACACCACAGTGAAGCGAAAAATTATTAAATTTTAGATGAGTCGCACAAAAGCCGTAGATGCAAGCGAAGATTTGCGAAACATGTCCTCAAAATAGGTACGAAAGTGAAGCAGATGTGTTAGAAAATGCGACTCATCTAAAATTTAATAACTGTATATATGTGTACCAAGACCAACAAAAGAATCACCAATTCAGAGCAAATAATTAAACAATAATACAAATTGTTACATTTGGAATACAGTGTGTTGAAATGTTGGAACACTAGTCATTTCCTTTAAAAACCAATACTTTTCAATTTATTTCTCTTAAAGCTTGTCACTATTACAGGCACATTATCCATGTTAATGCTGGCATTTTTGTTGTGTAATTTACATCCTCCAACATTAAGTCATATTGGATGATGAATGAAATGGATGAAGTGATGCTCAAATGAGTCTGCGGTCCATGGAGCTTAGAGTGAACCTGACATTCGTCTATCAGGATAAGGGAAAACCTCGGAAAAAAACCATATCGAGGTAACTCACCCTAACCGAGATTCGAACTGGGACCTCTTGAAAGGTATATTTCTGGTCTACAGTAATAGGTGTAAAGGAATGTCATTTTCTTCCTTGATACATTAAACCTTTATCTTACTCCTTAACAGCATTGGTTCAGCCATAAACTATTGCTTATATGTCAACTTTTCTTAGAGCATTGTTCAGTATTGCAATCTTTCAATATCCTGAAGATGGCATGATTAACAGGTAGTGTTTTTGAGAGTCAACATGAAAAATTCAATTACTATCAAGAATTGTAAAGATAATAATTTTAAATCAATGCTGAAATGTTTCCTAATTGACAAAGCCTATTATAGTGTAGATGAGTTTCTTAATAGTTAGAACTGTATTTTTATAAAGATTATTGCTGTTTTTATTGTTATTAGTATCATCATTTGTATTTGTATTTTGTATTTGTATTTATTTCATCCTTTAGAACATAATACATATGTTATAGGACATGTCAGTTCAAGATACAAAGATAAATATAAAAAGTTACATAAGACTAAATACTGTAACAAATACAGGATCCAACAAAAGTCTAAAGTAGAAAAAGCAAATAAATATAAACTATATAACGACCATAGAGTAATGCTATATAAAAGTAATTGTTCACAAATGTGGAGTTTACTCTAATTCATAATTTAATTCAATTTATTTTGCCCTTCTGATTGATATCAGACATGTCATAGTATAAAAATTACATTAATGTCCACTGTCATTATTTACAATCACTTAAAACTAATTAACATTTAAAAACTCATTTACAGAATAAAATGAATGTTGCAGTAAAAAGAGTTTTACTCCCTTTTTAAAATGTATAAGGCTCTTCATTTGTTTAATATTTTCTGGTAGCCTGTTGTATAATCTTAGACCTTTATTGATAGCACTAGACCTGAAGATTTCCGTTCTACAACTTTGAATGTGAAAGTCATCTTTCTGATGTATTGTATTTGTGAATATTGGCATTTTTGTAATTTTGTATTTGTAGTTTATTTTGTTTTACATGGATCACTAATTCCAAAATATACATACATGCTAGAGGTAATATTTGATGTTTTTTGAATAATGGCCTGCAAGATGTTCTGTTATCCACCCCACTTAGTATCCTTATCGCTCTTTTTTGAAGTTTAAAGACTATCGGCCTTTTCCCCCCAGTTCATTATCATTATTATTATTAGTGTGTATGGATTTACTAAAGCAAGTTAGTATTCTATTTATATCACATAACCTATATAGCTCTGTTTTTAAATTGACTAGGCTATAATAGTGTGGATTAATTTATTAATAGTCTAGTTAGTACCTCGTTTGTATCATACAATCTGTATAAATTCATATGACATTGTTCTTTTGTGTATTTAACACTATACTGAACTGAAAATAAATAAATAAATGCCATGGCCAGGATTTGAACCATGGATCTCTTGGTTTCCATCCAGTCGCTACTCGTATATTTCCCCGGTAAACCACTAGGGTCTCTCGCGTCCAAGACATACCATTTGTGGTGACTTACTATCGTAAGTAACTGGACAGAGACCAGGAGATCCGTGGTTCAAATGCCGGCCATGACATTGAATTTTTCATGTTGACTATCAAAAACCTTAGCCTATATACAGCTAAAATAATAGGTAGTGTTTTGTCCTTGTTCTGTTTAAAAGTGAACTTAAATAATACCAAACCATAAATTTACTCCATTGTGCAAAAGAAAAAAGAGGAAACTATATGGAAAGGGTAAATTTTTTCTTTCAACATGTATTCCATTTGGAAATGATATGCCCAAAGGTTTTATTATTTTGCCAAAGTTAAAAATCCTAACATACTTGGGATTTTATGTTATGAGGGTAATAAAACAAAGTGTCACCTGGATTGCATCAAACTGTCCATACTGCACTACTTCTCTTTCACTTGCAACTATTATCTACTGCATATGATTTTTTGAGTTTTCTTTTTAATTTATGGACCCTCTTTAACTGCTACGGTTCACAGGTCTCATTCTATATCAGGCACTTAAGGCAGCTCCATTTTGCTCAGAGGCATCCATATCAGGCTTTAGGTTCCCTTATGTGTCATGAATTTACTACACAGGATCACTGGCTTTACTTCCCCTCTGAAGGAAACCTTCATTTGTGACAGATTATGTTCGGAGCTGCATAGATTGACTTAAAATTGCTACCCCATGGCCACAGACCCTAGCTGCAGAAACCACTGAGCTGTAATGTAATTTACATCAAAGGCGACTTAGTACATTCATTTTTCTTTTTTGACATTCCAGTGTTAAAATGGATACTGTGCCTATAATGATACTTTGACATTAAAATGATGTACTGTGAATGACAAAAATGTACAGTAAAACGTTGTTAACCTGGACATCTGGATAACCCGTACCAGTTTTGAAAACAAAAATATGTTGTTTAGAGTAGAAATGAACACCTATTTTAGAGACGATAAACTGCTATTCTCAGTAGGTACATTACTCAAATTCTCTTGCCAGCGGGCAAATTCATTGCACTCACCCCACCTGCTTGGGACCAAGTTGGAAGAGAAACTTTGATAAAGTCATGGAAAAAGTTGTGGCCTGGTGTGTGACTTTCCAGAAAACAAGATTGAAGAAGAAAACATAAGGGTGGAAGGAGATTCTATAGACATTTTTAAAAATATTGATGGCTGTTTGATGTAAAGGAAGAAGATATTGACAATTTGCTGCAAATCGACAATGACAGAGGTTGATTAAGGCTTCATGGGTGAACAGCCGCGTCAAATTTATGAAGATCGAGCTTTCGGCCATTTTTACACTCTATGGCCTTCATCAGGAACTGAGTAATATAGTGTAAAATGGCCGAAAGCTCGATCTTCTTAAATCTGACGCGGCTGATCACCCGTGAAGCCTTAATCAATAACGCTAGTTGCGAAAGCTTCAAGTGTTACATAAATGACAGAGGTTATAAACTGATTAAGAAGAAGGCATTATTACATCATGCAGTGTTACTGAAAATGAAAACGTAGAATATTCAGATTCAGACAGTGTTGATAAACCAGCTGTTTTACACAAGCAGTAACAAACAGAGAAATTGATGCTTTATTTCGAAAATCAAGTCAAAACATTGCCAAATGAACTAATGTTAAAGCGGATGTGACATCGCGCTGCTCATAAGGGATACCTAAACTGAGACAATAGAAGTTTACTGCCTTTTGTACTACTGACTAGTTTGTATAATGTGTACAGTACAAATACATAATCTATTACAGTAATGTACGTGTATGTGTTTTTAGGTGAAAGTGTGCCGATTGTAATTTGTAAACTCCATTAAAGATATAGAAATTTAACTGTATTGGAACACCACAGTGATGCGAAATAATTATTAAATTATAGATGAGTCGTATTTATTACATATCAGCTTCACTTATGTACCTATAGCATTAGAGCCGATGATGCGAATGATAGTTCGCGAAACATGTCCTCAATATAGGTACGTAAGTGAAGCTGATGTGTAACAAATACAACTCATCTATAATTTAATAATCCATTAGAGATATTTTGGTGATGTTTTACATTTTTTTTTATAACCCGGATTTTTGTTAATTCAGGATGGCACCGCACCCAGTTGATCCAGATAAACAAGGTTTTACTGTATTTTGAAACACATGTGCCTCTGTTGCTGCAGCATATGTTTACAAGATAAATACACTTTACTTCACAGTAATTATGCTAGACCTGGTAGTATTAACTTCTTAATTAAGAGTTTTTAAAAGTTCAGCAAGTCCACATGATCCCAAATCATGGCCTGCAAGTTTAATATTGCACATTTAGGCATACCTGAAAGTCATTATCATGTAACACAGTTTCTTTATAGAACCAGTAAACAATATTTCTTAAGCTACTTTTCTTGAAACAGCAATACAAGTGCAACTTCCTTCAGTCTATTCATTAGATACTATAAGTTACAGGTACAGTGAGCTGATAGAGCATGTGGTAAGTGAAACAGTTGGTGGATAGGACAGACTCTGAGAGCTTTGCTTCAATCTCCAGCTTTGGACTTGACTGGCAAATGTTACAGGTAGAAATTATCTGTTTTTGAGAATATATCTAATGTTTAGGAGTGTTGATGTCTTTATGCTGATGTTAAATCAATAAAAACATGGACCAACAGTTGAAAATGGGAGCAGATCTTTGAAATATATGGTGATGCATTCATACGATCTCTCCACTGTGCAAGAGAATCAAGTGTCGCCAAGGAAATAGTTTGATAGAAGTGCACTAAAATCCTTACCTCTCACACAGGCAGCACATCTCTTATTGTTCTATTAAACAGGTCCTATTATTTTTCCAGTACTTATAGCATACTATACTCCACTTCAGGTCATAGCAATTTACCAAGTGAGCTGCCAGGATTGCAACAAGATATACAAGACTAGAAGAAATCTAGGAAAAAGAATGAAAGAACACTTCAGAAATATTAAATTCAAACACATGGACAAGTCTGCCGTAGCACATCACTTTTGGTCTGAGAAAAACAACATAAAGCAAGAATACAATTGATCAAAGAGGCAGAGAAACCTCAAACTGCAGATTTGGGAAAACATATTCATTACTAAGAAACAGAACCTCTTGATGAATTTTGAAATTCCCGCTGTGGATGACATCATCAAACTTACCAGATTATCAGATGGAAGCTCAACAACAAGCCAGACGCAGACACCGGTTGCACCATTCAGTCAACCACAGAACTGAGGATAGGGAAGAAGTTCCCAGAAACTAATTTTCATTAAAAAAACTTGCAAGTGAAGAAAAGTGTATACAAGATTGACTCATTTTAAAAACAGAGACATGTTCATTATCAATATAATTTTGAATCAAACTAGTACACAACACTCCACTTATTGTTAGTATTTACCTAGAACGCATTTCGTTAGGATTTCCCTAACATCAGCTGTTGTCGACTGACAATATGTTAGGAAGATCCTAACAAAACATGTTCTAGGTAAATACCAGCAATAAGTGGAGCATTGAGTATTAGTTGGATGCTTCACTGCATCTTAGTCCTTACATATTGGAATATGTTCATTATCATAAATATTAAAAGCAGAAGCATTATTAACAGTAAAGTATTCTTGTTAACCAGGCAAAAAGAACACCAGAGGAACATAAAGTTGAAACAAACAGAAAAATCAGCTGTGTCACACCATTTTTGGACAGAAAACCACAAAATTGGCCATAACATAAAACTCTTAAAATCTTTAAGTACACCCATAGAATTTAATATTTGGGAAAAAATATTCATAACCAAAAACCGGGATAAAGTTATTTTGAAATCCTAGCATTAAATGAAGTATTAAAACTTAGTGCCCCTAACACCAGATGGCAGAGGGATTGGAGCACCGAAGTAGTGGAGGAGGAAGAATGTTCCTTTAGTCACCAAACAGCTGAGGATGAGATCGAATGATTTTGAAAACATTTCGATTATACAACAACATAGTAAGTGAAGTTGAGTGTAAACATAGTGACTCATTAATCAAACTCAAAAATGTTCATTATCGCCTACTGAAATAATGGAGGTGACACGAGAGGAACAATATGCAGCTTTAAAATTCTGCTTTTGTCTCAACAAATTTTCAGCTGAGGCCCATACAATGTTACAGGAAATCTATGGAGAGTCTGTTCTTCCCTACAGCACAGCTCGAAGGTGGTTTAAGTTATTTAAAGAGGGCAGACAATTTCAAAGGAAGGTGGACCCAACACTCCAGTTACTGTTGTTATGGAAGAATACATCAACACCAACAATACATCAATCCAATATATCAACTGTGAGAGAAGATCAACAAATAACATTAAGAATACTTTTTCAAATTTCAACGCGAGGGTATCTACCAAGACAGTCCACACAAAGTGAAGACCGACCCCCTTCTGACTACCAGGGAGTTACCGAGCTGTCCCCGAAAGGCGCCAGGCACCTCTGTGGAGCTTTCCATAGGGCAAGACCTAGAAGCTAACATCATCTGGTCCGAAAACACAAGACGGGATGGAAGTGGATACGCCACTTACACACGCCAACCCCAAAGGGGAAGGCTACCGACATGACCTCGGTGGGGCCGCCTGGTGATCTAGCACACCTTCTACTAGCTATGCTGGCTAGTACGTGGGAATATATGGCTTCCCTCAACCCTGTCCGAAGATGTACCCGATCTCCCACAGGTATCGGGAACCACTGTCCCCCCGAGTCCAACCCAATCCAAACAACTCCCCTACGGGAGAGACTCAGCAGTTCGGCCCGAGTTTCCTCTAGTAACGTTAAACATTGCAAGATCATATCAGGTGCAAAAGACCACATTTCCATAAAACACGAAGGATGATGCACCATGATAATGCATGACCACATATTGCCAATGTTGTTCCTGAATTACTTACAAACATCAATGTGTAGTGTACCCCTATAGTCTGGATATAGTGTCGTTTGACTTTTAGATAAAGTCAGTACCAGTTTAGAATGATCAGCTTGCTTCCGTAAACAAACTAGCTCAACAGATCAATATGAACACAGTTGACACTGGGTTTCAGAGGAAAGACCTCAATGTGACCTAAACATTTGAGAAAAATAATAGCACCCTTTTGTAACAATAACAGATTGCTACCTGTTTGAGAGGTAAGGATTTTAATGTGCCTCTGCTGAAATGTTTTCCCAGCAACTCTTGATTCTTTTGCGCAGTGAAGGGAGCCTATGAATGGATTACCATATATTTTAATGATCCTATATATCCTGCAATAATACTCTAAATGGAGAAATATGAATGTTTAACATTGGTTTATGTTTCGTAATTCCTTATTCATTTTCCCCAGTTCTCTTTAAAAACAAAAAATTAAGGTTTTATCGTAAAAATCAACATTAGATATATCTCTAGAACATAGTTAATACATCTTATTCACTTATCAATTAAATGCAAGCTGAGGGTGGCAGTAAATGCTCCTGATACATGTAGCTTAAGTGTAAAATTTGCTATAACCACTGACTACGCATCTACCCCATTTTTCCTCCAGTCTAACAGCAGTACTAACTGAAGGAGCTGCAGTTCATTGTTTGTAGAATTCCTGGCTTGAATTAGCCATTACATTAAATGCAAAGGAATTATCTTTCTTTCTCTACTTTTATGAGGGCCAGTAAAAGAGTGAATTCTTGGTAAGTCAATTTCTTTGTGGCAACTTAAAAAAAAAAAAAAAAAAAAAAAAAAAAAAAAAAAAAAAAAAAAACGATGTATGAAGCACTGTGTATACAAAATGTGAGTGATTTGGGAAAACTTTAAATCAATTATTAACTTAAAATAGCCCTTAGATTAACAACTGAAAATTATCCCACTTTTATACTCTTTAAAAGAAAATTAATGGGCTGGCCCCGTAGCTCAGTTGGTAGAGCACCTGCCTGCTGTGCTAGGGGTCCTGGGTTCGATTCCCGGCAGTGGGGATGGGGATTTTTCTCCGACCAAGATAATTCCCCATCTTCCCCAGAGTCTGGAAGTATGAATGAGAGTGTGAATGTGTGTGTGTGATGTAATGATTAAAAAAAAACCTAACGAATACGAGTTAACAGCTTCGATATGTTCCAAGGGAAAACGGCTGCCGATATGACCATTGTAGTTAAAGGCAGGGTATAAATGGAACAGGTAAAAAAAAAAAAAAAATTAATAAGAAAATTTACATAATTTTCTTTAAAGATAAGTGAAGCTGTTGTTACAAATAATTTGTGTAGAAAAGGACATGTTTGCAAAATATTAATAATACAATTGAATACAATTGAAATAATAGGAGAGATTAGGGAATCATTTGTAGTTTTACTGCACTAATAGAAAAAACAGGCCAAATTTATCCTTCTCTCAGTTTCCAAAAGATCCAGCAAGGGAAATTAAACGTTTACCTGACTGTTTAAAAATGACAAATTATAAAGAATTCAGTGTTTCTGAATAGATTGTCCTAAAGACGCAAGGTCTTCATTCGTGACTTTCTAAGCTCTTTCTTATAGTATTTCCAGAAGCAGAAAATAAATATTAAATGTTAGGAGCCATTTATTTGATATTATAGAAAAAGATGACATATATACTAATATTACTATAATTTTGAATCAAACTACTACTTGATGCTCTATAGAGGATGTTAGGAAGGTCCTAAACCCATTCTAGGTAAACACTAGCAAATATGGAGCATTATGTACTAGCACAAAAGTGAATTGAGAAGATATTGACACACTGCTTCACTCACTCTGTGAAGTACTGTACACAAGTTAAAAATATACGAACTACACTTAAAAGTTTCGAAATCTATGAACCCAGCCATGTGGTCTAACTTAGAAAACAATATGTTGTCAATTCTTAATTTGAAAATGCATAAGAAAACAGCCATCTTGAAACAAAAATTCATCAATTCAGTGTGAATGAAACAGTGTGTAAATATCTCTCGATTCACTTTTGTGCTAAGTTGTGCTTCAATGTCTCTACGCTTCTTTCAATTTTATACTTTCATTATGTACTAGTTTGACTCAAAATTATATTAATTTGCGCTTAATTGTATCATAGTCCTTATTGATAAGAATATTAGTAATAAAGTTTATTTTTCTTCATTTTGAGAACATATAATTTATGAAAACCATAATTGAAGTTACAGTAAATACTGTCACGAGCCCATTGTTCATCGAGGCGGCGCCGGTGACTAGTTCAAAGGGATGGGCATGCAGTGTGTAGATAAAAGCTCGCCGAAACGGCGGGGGGGGGGATGGATTTCTCGAGAGTTCTAGTTCTTTGTTCTAGCCGTGTCTTGATTGTTTGAGAAATTTCTGAAATGTGAGTAATCTATAAAAAGGCAGCCCGCCCCCCACAGGAGTCAGTCGTTAATTGAACGCATGTGCGAGAACAGCTGGTGAGCTGTGTCGATGACCTTGCAAGTTATATTGTGTATGTGACGTAATTCTGGACTGCTGTGTATGAAGTGTTTTTCTATGGAAATAAAGTGAAATTTTTGGTGTTTGTAACCTGGACTTTTTAATTGCACGAACCCAAAAGTCACAATACCCTTTTGCCTACAATCTTAAACAATAATTATTGCTATTATTCCTTGTCTTTACAGAAATCATTATACTTCATTAAAGAACTAATTTAAATATGCCTGTGTCATTAATCAACTCAATTTTTACTTTTGACTTCAACAATAGTGTCATCAATTTCCAAAATTTTAATATATGTTTAATAAAAGTAAAAAGAAGTTTTTCTCCAAAAGAACAAAATAACAAAGTATATCTTGATCGCCTGCTAAGACAAATCTAGTAAGTATCCACCAGGAGCACTTGCGTAAACTACCCAATCAACGTATATCCTTTATGCGCCAAGGATTGTGACAGTATTTCAGTAATATAGCAGCTTGCATATGTCTTCAAATAGTTTTCCAATACTTTGACTGATAGCAACAATGGTCAACATGGCAAGAGAAAACAGTAAAGTTTTCTTGCACTAAAGTACAAAATCATATGAAATGTCTGTACTCTATGTATTTGGACTTGTGTCTCATGAATACATTATGGTTTTGATTCTCTAGGCATAAACAACAGATTCATTCTCACTTTTTTTGACTTGCCCTCATAAAATGTGTATTTAGTTTCTTAAAATGTTATACCATTCCTAATCCAAGTTTCTGAATTAATAAATCAAGAAAAGAGCTCTATTGTTAATGGCTACAACCATGTCAACAATTTCATGGATTTTAAGGATAGTAAAAACTGTCATACTAAGCCCAAAAATCTACTTCTTGTCCAGTTAAAAATACTGATGATCCTTTTTCTAACAACTTTTTTCTATCAAAATAAATCTTCCTAGTTACAATTTCAGAAGCAGATAATATTTAAATATCTGCAATAATAATGCCATGACTAATTTCTTCTACTTAAGAAAGAAAATGCTTGAACATTCAAAGAGAATAAATCAAATTAAAGTGCAATAAGTTTTTTTTTTTTAAAAAAATGTTTGAACTGTACTTTAATGCATATGCACAATATAATCATATATTTTATCTTGTAATTAGTTATTGCATGTAGTTCCTTAAAGCTATAGTAGTTTAAAACATACAAATGTAGATAACACATGTTTTTTAAGGAAAATTCAAGCCATGGCTTTAGGAAGTTTTCATTTCACAACCTCCCCTCCACAAAGGAGGTGCATAATTTGTTTGTTTAAGCCAATCTTTGCAATTATCCTCTTTCCTGAGCAAAATTTGTCTTAGCTGGATCTTGCACCCAATTTCATCAATACATTCACTCCTTTCTCTTGATACTCTTCTTTTGTCATCCAAAAGCTATCTCTATCTTTCATCACTTCAGCAAGCACTGCACCACCTATGAAAACCATGTCTTTACGCCGAGGAGGATCTTCAATCCTTATTTTAAATTTCTGTGACAGAAAACATTACCGTAAGTAAAGGACACTGTAATTGACTTAAATGTTTAGATTTTAAAACTAGCAAGAGTTTTTGTTATTAAGCAATAAAAGCATACCTTCAAATCATATACACTTGAAAAAGCAAATTGAAATTAACACTGTGAAATAATGCAATTATTAGAAGTTATTCAATAAGTCGACTGAGACATTCTGTATTTGAAATACCTCAATTTTCTTTCAACACATTTCTCCTCCAAGGCATTATAAAGAAGTTGTTGACTGGCTGGAACCTTGGCGTTCAAACTGATCATAGTTTTCCGAAGACAATTCAATGAAGCTAAGTAAAATACAAGGGGCGTCCAGAAAGTAAGTTCTGTTTCAATTTATCTCCGATGCAGCGCTGCGATCGCAGTTCCGCACATGCGCGGTAGACACTCTGTATCAAGGAGAAGAAACATGTGCCATTGTAGGATCGCTGTCAGCCACGTACGCTTTGTTGTGCTTGTTTACAATGTCGGTGTTGATTGAAAATCCTGTCACTTGTGAAATCAGATCTGTGATTCGTTTTCTGAATGCTACGAAAGTGAAACCAATTGAAATTTATCGGCAAATTTGTGATGTCAAAAGGTGTTGTGTTTCTTCACGACAACGCATGACCATACACTGCAAATGCGACGAAAAACATCCTACAGGGATTTGGCTGGGACGTGTTTGACCACCCCCCCCTTACAGCCCTGACCTCGCTCCTAGCGACTTTCATCTGTTTTTGCATCTCAAATCTTTCCTTGGTGGTCAACACTTCAACAATGATGAAGAGCTGAAAGAAAATGTTTCCAACTGGTTGAAGACACAGGCAGCAAACTTCTATGAAGAAGGTATACAAAAACTTGTGCCTCGCTATGACAAATTTCGGTAGTTATGTGGAAAAGTAGTTTAAGAGTTGTAGAATTTTGTGCAATAAATAATTTTTCTGTATCTGTACACAATTTAATTTTATTACCAAACAGAACTTAATTTATGTATATATGTATCGCGTTGTGCATGTGTGTGTGCGTGTGTGTGTGTATTTCTTTATACTATATGTGCACGATTTCTTGAGCTTTCGGGCCCCAAGTCCTCATTTGGTAGGTTTTGCTTACTTTCGTAAACACAGATGGCAACTTTGAAACATGGAATGCACTACATACTCTGACATCTAGTAGCTAATATACTAAGCTTTAACACCATTTCATTTTGAGCAATTTTAAGGTAATTATTAGCTAACCAGTTTACAACAAATCTAAGAGCAAGACGTATGTTGTGGACATTATGGCTCTTGAAAGGGGACACACTATTACTCGTCAACCTCCGTATAACTATGATCCAAATGCAATTGAGCTGACGTGGGTAAAAGTAAAGAATGTTTTCAGAGGATGCAATGTTAACTGAGAGCCACATATCTGCGGAAACTTGCTATAGAAGCGACGGACTGGGAAGGATACTGCAAGAAGGTCCAAGAGCTGGAAATGCAATATTGAAGAAAATGATAGTGTTGTAGAAAATGCAAATGATGAAATTATTAACACATCAGAGAATACCAGCGATGAAAGTGTCGCTGAAGTTGACTCACAAAGCGAGTGAGTGTTTATAGCTGTCATAATATTTGTTTTCTACTTTTATGTGTTTCATAACATAGTAAATATATAAGCATACAGCATATCGGATGGAGTTCAATTTATTGTTTGTTCACACATCTCATACCTTCGGCAAATATCTTTGCTTATCTTACCGTGATTTGGCTGAATTTTTTCTAGGTTGACCATACTGCAGAAACAAGAGCATGTTAGCTCTCTCTTCTTCCCCTCTGCCCACACTGCACCACACCACACACCGTAATTCCAGCACTCAAGAAAACATGCACATATAGTATAAATGTTCTCCCATACTCTGTGATTAATATGAACTGGTTTTAGTAGTTGGGTTCTCTGTTGTATGTTGTGGTGGTGATCCGAGAAATGTGCTGCTACTGCAGATTTCTTTCTTTCTTTTTGCTCGATGTTCATAAAATGTTCTTTTAATCTGGTTCCAATGTTGCATTTCATCTTTACCATGTATATCTTACTGCAATCTGAGCAATTAATTCTATAAATGCAGACATCTTTAACAGAGGAATTTTGTCTGTTTTTAGGTTTTTGATTAAGTTTCTGATATTGAATTTGCTTACTAATGCCAGGGTGATGTTAAATTCACTGAAAATCTTTTGAAAATTTTTGTTTGCCCATGTGAACTTTTTTTTTTGTCTGTAAAAGCTGTTAGGGTAGTAATGTCATTCAATTGTATTTGTCTACTGAACCTTTTTAATTTCTTGTCTACCAACATTTTGCTGAAAATGTTTACTGTCGCCATTTCTATTATTTGGTATATTTGGTAATGTATTCCTTTTCATCCATCGGTATGTCAATCAGTCTATTCTGGGATAATCTTCACAATAAAGCACGAAAAACCTTACTACTAAAACCAGTTCATAATAATCATGAATTAAACATCTGGAAGAACATTTCTGTAAAGAAATTTGAAACATATTTAATGAATTTTGACATTCCATTGGAAGAAAATATTTTACTCAGCCTCATTGAATTACTGCCAGATGTCTTGTCTGCGGAGAACCATCATCAGCTAGAGCACCAAAGTTCTAGCCAGTCAAAAACTTCAAAAAATTTAAAAATTTATACCAATGAAACTTGATAAGGCAGAGGGTTAACAGAAGATTATGATTTTAGTTTAAAAAATGTATAAAATACAATTCAATCATGAATTCACCTTTATAACAAATATATTATAAACAAATGTGTATGATAATTAAAACAAATCACCTCTAGTGATCGTAACGCTAACGAGATTGACTGAAGAGGTGAATAAACATTCACAAAATCGAGATTTCAATTACATCATTTCTTTAAAGATAAGTGAAGTTTGTTACAAATTATTATATTTGTGTAGTATTTGTTGCTTCACTGTAACTAGCTTCATTTTTTATGTAACTACGAGGTGTGTCCGTAAAATATGGTCTCCAAGGTGCTGGAGCCGTGGGGAGCGCTATTGCAGATGTATTATTTTATCTTGACAGGAATCCTGCGCGGTAGGGATGAGTAGCAACTGTGGTGGGGATAGTGCACCTATCGCCACAATGCATCACATGCGTAAGATTACGAGAGGGGAGGGCAGTGCATAAGGTGTCTAAAAACAAATTTTATTCTCGAAGCCAGCTTTACAGCTCAAACTCTTATGGGTGCATTATAAGTTGGTGATTGACAGTTGAAGGAGTGGGGAAAGAGAGGGGGATAGCACCGTTGCCACTTTACCGTTGCTCTCCACGTGCTAGGCAGTGAAAATGGCTGGTAGAGGGGAGGAGGAAGTTCGGTTGCGGTAATGCACATGCACATATTCCTAGAAATTTGTGTACTGCAGTATTAATCATAAGCCTGCCGTAAGACTGTCTACACGTTTACGTGAGCAGTTACCTAATTACAGCATACGAAATCTTCGGAATAAACAAAAAATAAATGGTTAGCTACAGTTAAGATTTAGAGAAACAAAAGTGCCATACCTGCACAGAATTATGCATACTATTCCAATGGGAACATGCCGCTTATCTCAGAGTCCCTGCTGTCATTGGTACTGCTTTTCTGATCATCGTCGTTGCCGCCGCCGCCATCGTCGTCATCATCAGAGCTACTGGAATCTCCCACGGAAATTATGAGTTCTTCCACTTTGTTCCAAAATGCCTTCGTTTTCCCATGCTGCTATTATAACTTTTTTGTGTGACAAACAGCATCTTCCCAATTTTTAGCACTTAATTTTGCTATTGCTTCTTCTGTTAGTTTTATAACAGATGTTATAGTGAAATATGTATTGTTGCGCGCTACACATCCCTTTATTTGGGCTTTGGGCCCAAATCAACTCTATTGCATTAAAATGGCAATGGTAAGGAGGAAGTCTAATAATAATTTTGTGGCCTTTTCTGCAGCATTTTCATTAACTATATATTTTGGGAACTGCGGTTTGCTTTTACCAGTTCAAGCAATTCATGCTTTTTTAAATAGTCTTGAACACGCATTTCATTTTTTGTGGTCTTCACAGATAATTTCTTTCTGTCTGTTTCTGTAGCACAAGTGTTTGTGGCAGCCATTAGTAACGATAATTAGCTAAATATTAAAGTTACACTGAAACACTGAAACTGATCACTGAAACACTGAAGTTGATCACTGAAACACATGAATTATGTTGCGAAAATGTAAAGCTGT
Organism: Mantis religiosa; assembly: GCA_030765055.1. Classification (NCBI taxonomy): domain Eukaryota; kingdom Metazoa; phylum Arthropoda; class Insecta; order Mantodea; family Mantidae; genus Mantis; species Mantis religiosa. The sequence continues at coordinate 15,969,090 of CM060957.1, forward strand.
TTGCACCCTGTGAAACATTCACTGCCTGAATCAGGACACTCTTAATTTGGCAGTGATGACAGGGAGAAATACCCTAAGTACCGTAAGGGTTATTTATGTTAGAACTGGACCGGGCAAAGGCAGGTAAGAAGGGTTGGTCACTAACCCAGAAAACCTCATAAGATATTCCTTGAAACTAAATCCACACCTGTTCCCTTCCAACAACACGTACTGTCTCATACTAAAGGGCAACGAACGACGACGATATTGTGATACCGCTGATTCATACGCGAAGCAGCAATATTAGCAGTGTCTGCTTATTGCAAACCTCAACATGCCGATAGACTAGCGTCATGCATAAAGCACGTGGTGTAGTGCGATAGAGTTCGCAACGTAGGATAAGCATGCCGGGTTGCTATGGCAACAGTTTACTTTTGATTGGTGGATTGTTGGTTGCTAGGCCACCGCAATGACCTGCAGTGACGTATTTATCCCCTCTCCTTGTTTTCGCAGCTGAATAGCACGTGGAGGAAAAACGCCAATCACCAACTTACGATGCGACAATTATAAGTTGTAATTCTTACTATGGTACTAATCTCCACACTTTTGTTAGATCTTAAATAGTATATAGGCATTTGGAACAAAACCCTGTTCTCCTTAAGAAGGCATGATAAACAACTGTCGGCCTTTCAGTATCGCTGCAGAGTCCCTGTAACGTATTTCACTCCAGCCATATGGTCCAGTATGTGCTGTATTTATATAAGTTTCATCCATATAAACTATATAAACTACACTTCAATATCTCTGAATATTTCGTAAATACTTAAGCCTTTTTGCACGTATGGTGCGATGTTCGATTAAAATTTGTCTGTCACGCTTAGTGTCTTTTTTTTTTTTCAAATAATCCTAGCTTCAAAAGAACTCTTCTTAATGTTCAGACACTGCCTTGGAAGTCAGTAGAATTTTTAGCTTCATAAGCACTTTCTTCAAAGCTGGTCTTTGTTTTTCTGTGCTTTAAAATTTATTCATAGTTCGCCTAACTACTTCTGAATTAAAACATCCAAATTAGATTTTGTGCATGTTCTTAATCTTTGTTTACTGAGTATAGAGAAGGACGTTGTTGCACTAGCACCAATGGCTTTTCTTTCCTTAATAGCTCTCCTAAACTGCTTTCTGACACAACTGTTGCCTCAGATACCCTTCCCCAGATTTTTATAGCTGACCCAGACCATTGTTACTTTTTTTATAAATCTATGGATATTGGTTATTACTTCTCGTGTTTTTAAATGCAGCACTTTATTTCCTAATGTGCTGCTAGGAGGCGTCATTTATAAATGCTCTCTTGGAACCAGGAGACAAGCACATTTTGAAACAAGCTGTAGTGTTACCGAGTAGCTTTGCATGTGTTTACTCACTCGCAACTGGTACGCAACTGACCTGCCCTCCCCTCCAGTTGTAACCGTTCTGCGGTGGACTCGTCCAGATACCACTGCGCATCGCTCTGCACTTTTCAAGATAAAAAAAAATACATCTGTACGCGAGATCCGGCAACACTGGCGTGTAGCTTGGTTTCACCCCATCAAATCCCCACCACAACGAACCCATTGCAACCATTAGTCTTGGCTGGGCAGCCGTTTGCGATGGAGCTTCCTATCACTTCCACCGCCAAGTGCAAGTTGCATGCAGTGATCCGTTTTTGAGTGCCAAGGGCACTATCCCCACTGAAATTCATCATCAGTTATGCGAAGTCTACGGGCCACAGTGTATGGATGTCAAAAACGTGTGAAATTGGGTCAGAGAGTTCAAAGACGGATGTACAATGTCCATGACGAACAGCGTTCTGGTCGGCCTTCGGTTTCAGCCGAAACAATTGCAAAAGTGGAGCAAGAAATGCTTAAAGATCACATGTGACAGTTTGCAAGCTGTGCGAACTTGTCCCTGAGGTCAGTAAGACTACGATTGACAGAATTTTGACTGAACATTTGCATTATTGCAAGGTCTGTGCGAGGCTGAATTCCTGGCGCAGTTCGGATGGGACATCCTCACCCATCCCCCCTACAGTCCAGACTTAGCACCTAGTGATTATCATCTGTTTCCTGAGTTGAAGTCACACTTGGGTGGAACACATTTCCAGACCGACGATGATTTGAAAAATGAGGTTGAGTGCTACCTGCACAACTTGGCAGGAGAGTGCTATGACAAGGGTATACAAAAACTGCCATAGCGCATGCAAAAGTGCATCGATCGCACTTGAAAAATAGTTGTAAGTTCTGCCTTTCCATCAATGTAACATTCATTGACAACAAACATGTTTTCTATATTAAATAAAATTGGAGACCTTGTAACCTTTTCTCCTGCTTTTCTTCTCTACAGAACTGTATAACCTGATATAAATGGGATACTTTACTTTTCTAGTCTTTAACTTTGTTGGTGCTTTCATAATTAAACTTTTTTTACGGACACACCTTGTATTTAACTGTGTTGCTGAATAATGTTATAGCTTATTTACGGCCTTATTACTTTGTAAGAAATAATTTCTTTCTGAAGCAAAATATAGTAATACTTATAATATTATTTAGCAGTGATGAAGAAAGCATTTTTATCTTATTTTCAACATGGTATTCATGATTTCTTTTACTATCTTCTTTTTCAAACACAGTTGTCTTGAAATAGAATTAAACTGAAGTCTTATTGCTAAAAATTATTCCATACATACCGAAAGTTTATCTATGTCATTCTTTAATACTCGCTCAAGATACAGTTGTTTGATTTCTCGCTCTAATCTGCTGGGCAAACCTGGATACATAGTTGATCCACCGGACAGAACTATATGTTTATAAAGCTCACTGCGCATGTCAATGTCTGCCGCTTGAATTGTGTTGAATACCAATTCTGCAATACCTAAAATCAATTTTATAAAATCAAATAAATTACAGCATAGCTATAAGTTTGCTTCTATGAAATAAATGTATTTATTAAGTACTAATAAATTAAATATATGGCATTTTAATCAAAATCATTAAGAGGCATGTCTGAGAAAATAAATTTATTTAAAGGGTAGTTTGGATGTGGGGATTTACTTAAAAACTATGTTGCTTTATGGGAAAATAAAAATATTACACTATCAAGTTTGACATTTATTCAACATTTTGCGTTTAGCATTCATACACACATGTTCTCTCTCTCTCTCTCTCTCTCTCTCTCTCTCTCTCTCTCTCTCTCTCTCTCTCTCTCTCTCTCTCTTACCTTCTAAAAATACATGTTTTGTATTCGGGGGTTCTGAAAATATATATTTCTGTGAAATTTTAATGATAGAATTTTTGGATGGAGTCTAATAACTTCTAACAATTAGTCAAGGATAGAAAACGTAAAAATAATTTTTACACATAAATTGTTTTAATGAGATTTATATTTTTATACAATAAATACAAAATGTAATGATATTATGCAAGTTTATACTTTATTTTGATAATGTCCAACATCTCAAAACTTTTACCTTGGCCTTCTACATTTATTAGATGTGGTTGAAACAAAGCCTCAGGGGCTTCGAAACGTTCTCCTCCAACTTTGATGACACGTCCGTCTGGCAACTGTATGTTAAAAAATAAATAATTAATTACATATTCCAATGTGTAAGGACTATGATACAATGAAGCACAAAATTAATATAATTTTGAGTCAAACTAATACTCAATGTTCCACTTATTGCCAGTATTTACCAAGAACACGTTTCGTTACGATCTTCCTAACATCATCAGCTGCTGTCGACTCAGCTGATGAGAGAGTCAACATGAAAAATTTAATGCCATGGCCGGATCTCCTGGTTTCCGTCCAGTCTTACAATACTTTAAATGGATCCTTTGCATCACATATCACAAGCATTTATATTTATGTTTATAATTTAATTTATATTGTGAAGTTCCTTTTAATTATCATCATTTTATCCATTAAGTACTTATGATAGTAAGTCGCCACAAATGGTGTATCTCGGATGCGAGAGCCCCTAGTGGTCTACCGGGGAAATATACAAGTCAATTGGAGAATTTAATGTCAAGACGGCACATTGGCCATGGTAGCTCAATGGATTAGAGCGAATGGATGGAAACTGAGAGATCCGTGGCATTGAATTTTTCTTGTTGACTATCAAAACTCTTAGCCTATATACGGCTAGTGTGAAGAACTGATTATTTTCCATCAATTAACTAAAATAATCAGCTGATGATGTTAGGAAGATCCTAACGAAACGCATTCTAGGTAAATACTAGCAATAAGTGGTGCATTGAGTATTAGTTCGACTCAAAATTATATTAATCAATTACATGTACTGACCTTGTTTTATAAATGTAATATGATATATGCACTTAGATTCATCATCTACAGTCACAAAAGCAAACATAGATCTACAGTTAGAACTGAGAAACACTGATGTTTGTAACATTTATAAAACCTAAAACATGCTTTAGAAGGGTAGCTGCTTCATTTGTGGCTCTTGTACAGTCAATGCCAAAGATAATCTCATTGCACCTCGTATCCATGTGAAATTGTGAAGCCATGGGCATTTTATTGCTTGCTTTGGCTGGGATTTGCCCTCATTCTGCTAAAGAATTGCAACAATAACCACACCAGACGTTACAAAATAGTGTAGAAACTACATATATGTTTATGATTTGGATTGTATTTGCTAAAGGAGAAAGAGGTGGAGTATGTGCGTTGAGCTTGTCATATAGTCTTTGTATCAAGATTGGTAGCCATACCTTATTGGCTATTGCAGGACACAACTTATGAAGGGGAATATGCTAAGGGGAACACATAATCAAGAGTTAGGACTTTTAGGACCCCGCGAGAGAACACAGTTAACTGCTATGCAACATAATACAACCTACTACGTAATGCGTCAAAACACTCACGGCCGTACAATCACCGCACGCACTGCCATTAGTGACAGAGTGGCAGTGTTTGGAGACAATGATTTTTTTTTTTTTTTTGCTGACAGTAAAGAACATAAATGTCAGAAGTACGTAAACGCACGATGGACGAAGAGTTAGCAAGAGGTGATATTTTCACACAGAAGGTATGCTATGTAGAAATTAAGGGCACTAAACCCAAATGGCTGAGACAGCACTGCAAAACTAAGAAACATCAAACAAGGATTTTAGCAAAAGCAGAGGTCGAGGAACAATCAGGGCCAAGTGTAACTTCACCGTCTCAGTCCAAATTTTTCAGCACTTGTGTAAGATAGTGTGTGCAAATATAGTGATGCACACAGTATAAAATACTCATTTTAAGTACTTCATACAAAAGTATACTAAACGAGATCCTCCTTTTCAAACAAATTTACTGAAACGACAATGTTATATTGATGTCATATCGCAAATACGAAAAAGAATGGACGAAAATAAAATGTAGATTTCAATTGAAATTGTTTGTGTGTTAGATAATGAGCATAGTTCTGCAGTACAAGTCACTCATTCCCTCATTTCAAGCAAATTACATGAAGATTTGCTCTTCATCAGAAACTGTTTTTCAGATCTATCCAAAAGCATTGTTCAGCTAGAAAAGAGAGGTAATAAAATGCCTCATGCCATAGGGCTCATAGAAGAACTAGCTCAACAGATAGACTCAGCAGCTACGGGACCTGTCATGGATAAAATCCCCGTAGGGGAGGGGATCCGTCCCCTTCAGCTGCCATGGTGCAGGCGCTGCGGACCCCTAGCACTCGTGGTACCTGTGACGTTACTAGAGGAACCTTGGGCTGAACATTCGAGCCCCTCCCTGATTGGGAGTTGTTCGGATTGGGTTGGACTCGAGGGGGCAGTGGTTCCTAATAACCGTGGGAGATCGGGTACGTCTCCGGATGGGGTTGAGGAAAGCCATTAATATTGCCACGTACTAACCAGCATAGCTAGTAGGTGTGCTAGATCACCAGGCAGCCCCACCAAGGTCATAATGGTAGCCTTCCCATTTTGGAGTTGGCGCACGTAAGTGGCGTATCCACTTCCATCCTGTCTTGAGTCCACAGGACCAGATGGGGGGGGGGGGTTGTTAGTCTCTAGGTCTTGCCCTATGGAAAGCCCCATGGAGGCACCGGGCGCCCTTTTGGGACAGCTCGGTAACTCCCTGGTCAGAGGAGGCCCGGGTCCTTGGTCCTACGGGTCCAGGACTAATGGGAGTAGAACCTCTGGCGTTAACGTGTCATGGATAAAATAAAAACAAAATGAAGACCATACTTGAGAAAAACTCAGCTGTTTTAAAATGCTAAACATAAAAAATAATTTTCAAGAGCATAAGAAAACAGCGCTTACAAGGCAATATGATCTGCAACATTTTATGTTTGCACCTGTTACATCATTTGATGTCGAGAGAAATTTTCAGATTGCAGATTTTGCTTGAGTGACAGAAGTTTAAAATGTATGTTGTTATACACTGTAATAAGTTGAACAACTAAAGAGTAGGCATTTATTTTTTAATGCAGAAGTAACTTATTTTACTTTATTATTCAAAATGTGTTTTGTTATACTTCTACTTCTATTGAATGATTATGAAAAAGGTGACATAATTTACATATTGCTTTATTAAAACAGTTTTGTTAGCACATTTGTATACCACTAAGGTGGACGACCTTGTTTACTAATGGAAATAAACCACGCCCCTCTTCCTATGCTCACAGCATGCATGCACAACCAGCTGAGTCCTAGAGGTCCTAAGTCTATACATAATGAATGCCCAGGTTAGTGAAATGTGAAATATGTATGTGTGAGAACATTTTACGGTGGATGGAAATTAAGTGTGTGTGGTGTTTTAGGGCCTGTCAACAACAAGGTCATTTGGGCCAGATATTCATTACACACATAGACAATACGTAGACTATCTTCCCCACTTTAGTGATATATTTGCATCCAGTATTTTACTATAAAACACTTTTATGCAAAGCCATTGCAGTTACTATAACAGTGCAACCAGCCCCGCACATAACCATGATATGTCTACAAGAAATTTTGCTGGTATACAGCATGGCTGATTCAGAGACATGTTTTAATTAACACCAGAAAAAGCAAAGGCATCAACCTCTCATCAAGCCATCACATTCCATGGTAGACAATGTAAGGACGTACCTCAAAACACCCCAGAAAACAATGCAAAATCAACCTAAGATATTCTTTGGCGCTGTGTGTAACAAGGGTCTGTGGTTTAATTCCCAGTCATGGAGTGGTGACTTTAAGACACCTCTATCCATGTCTTGACATCTGATTGATTCAGGTGAAGTATCCCCAAGGCCTGAACTAGGTCCTCTAGTTCCAATGCCATTCTAACATCAGAGATAACTGCCACCTGATACCTCCAGCTAATAAATGGGTGAAACCAGATTCCCCTGAAGGTTGTATTGGACCATATGAAGCATGTTGAAAAAAACAATACTTACGACATCTATCTTAATCATTCAGAGACATTTTGAGTTGAAGAGATAAATTTCCGGAGAGATTATACAAATATAACAATTTGTAACATAAGCCTCGCTTAACTTAAGAAAATGGTGTTAATTCTTCTTTCTAATTGATATCGATTTCACAAACTCTTGTCTGCATCTTTAGTCAAAGATAACCACAGGAGAAAACATGTTGCCAAAATAAAATCCAACAATACTGCTCCAATAATCAAAGTCCTGTACCAATCAATGAAGAGAAATATTCTCAAAACATGTTCTAGATTTTAAACATCCTGGTAGTTCAATGGTTAAGAACAACTGGATGGAAATTGGGAGACCCATGGTTCAAAACCCAGCTATGGCATTAATTTCTCATTCTGACTCTACCTATCCAATCCTTCATATAGATAGTTGGAAAAAAATTAATTTCCATCAGCAACCAAATTTTGGGATATTTGGTTTCTCAAATTCAAACTATAAATGTATGCTCTAAATCTATAAATTTTTAGACTTTGTTATACAAGAATTATATAAATGAAGATGTCTTTATATGGAACTTTGCTTTATCATATTTAATTCCTATGGCAGATGTTTGTAGAAATAAAATTGAATAATAAATAATTACATCATTTTACTCATTTGTTATAACACTTGTGTCAATTTATCAAGATTTAACTGTATTGGAACACCACAGTGAAGCGAAAAATTATTAAATTTTAGATGAGTCGTATTTCTTACACATCTGCTTCACTTTCGTACCTATTTTGAGGACATGTTTCGCAAATCTTCGTTTGCATCTACGGCTCTTGTGCGACTGACGCTAGATCCAGCGGTGTGGGTAATTCTGGGGTTGTTGCTGCCATCTGTGGATTTAGTGATTAACTTAAATGTGGGATTCTCTTCTAGCGGGATTTCAAAGTTCATTAGTTGGTTTTTATGTTTTTCTATGTATATCCTCTCCCATATGACGAGTTCACTATGTTTTTGTACGTATTTTAGTAATTCTGTGCTATCTTCAATTTCATGATTTTCAGACCAGAAATGAGCTGCTATTGCGGACTTATCAATATTTTTGTATCTAAAGTGCCTGAAGTGTTCTTTCTTTCTAGTGCCTATGTTTCTTTTTGTCCTCCCTATGTAAAGATGTGTAAGAAATACGACTCATCTAAAATTTAATACTTGTGTCAATTGTTTATTATTTATGCAACACATTTCAAGAGTTAATCAGCCAATTGTCAGTTCTTGATTGGTCACTGTACCACATTTAATTACCTAATTGTCACATTTTTTAAAGTAAACATACACAGTATAACATTACGAGAATAAATTATTTAAAACTGGTGCATTAATTTTCAGCAATTTATATACAGTAATGGGAGTAATAGCAAATCTGAGCAAATTCAAGCACAGCCATGTTATATTGCTCATAGTTGAAAAGAAAGGAAAGTGGAAGGAGGTGAAACAAAAGACTGTGTGATACTGAAACTGCAGTGCAAACACCTAATGAAATAGTGGAATAAAAAAAATAAAAAAAGACTTTGGATTTATTAAATTAAAAGTGAACTATGGCTGCGCAATGGCTGAGTTGTTAGGCTGCTTGGCTTTCATCTAGGCAGCGCAGGTTCGATCCCAGGCAACCACAAAGTGGAATTTATGGTGGACAACATAGCACTGGGGTAGGTTTCCTCTGGGTACTCTGGTTTCCCCCACCATCATTCCACCAACTGCTCCATGATTCATCATTTCATCATCCCAGACGTTGGGCCAACCCCTCAGCCCTGGTATCTCAGGTCAAATGCTTCAGCTCCCTTGCTCTGAGGGAACCCAAGCGACTTCTAACACCAGCATTCGTAAGGAAGGGAGAACAAAAAGTCATCTTTTATTTACAAAAGCATTTATGATACTGCTGAATTGGGTGTATTTAACTGGAGTTGATAGTATGGACTAGTAAACCAGGTGAATTCCAATCAGTTCTGTTATTAAGTTTTAGTTTCAGAGGATGGTAATAAATAAATAACAAAAAAAATCTGTCACCTAGCTGTAGTAACGATAAAAAAAATCAACAAATTGGCTGATGATGCAAAAAAAGTATTTACCAAACTAATCCTAATATGTGAAGAATTTACAATTTCTTAAAAAAATAATAAGTTTGTAACAAATTATTATATTTTACTGTAATATAAGATTTGGAAAGTTTCTCTTTGATCTCTAAATTCTAGTTTTTTACTTCTCATACTTATTAAAACATAAATTTCACCAAAAAAAGAGGGGAATGAGTGGGGAATATGCACTTAAAATCTCACAGCTATTATTATTTGAGATTAAAAAGGAAAATATGACAAGAAATATACAAAATAGTTCTTAAAAGATACACGATCTAATATTATCGCGATAGCATGGCTTGTGCACACAAAGGAACTGATAAGGTAGGAATAAAAGGAATGTAAATTTTAATTATTAATTTAATTATTACGCTTAACAACTTGTCATTCTTGTTTCTTGTTACTATTTTTTGTGTAGTTAGTAATTTGACAATTCCACATCACCTTCACAAAGTTTAAAAACACATCAAAGAAGTATTTGTTACAAAAGTGTTACTACTCAGTAGAAGATTATTTAAATGACAAAGGGTAGGAATAAAAGGAATGTAAATTTTAATTATTTATTTGCTTATTATGCTTAACAACTTATTGTAATTCTTGTTTCTTGTTACTATTTTTTGTGTAGTTAGTAATTTGACAATTCCACATCATGAATGTATGATCTGCGGATGCAATAAATGAATATGAATATGAAAGATAGCATGGAGATAAAGCTCTGCTGAAACAGTTAAAGTTAGACATCTGGAACGTTCATGTTTCATCTAGTGCCGTCTTACAGAACATTCGATTTCTTGTTTGTTACAGAATATTCCAGAAATGTCTAGTAATATGAGTAGTGGTATATATAAGGAAGTCGCGACTCGCCAAGAGACAGTCATAAACAGAGTCGTAAACGGAGTTGTAACGAGAGTTGTTGTAAACAGAATTGAGTATCGTGCAACTGTGAACACTGTTTGTGGTCAACGACCTTGGAAGGTTGTAATTGTGTATGTGACATAATTCTGCTACTGTAAGGATTGTCCAAAGTGTATTTCTATGGAAATAAAGAACATTTTGAATTTCGGCAACTTGGACTTTTAATTCTACGAACCCACAAAGTCACAATATATTATAAACTTAATAGATAACAATGTCTAACATAGATATATAATTAACTTAAAAACATTTGACAGCCTGCAACATTCCTTTTTAAAATACAAATCGTTAAAAAGTTTTCTGTTGAAAATTAATATTTAATTGGTATAAATTGTTAAGTGATATCTTACCGTATATGGTTCCACAAGAACAGTGGTTTCCAGCGCTAGTTTTTGCTCTGTTTCAATATTGTACCCAATATAACATAACTTCTCTTTCATTATCCTAACAGTTTCAAAGTCTGCAGAATGGTTGAATGCATAACCTCGAAGTAAAAGCAACTGCAACAAAAAATTTAAATGTATAAACAACATACTTTAAAATCCCAGTTTTAAGATCACAACTCACAATTTTATAACACTGCATAACTTTCAGCTGGTCCTGTTCTTTCTGTTATATTACAATACATTGTCTTTCCTTATTAACAGCTTCCAGGATCCATTTAAAGTACTATAACTAACTCTTGGCAGGTGGAATGTCATGTATTAATTAGAAGCTTAACGGGCAAGATTGGCTCATTGCACTTTTCAATTTTATCAAAAGATATTGTTGACATTTGTCATTAGCAGGGAATAACTTTCAGGTTTGGTTCAGTTATATTGGTCGATGTGTATTACATAGCCACTTCTGTGAAGAAGAAACTGATAAAGTTGACAATAGCCATCATTCTACGAGGGCTGATCAACAAAGACTGATTTTTTCCTGTAGCTTCTGTGATATTTCCTACTGTAACATAAATATTTCAAAAGAGCACATTTTTATGTATAATGTCTGTTGCAGCAGCAGCGTCATATCGGTAGGTTGGTAGTAATGCTCTTTTTGTAGATGCTATGTGCACATCACACACCAGACAATGGAGGTGATGCGATTGGAGCTGTACAGTGCAATGAAATTGTTTTTGTTTAAACCATGCAGCCACTGAAACTTACGAAAAGCTGAAGCAAGCATACAGTGAAGATGCACTACCTTGTGCAACGGTGTTTAAGTGGTTCAAGGTCGACTTGTCTGTGTTAAGCAAGGTGGGCCTGGTGTTTCAGCTTCTGCTGTGACTGATGTCAACATCAATACAGCTGCTCTGATTGTCCATGAGGTTAGGCAGATAGCATTATGGAACCTCAGTGAAGTGTTGAGAATTTCATATGCAGTGTCTTTACAATTATGCACAATCATTTCCATATGACCCGAGTATGTGCCCGTTGGATGTCACATCTGTTGATTCCCAAACAAAAGGCTATGTGAATGGAGACAAGCCATGAGGTGCTGATGGAGGGGATGCATTTTTGAAATTGATTATCATGGTGATGAGTCATGGCTTTATCATTATTGAAATGATTTATCGTCATGCAGTTCCCCCCTCACACTACTGTTACAGCAGCATACTACACGTCAGTATTGGCTACACTGAGGAAGCACATTGCAAACAAACGACCAGAGCTTTCTCGGACTGGGTAGTGACTTCATGACAATGCACAGCCTATCATCACAAATCAAGTCATGCAATTTGTCGCTCAATTCAACATTACCTGTGTATCACATTACCTGTGATTTTTTTAATTGCTATCACTAAAAGCAAACCGTAGGGGCATTCAATTTGAAAACTATGAAGGAGTGCTCAAGAAATTGAGGAGATTCTCAAGGTTCTGACAAAGAATGTCTGCAGCATGTTCAAGGACTGACAGAGACGCTATAAAAAGTGCAAGATGAAGTAGGATGGGACTATTTTGTAAAAAATCATGTAAACATTGAAATGGAGTAACAAACATCTGTGAAAACAAATCAGTCTCAGTTTTTGCTGATCAGTTTTTGTAATTGCTGGAATGACATGATGACTGCAATCCTGAATCATTTAACATAGCAGTGGCTAATGTCAAGGAAATAACCCTGTGCTACATTCCAAACTTTCTCTACAAGCTATTTTCAAATAATTTTATTCTTTGATTTATTCCTTGTTACGATAAAACAATCACTGCACATTTATACATTTTGTTTAGCTCCAAGAAAGTTATCCAAAATATCACATTTTTAAAAAGCAATATGACATATGATGGTTTTGCTCTTTGCATGACCACAACAAAAAACAAATATACCTACTTACCACCGGAAAAATGTGTAAGTATTTTAAAATTCAGAGCAATAACAAAGAATATCTCAGAAATGGTTTAATGTAAAGTATATATATTTCATTTTAACTGTATCTTTAGCAAGATCCAAATTTTGTTTATGTCTTACAGGACACCTTTGACTTCGAATGCTCACATCTTTGAGCATGGATTTGAACCTTGATCTTCTGATTTCTGTCCAGTCGCTCTTACCCATTGAGCTACAATGGCCTACGTACCATCCCAGCCACAGCACTGAATTTTTCAGTTTGACATTATCTATCCAAAACCTTAGTCTATACACTGCTAGTGTGAAGGAAAGATTAATTTCCATCACTTAGCTTAAATGACTATATGTTTCAACTTAGGTTGATTAGGCATAATTATTTATATACCATGTTTTGTTTTCAACATATGTTTCTGCTCAGAGTTGTTAATGTAATAGCCCATATTGCGTTAAGTTAGCATTGCATAACAGAACAGTCAAACAAAGAGCTAGCTAACTTCAGATTCTTCAACACCTCATTATGTAATGATTTGCCAATTATCTCTAGTACTTCCCAAAAAGTTATTTATTCCTTAATATTTCAAGTTTTGAATTAATAAAAGACTTACTTTAATTAGGTAGCGTGTGATATCCCTGCCGGCAATGTCCAGTCTTCTGGTGAGATGTGGTAGTGCAAACTCTTCATACACAGGACAGATGTGTGTGACACCATCACCCGAGTCCACCACTACTCCACTCAGCAGTCCCTGGGCGTAAAGTGTGAGAACGGCTTGTATTGCTATGTATGCTCCTGCAAACTGGTACTTCTCAAACATTACCTGCAAGAACATGTACTCCATTATTGAAACTCAAATCTCCAAAACTTTTCTTTGCCCAGCAATACACGGGTTCATTTTTATCTGTAATTTTACTGCGCAAAATTTGACGTCATCAATAGCATGGCTGATGGAGTGAGTTTATATACAATTCCCCTAGTGGCTTGCAATCGTATTAGATGTGTTGACAGCAGCTTTGAGGCCTCCCTCTACCGGCAGGTGAATAATGATAAGTCAATGAACACTTGTTTCACAATGAACATCTGTTTTCGTGTTATAGTAGACATATATGCATATTGTAAACCTGTCACATAAAATAGAAATATTTCAATTTGATCTCAATTCTTTTCTATCACCGACAGTTTCCTCACAATGTAACTTCATTACAAACCAGAAAATTAGCAGAACATGTTCTAGGAATGAAAAATAAATTAGTGTTACAATATGTAAAAAGCTGTTATCCAAGTCTAAACACTTAAGGTACTGTCTGTATTGCAAGAAGGTATGCTTGAGGCCTTTCTGTCATAACATTATTTATTGCTTCTAGATTGGGACCAGTCACTTTATAGCGTCCAGTGTCTCTCTTTTTGCGAGTAACTGATCCTGTATCTTGGAAATGTTTGATGCACCTATTAGTTTTAAAAGACATAAGGATACCAACATTAATAGACATTTTAATTAAGCATGAGAATGTCAAAAAATTTATATTATATACTGATAAAACGTAAGACGTTTATGTTACAAACAAAAGTATGTCAATTTGAGGGTACCTGGACACTTTTGACAACATGACGCTCCGAGGGACTTGTCTGAATGCCGGATAGCGTTGCATAAACTCCTCTATGCAGCGGTTTAAATTATCCAAAGTATAAACTTGAAAGAAGTGTAGGGACAGTGAAGCACAAATTAGTACAAAATTGAATCGAGAATATATTGACACATTGCTTCACACAGTGTGAGTGAAGCAATGTGTCAATATATTCTCGATTCAATTTTGTACTGGTTTAAATTATATTTATATGTCGCACCAATTTTAATGCTGGTACGAAAGTAGCATTCAAACATGAAGACGTGGTGCTCTGTATTCATATCCAGGGGAAACTGGTTGTATTAGTTACCAGAGCAACCACAATGAGAGCGCTGTAATTTGCTTTCTGTTCCGCAAAAATTACCGCTTCTTCTCCATAGAAGGCAATATGATTTCAAGATAGACTCACCAGTCAACTATGACGTCATTCTTGCTCAATCGGAGGGCAGGAAATAACGAATAAAGGTGAACACTGTGTATAGTAACATTAATTTAAAACACATTACATATTCAATCTAGTAAATGTACAAAAATAACATGTAAAGTAAAAATAAATTCTGCCCTATGAGAATTCTGGGTTCAGCTCCATGAAAGAGGTGAATCTGTGCTTATATCAGAGGGTTTAAGAGCAGAACAAGTAAAAACAAGCAACAGACAAAATTTAAAGAGACATGTCACAGTGTATGTTTGAAAAAATGTTTGAACATTAGAATTGGGCTAGTGGTTATGCTGACAATAAAGAGTTAAGATGCATTTTGTCTTGGTCTTTATTTATCTTCTTTGCCACAATATATTCCAAAATGGCATCTCAGGTAATTGGAGCTGCGCAAGTATTCCAAAAACTTAATAACATTACTAAATCATATGGGCCAGAAGAGTTTGAATTGTTGCCTATAGGAAGCATGAATGTTTCCAAGGTTTCACATTATATATAAACTGAACTACTGAATTGCAACAGAACTACTCAATGATCAGAGCATTACTTTGGAACTGATTTCAAATATACTCTTTAATATATCGAGATTTAACTGTATTGGAACACCACAGTGAAGCGAAAAATTATTAAATTTTAGATGAGTCGTATTTCTTACACATCTGCTTCACTTACGAAAGTGAAGCAGATGTGTAAGAAATACGACTCATCTAAAATTTAATAATACTCTTTAATGATCATATTAGTGCATAGGAATGTACACTTACACAGCAAAGGATAATTATAACATTACAAAAACATTCCATATTAACATGCTTATTCACTGAAAATAGCATACCAGGATCTGAAAGTGGCTTATGCAGAGGATTCTATTGTTTTTTGTTTTCTGGCAAGTTTTCCTTGAGATTTAAATAAAGTTTCCCAATTTCTGTACTAGAACTTTTGCCCTATTTCACAATATGCTCTTGGCCATGAGTCCCTGGCTTTGTGAAAAATTTATACAGTTGCTTACTTCCTCAGATGACAATTCCTTAAAGAAACTGTACACTTTAAAAATAATATTTCTCGCCTGGGAGTGGAGTACTTTACTCTTAGTACCTGCACCACTTGTACCAGGCTTTGAAAGTGAAATTAACATTCACAAAACACAATGTAAACATGTGAATTTTCTGCTGTGAGTTACACAAAGCACCTTACACTCAATTTGGTTACGCATTGGTCTTGAACCGAACTTCAAAGAATACATATGTGTGCTTCTGGGCTTCAGTGATTTGTGATGAGTTAATTTATGAACTAAATATATGCAGTTCCCAACGACACTTCGTAATGTCTTACTCAATACTGTATAATGAAAAGGAATAACATGGGCAAAATTGGAATTTGAAGCATACCATAAGCATAAACATGGGAGTCAGCAATAACTCGAGAACTATACATTGTAGAAAATGGCATTTATACAGCCTGCCTCAAAATTTCTTGCCACATATACCAAGGCATATTACACCGTCAAATTTCCAGTAGGAATTTTGGGGCATAAGAAAGAGAACTCTGTTGCTCACGCTTGTGCTGTGCATTCGGAACTAGGCACTACGCTTGCCTATGATAGGAAAGTTGCTCTAAGCGAGCCCTCCCTAGCTCCGCCTCATATGCCTTCTAACCATGCACCATTTAGCTACCAAAAGAAATGTAAATTAGAACAAGTAAACAACAATTTAATTTGAATTCTATAACTTCAAATATTTGATATATGTTTCTTACCTCTATCATTTTTGCTCTGTTTTTTGTTGGATTCATTGGTGGTTCTGTCAGTAAAATTTTACATTCTTTTGGATCAATATTCATCTTTTCAGGACCAAAGGTATAATCCCAAACATGGCACATATCCTCCCAATTTCTGAAAATCCACAAAAAAAAACAAAATTAACAGAAATGATATACCTAAGGATGAATGGATGGACATGCAGAATATGCAATATACGAGGTCCGTCCAGAAAGTAAGTTCTGTTTGGTAATAACATTAAATTGTGTACAGATACAGAAAAATTATTTATTGCACAAAATTCTACAACTCTTAAACTACTTTTCCACATAACTGCCGAAATTTTGCAAGCATTTGTCATAGCGGGGCACAAATTTTTGTATACCTTCTTCATAGAAGTTTGCAGCCTGTGTCTTCAACCAGTTGGAAACATTTTCTTTCAGCTCTTCATCACTGTTGAAGTGTTGACCGCCAAGGAAAGATTTGAGATGTAAAAACAGATGAAAGTTGCTAGGAGCGAGGTCAGGGCTCTAATGGGGGTGGTCAAACATGTCCCAGCCAAATCCCTGTAGGATGTTTTTCGTCGCATTTGCAGTGTGTGGTCATGCGTTGTCAAGAAGAAACACAACACCTTTTGACATCGCAAATTTGCCGATAAATTTCAATTGGTTTCACTTTCCTAGCATTCAGAAAACGAATCACAGATCTGATTTCACAAGTGGCCGGATTTTCAATCAACACCGACATTGTAAACAAGCACAACAAAGCGTACGTGGCTGACAGCGATCTCATAATGGCGCACGTTTCTTCTCCTTGATACAGAGCGTCCACCGCGCATGTGTGGAACTGCAATTGCAGCGCTGCAGCGGAGATAAATTGAAACAGAACTTACTTTCTGGACACCCGTTGTAGCATCCAATTACTATAATTTCATGTTTGCATTCTTTTAATGTTCATTATCTCTCATAAGAATTTAATGATATTAATATTTACCTAACAATACCATTTTCCATTGGATAGTTTACTTCTAACATGGATCTCAGCTTGCTTGCTTCATCTCCAACCATCAAATCCTATTTAACACAAAAAGTGAAGAAATGTCACATGGAAACCAACAAACTGTGCATGACAAACTTTTGATTTCACTGCATTTTTGCATTCTCCTAGACGAAACATCGACTTTTGCTTATCCAACTAGTAATGGATAATTTATGGATGAATGCTTCATTCATAGAATATGTAAATCAATCCGTTGTTTCTAAAGGAGTTGTAGTTCAATATTTCATTAGTCTCAAATATGATAATATTAACTACTCATTCATCATGTAGTATGCTCCCTATTATGAGCACTGGTATCCAGGCTAGTCTGAAAAACATAGTTAAAGCTATAGGTACATAAAAGTTTCTATTTGCCAAATTCTTAAAACTGAAACCTGTAAAACTTCCTCTTATCCAGCAAAGCATACTATTTTTGTGATGACATTTTGCGTAATATGTTCAGTGCAGTACATGTACAATATGTACAAATAAACCCTGTGGCAAGAGCCCTATTAGAGGGCCAAGGCCTACCAACCCGACTGCCAGCCTCATGCCCACTTACGCAAGGTAGAGTAGAGGTAGGCGATCTTCCAACCGATACAGGGAGGAGATGTGGTCAGCATCTCAGCATCCTCCAGCCAGAATGAATATGTACAAATACTGCATTTAAAATTAATGTATATTTTGTTTTATAAGAATTTTTGAAGAGCTGGTAATATTACTATTTCCGTAACATGTGTTGAAATTCTTTCTGGTACCACAGACCTAAATTTAGGTTACTTCCCTGACCTTTGCCAGTTATTTGGGCTGAGGAAAACCTGGAAAATCTTTGTGACTGTGCCCAAATGACCTGCCATCTTTGTTCCATTAACCAGTGGACATTCAATGTGAAAACGAAGAGTGATTTCTTTAGTAGCAGCACAGTGCGGTGTTCCCAAATTATAGTTGAAATGGTCTATACTAAAATATGAAAGACAGAAACATATTTAAGATATTTTAACCCTTTCATCAAGATTATTTAGTCTTTAACACGCGCACACACACACACAGCTATCTTCAATGCTGCGCAGAAAGACATTTGAAACTCCTCAGCCGATATTTATTATAAATACTGAGAAGATTAGTCATAAAAACTATTTGTAGTCAGTTTATTGACACTCGTCACTTACTTTTTGTTACATTATTGAGGGACTAGCTTCAAAGGCTGTTGCCTCCATTTTCAACCTCTGTCCAACTAGCATCTGTTGCCGTCTGCTCTCCTCTCTCTGGTGGTGAAACTATGAACTTCTTTGTCAGAGAGAGGAGAGCAGATGACAACAGATACTAGTTGGAGAGAGGTTGAAAATGGAGGCAACGGCCTTTGAAACTAGTCTCTCGATAATATAAAAAAAGTAAGCGATGAGTGTCAATAAACCAACTACTCTATGATTGATTTTGACATCACTGTCACTAAATTCCTCCAAAACACATAACTGAGATTACTTTTTCCAAGGATATATTATTAAACTATTTAAATTAATGCCTATCTTCTTATGCATAGGAAACTTTGTATCCACCCATGTACATTTTAACTTTAACTAAACCTTCCTGGGTCAAAAAGAAAATTATTGATTTTTAAAATACTATACATGAGTGCAGGCTAGCAGAAGAAGAAGTTGTGAGTAAGGAGATGAATGTGTTAAACAAAAGCTGTTCTCAGTCACCCACACCATTCCATAACTTCTATCTCCTTCCGCTTCCACTTTGTATTGCTTGTAGCCTGCACTTACGTATAGTGACATGTACTGGACAGAAGGTGAGACAAAAGAAGTGAGAGAAAAATTAAAGAGAGGGAAGAAAGTAAGAGAGTGGGAAATGAGATAAGGAAGATAAATCCCCAAAACTAACGCAAAAAAGTGAGGAGAGCTGTGTCTTATGGTAGTGTAATTTTAAGTTTTAATTACAAATCCCAAAAAGATGACATTTATAAAACCTTTTTAAACCACTTCTCGAACTGTAAAAATACTTAAGCTCCACTTACTTTAAAAATTAGGACATCTTTCAAGGACCCTGCATCCTCATCATCAGCTGATGTTCGACTAGTTCTTCAGGTGACCGCCTCCCTCTCTTGGTGCTGTTCAGTGAATTTGAATGACATCATCTACTATTGGTATTTCAAAGTTCATGGCTCTCTTTTTATTCTTCAAAATGTGTATATTTTTCCAAACTGTTAATTTCCAGTACTTTTTTGCTGGTGCTAAAAGTTTTATGTCTTTGGAAATATGATTTTTTGACCAGAAATGATGGGCTATGGCTGATTTATCTGTCTGTTTGTATTTTATGCATCTCATGTGTTCTTTCATCCTTGTTTCTAGGATTCTTTTTGTTTTTCCAATATATATTTTGTGGCAATCCTCACATCTAACACTATAAATTCCTGATAATTTGTTGGTTGGACTTGTATTTTTGAGCGGGTGATTTAGTAAGTTTCTCATGATGTATTTGTTATGTGGTACTAGTTGTATATGAAATTGACAGAAAATGTTTTTAAATTTATTAAAAGCCTTAGGATGATATGTGAATTTGCAATATACTTTCTTTGGGTCATCAGCTTTTAAAGTACTAATGTCTTTGATGGTTTTCCGTCTTTTATGTTTATCATTTTTTTAATAAATTTTGGATCAAAGCCATTCACAATTGCATTATATTTAATGTGTTCTACTTCCTTGTTATATTCTTCCATAGTCAATGGAATGTTCACTAACCTATAGATTAAACTGAAATACTGCATATTGGTGTTCTTTTGGGTTGGAGCCTAAGTGTTTTTACAGTTCAAAATGTGGTTTAAAAAGGTTTTATTCATGCTTAACTGTTTATAAATACTTCTATTTATAGTTTTTTCAAGATGACATTTGTCAAAATTTTTAAATAGCTGCCAGACTTTTCTGTGGAACAAAATGTTGAAAATACATGACTTATTTATTTCAAATTAAGATAAAACCAATTTCCTCTAAGGAAAATAATGTGTTCCACTGTATTTGAACAAGCCTCAAAATGGGATTGGGTTGGAGAGGGTGCTCAATTAAATATTTTAAAGTTTATTTTGATGGTTCTATGTAGCCATCTTATTATGAACCTCACTTTATTCCTTTACAAGCATTTAGATAATCCAACATTCTTCATGAACATCAGTGCATCTAGGATCCAATGCAATGAAGGTTGATGAACGTAACTGCGCCGAAGACCTTTGATCACTTCCTTTAAGACAAATTACATGTTATATGTTATCTAACAACTTCCAGATCCATGTTCATATATATGTATTTTAACTTCTGCAATGAAAGCAATATACTCCTATATTTGTACAAGACATGTTTTTAAAGTAAGTACCAACATCTATAAATAAATAATTATTTCACTTCACTGTGGTGTTCCAATACAGTTAAATCTCGATATAAGTACCAACAGTTTTAATTTTATAAAAAATAATAAATTATTTTTCAAATACTTCATTATCATTCATTACCTTACACTACTTCTCACAAAGTTACTGCCGCTATTCAGACACTTGCCATAATGGGAAAACAAGTTTTTGTATACCTTAGTCAAAGAATGAGGTTGCATTTCTTCTTTCATCGTCATTGAAATGTTTCCCACCAAGGAATTTCACACTTGAATGCCTACTTCAGACTGTAGAGAGGGTGGCTGAATTATTCCCAATAAAATGGTGCAGTCAGAACCTGAGTTTGTTTGGCTGTGTGGACAGATACTGTCACGCATTACTGCTTCCACATTAACTTCACAAAATTGGCAATGAGTTATTACACAAATAAAAATATTTGTAAAAGAATCTCCACTTAACTTAAGAAGTTGATGTTAATACTTCCTTCTTCTTCTTTATAAAATTGATTTCAAAAGCATATTGCTTTCATCCTCAGTCAAACTCCGTTGTCAAACTCGGGAGTTTGACTGAAGATGAAAGCGATATGCTTTTGAAATCAATTTTATAAAGAAGAAGGAAGTATTAACATCAACTTCTTAAGTTATGTGGAGATTCTTTTACAAATACTTTTATTTGTGTAATATTTGTTGCTTCACTGTGACTAGCTTCATTTTCTGTCTGATTGGCAATGAGTGTTTGCCAGCATAAGTTTTCCTGCATTCAAAAAACGAAGCACTGATTTGGTTTCACAGTCAGTGGGCTGTTTGATTGTTTTGAACATATCAAAACACTCTAACAAGTGGGAAACACAAGGTGACGATCGTTCACTGCTGCATTTGGCTAGGTAATGAATGGAGGAAGTGACCACGCATGCTCAAAATTGTAACTGCAGCGCTGTAGCGGCAAAATATTTGAATGGTACTTACTTTAAAAACCTGCCTCATAACAATATTGGCCCCTCAAGTTTTCTTCTCCTTTCATGCACTTAGCAATAAAAACACTCCCAGACTGATGCAAGCTTTTACTCTCAAGAACAATGCAAAGCCTGTAAGTAGGTAGTCCACAGTTAAAATTCTTACACATTAGCTTCAAAATGGCATATAGTCATTCCAGAACTTACAAGATACCTAACCGTTATGTGAAAGAGCAATGTATTTTATTAACCAAGCAAAATAATCCACAATTTTTTAATTCTTAAAGGACTGATATCATACGAAACTTGTCCATGATTTCAGAATTTTTCAGAAATTATATGTACTCGTAGTTTTACCTCAATTTCAGGAAAAGTAACACATTAATACTGGTAGCATGCACCAACAAAGAGCTCTGTTTTTATCAACGTTCAGCAACTTCCACATAAAAGATATGAAAAATGGTTATTTTCATTTACAATTATTTCTGTTTTTAACACGACTTGATTCTCAAGAACCATTACGGAGCAGTGTGTAGTATGGTACCACCTTGCTGAATTTTTTTATGTAGGTATTCAGATAGAAATAAGTGCTCCAGTCGAAAAAAAAAAGTAATTTGACAATATACACTGCAAGCTGCAAGACAGTTGTAATATAAACAGAGACCATTAATTCATATATTTGTTAATTTACATAAATTATATACTTAAAGTTAACTATCTTATCTTACTTACCAGGCATCGGATCCCATACACCTTTAAAGGGATATGAAGTTTACAAGTCTCGCAGTATATAACTGCTGACGTCAGTCCCGGACAACACGCAGGGATAGTCCGGTTTGCAATGTGTAGCTTTAGTTCCATTACAGCTACTGCTCGCCCCGCAGGTAGATCTGCCTTCTAGGGAGCGCAAGGTGTTTGACATATTGTCTTAATAGCATTACTTTCACAACAATTATTGGGCAATCTCCATTTTATAAACCAAAAGTTTTGGGTATTATCAACAGCTACTAAACAGCTTGAAGAATGTAATTTCAGCTGTCTAAAAGCAGTTGAGGTGTCTGCAAAAATTAATAATATCCGAGGGCTGTTCAATAAAGAATGATCATAATTTTTTTACGGTCATAATTTTTTAAATTAAAATTCAATCTTATTATATTATGTTAGCTTAATGCGAAACAAACACGCCATAGTAATTTCATTGTTGCTACTCCTGGTTCCTCCCTGTGAGAAACAGGCAAGTTCAGACATGTTCAGTGTCGCCTACCACTGCAATGGAGATAACATGCGGTTAAAGTTGATGTTAGAGGAAGATCTGGAGTTTCTTTCAAACGTAATCACTGCTGATGAAACTTGGCTAATACATTTTGATCCTGAGCAAACAGCAAAGCTCAGTGTGGAAACCTCCTTCATCACCAACCCCCAGAAACCAAAAGTGGTTGCTTCTGCTGGGAAAGTTATGGTCATCTCATTCTTTGATATTCATGGAATGGTTTATCAGCATGTTGTACCTGCACACACATCAGTAACTGGACAATACTACAGGGATGTCCTGAAAACATTGCAAGTACATATCAGGCGCAAAAGACCACATTTCCATGAAGCAGGCTGGATGCATTTTGTATCTATACCAGAGTGTACACACACAGCGCATCGGTATACTTGTTGACACGGACATTTGTTGATGCCACACTTGGCCTTGTATAGTATAGTCATGCTGCTGGAACAGTTACCATGGATTTATCTTTGTTAACAGAAACCTCATAGATAATGCACTGACTATTCTTGTAAGAGTGAGAGGGGTAGTAGTGACATGCTCCTCGTTCGTGTGCTAAGCACCAATGAACGAATCCCTTCAGCCATTGGAGTTCACAGAAATCACAAATGACAGATGTATGTTCACTCTACGTGGAGTAATCAGTGCGTTATCTGAGAGGTATCTATTACCAAAGATAAATCCATGGTAACCATTCCAGCAGCAGACTATATATGTGTACGTACATTGATTGCTAAGATGTATGTGATCCGATGTCTGGTAATTACCAATTTGTGCACCAACTATTTATCTTTCTGTTCATACATTTTTTTTTCTCCTTTTCTTACCTCACATAATTCCATATATCATATCATTGTAAATAAAGAGTGCGGTTATAACAATACTCCACAGGTAATGAGTACTATTTCTCCAGTAAATAACTCTGCAGTGCTTTGGTAGATGTTGCTTTCAAAGCAATTAACTCCTTGATGATGCATACCACCATTTGTATTTTTCTCCTCTTTTTTTTTTTTTTTAATAAAAACTGATATATTCTTTAAAAAGTAGGGAAAATGAAAATAAACTATTTTATAATTCTTTATTTTTGAAAGATTCACAGTGAAGCAAAAATATTCAAGTTAAAAATATCATTCCTACTTAAGTTTTTGTACCTTATTAAGACATATTTCTTGAACCCTGTTATCTTGATCCTGTTATAGCAAGATATCATACTCCATTAACTGCATTTTGTATAACTGCTGCACAATGTATAATTTTTCCCCAAGCGTTTAATTCTCTTGTTTTGTGTGCTAATTATCAAATGGTAACCAATTTACAGAGTCTCTCCAGTACATGAGGGAACCAAGAATTTGTGAATGTAAGAGGGTGGGTCAAAAATTAATGCCTCCTATTTTTTTCCCCCTTAAGTAAGTAAGTTATGTGAAAACTTTGAATTTGGCACAATTCCTCAAACCTTCTTCTCCAATCCCCTGCAGTAGTAACTTCCTAAGTCAACAGGTGGCAGCACTGCATCCTCTTGCAAAATGGCTGACATCGACATTCGTATTACACAGCATTCTGTGATTGAATTTTTGACTGCGGAAGGTGAAACACCAATTCGCATTCACGAAAGGCTAAAAAATGTGTATGGTGATGCAACGGTGGATGTCAGCACTGTTAGATGATGGGTTCGTCGCTGTAACGAAGCTGAAGGGCAAACACCATTGGCAGATGAAAAGTGAAGCGGCAGGCCGGGACTGCAGTGACTCCATGCAACATTCAGCGAGTCGATGACATCATTCATGGTGATCGCCGGGTAACAATAGGTGAATTATGTCGCATTACCTCCCTCAGTAAAGGCAGTGGGAGGTTACTGAAAAGTTTGTTCATGTTGGGTACCAAGAATGTTAACCGCCCAAAATAAAGAAACAAGGAAAACAATAGCCTCCGAACACATGCAGCGCTTCAATTTGGAGGGAGAGGAGTTTCTGGAGATGAACAGTGAGTTCATTTTTTTGAACCTGAATGAAAGAGGCAGTCAATGGAATGGCATCACATGTCACCAAAGAAAAAAAAATTCAAAACTCCGTGGTCGGTAGGGAAAGTTATAGCGACAGTGTTTTGGGATGCAGAGGGTGTGCTTATGATTAATTTTTTGAAGCAGGGATGCACAATAAATTATGTCCAATACGTCAGAACTCTCAAAAAGCTGAAAGCACGTCTTCGCCGAGTTCGCCCAACAAAAACGATGGTAGATGTTCTTCTTTTGCATGACAATGCAAGACCACACACCAGCCGTTACACCATTGCAGGAATTGAGACATTGGGATGGAAATTTTACCTCACTGACCTGGCACCATCAGACTTCCATCTGTTCGGGCCACTAAAGGAAGCTCATCGTGGGATTCATTTTGAAGATCAGGAGGCTGTGAAAACGTCTGTGCGTCAATGGCTTAGGTAGCAAGATCGTGTGTTTTACCACACTGGAATACATGCCCTAGTTAAAAGGTGGTCCAAAACTGTGGAAAAGGACGGGATTATATTGAATAGTGACAAATTAATCGTCAATGTTGTAGTTTTCAAGCTATGTAAATTGGATTCAATTTTCTTGACAATTAAAAGAGAAAAAAAATAGGAGGCATTACCTTTTGACCCACCCTCGTACATAGCATAAATACTAGATAGAGAATGGACTTACACAAACCCAATGCTAGGTAGACTTGTTTCCAGAAAGGAATGTATTATGAATGTGTCAGGATATTCAATGCCCTTCAAAAATACTTAAAATTATTCCTGTCAGGGAAAAATGGATAAGTATAAGTCTGTTTTTATAAACTATCTATGCAGCAAGGCCCATTACATGGTACAGGAATTTATGGACGATCATTAATGTGTCCTGTGCTATAAAGGGAACTTAATGTATCATCGTATTGGTTTAATGAATTGTTAACTCTATAAACAAGTGGCTGTCCATTTTCTTGGGTTATGTAACATGTTTGTGCATGATTCTTTTAAATCTAATTTTCTCTTCTTTTTTTAATCTTGTATATGTTGAGGTATAATGGTGATTTTGTTGTAATTTACATCCTCCAACGTTAAGTCATATTGGACAATGAATGAAATGTTGTTCAAATGAGTACAGGGCATATTGAGTTTAGAGTTAGCAGATATTCATCTTTCAGGATAAGAGAAAACCTCCAACATTAAGTCATATCGGACGATGAATGAAATGATGTTCAAATGAGTACAGGGTACATAGAGCTTAGAGTTACCAGACATTCATCTTTCAGGATAAGGAAAAACCTCCAACATTAAGTCATATCGGACGATGAATGAAATGATGTTCAAATGAGTACAGGGTACAAAGAGCTTAGTTACCTGACATTCGTCTTTCAGGATAAGGGAAAACCCTGGAAAAAGACCTTATCCAGGTAACTCACCCTGACTGAGATTTGAACTCGGGACCTCTTGAAATAATGGTATGAGTAATTGTATAATACTGTGTAGCAATAGCAGTAGTTCTTAATATGTTTTCCTCTTTCAGTCGAATGATACAGATGTTGTGTATGGTGGCAGTGATAAAAAAAGAAGAAAAAGCATGTTTTGATGTACTGGTATGGTGGTGGTAGTTAAAATGATTTATGTTAATTTGGTGAGGTTTTCAGTATGACATGTTCAATGTACTAAAGGGCTGCTTTGGTGATGGAACCAAACAAACAAACCAATTGAATTGAATTGAAAAACGAAAAAATAAATAAAAAACAACACAAACAGGCAATACATTTCTCATATTTTTGATTTTGATTTATGAGTCACTAAGTTTACACTCAAACTTCACTTACTTGTTGTATAATTGTGTTTGAGTGTAAACATAGTGACTCATAAATCAAACTCAAAAATGAAGAATACTTCACTGTTAATAATGCTTCTGCTTTTAATATTTATGACATTTCTCATAGTTTCATCAAACAAAAGGGCCCGCCTCAATAGTGTAATGGTAGCGTGTTTGCCTCACATTCAGGAGGTTCCGAGTTCGAATCTCGGTCAGGGTGAGTTAGCTGGATAAGGTTTTTTTCAGGGTTCTCCCTTATCCTTAAAGACAAATGTCAGGTAGCTCTAAGCTCCATGGACCCTGGACACATTTGAGCATCATTTCATTCACTGTCCGATATGACTTATTGTTGGACGAAAAAAAAAAAAAAAAAAAAAAAAAGAAAGGGCCTGCCTCTGTAAGGGTACACTGCCTTATGTTTAAGAGGTTCTGACTTTGAATCTCAGTCAGAGCAGATTATCTGGATAAGGTGTTTTTTCTCCCAGGGTTTCCCTTATCCTGAAAGATGAATGTTGGTTAACTCTAAGCTCTATGGACCCTCCACCTGCAGTGCCGTATGTAGTAAAAGCGGGCGTTAAACACTACACATCATCATCTATGGACCCTGGGCTAATCTGAGCATCATTTCAACAATTTCATTCTACATCTAACATGACTTAATGTCGGATTTCGTTACATGAAAAAAAAAAAAGAGAGAGAGAGAGAGAGAGAGAGAGAGAGAGAGAGAGAGAGAGAGAGAGAGAGAGAGAGAGAGAGAGAGAGCAAAACTAAACAAAATGGGTACTTATCACACACCACATTCCCGTTTAGAGGTCGTAATGAGATGAAGTCAATATAAACTGTGTTCATGTTAATTTGAGCTAATTATTGAAATACCTGGGAAAAAATCAACATTGCAATAAAACCTAGAGCTACCCATTTCAATACTTCAATAGATAAGAATGAAATGTAGTTTTAGGTGTAAATCCTGAAGTCATTAGCCACTAGATAATGTGACCAGGTTTATCAAAGATCCAGCAGATGAAAATAGCATGTCGTGAATCAAATATCTGATCTGGGTTCATGAAACATAATCTAATAAAGTGCCCCCCCCCCCCCCCAAAGTGAAGTAATTAGTCAAACGATAAAAGTACTAGCCTAAACCTTAAAAAAAAAATTAATTTTATACTATTAATGAAGAATTAATCTTAAAATGTTTACTACCAAGCATTACTGTCTTATATTTATCCATAATTACTACATTCACTTTCCATTACTAAAATGAAAATTATGACATTAATAATTTTAATTTTACAAATTTACTCTACAGTGAATAACCTTCCAAGTCTTAAACCTCATCCAGTCTAAATTACAAACTAAAGAGTAAACACAAAGTAAATGCAAAACACAGCACACGCAAACACAACAAAAACAAAAATAGGAGGAGCTGAGTTTACAACCTGAAGAAGGAAACTTCTCATAAAGTGAAGCATGCATGTTGCAAATCTTTGGGAGAAACCATACATGCATACTTACTGGCACATGAGCGAATTCCTACACAAGGCCGCAAACAGAGTGAAACATTTAAAAATTAGTTGCAAAGAAAAAAAGGGTCCAAAACACTCACTTAAAATACCCACCTGCCCTGCCGACTTTAAATGGTTATTTGTTGATATGATAAAACTAACACACATCAAGGAAATTTATGAAACCATTCAGACAGTAAACACATGATACACAAATTAAGAATAAGAAGATTGTAAACTTTACAGCTAAATGGTAAATTGTTAAAATGTGATCAATCAGTGAGGGTGTTCATATAGAATTCCATTGACATTAATTATAAATTACTTATGTATATTTTATACAATGCTTCATTTATCTTCTTGAACAAATACATTTAGGACAACTGGTTTTGCACCATGGCTTCCTTTTCATTATTTACAAACTGTATATTTTTATTGTTGAAGTTAGTGCCACTAAATGATGGAATGTATAAATTTAAAGGGAGTCGATTAATGACACTAAACAACACTTTTAAATTTTCCCGGAACATGTTTCAGAGTCTTTGCCTCCATTGTCAACTGGACATCGACTGGTTCTCAGTGGTGTAGCTGGCGATATTTTGTCATAGGTCTCCTCTGGTGGCAGTTCGAGGAACTTGCTGAACAAATCTTTCTGGGGAATGTTGAAATTGAATACTTTGTTCCCATGTGGATAGTTCTTGTTTTCCTGATGTATGTTCTAGTAGTTTTGGTTCTGGATTTATGTTGTGGTTTTTTCCCCAAAAATGCGTGGCAACTGCTGATTTTTCTAATTGTTTATATTTTATGTTCCTAAAGTGTTCCTTTGCTCTTGTTTCTAAATTTCTTTTTGTTTTTCCAATATAAATTTGACTACAGTCCTTGCATTCAATTTGATATATACCAGATTTTTTGTTAGATGGAATGGCATCTTTGATGTTTGAGCAAATTAGGTTTTTTAAGGAGAAATGGTTGACTGGTGCTAGTTGAATATTTTGTTTTTTTGAAGACTTTTTTGAATTTATCAAAGACCCATGGATGGTAAGTGAATTTTTTTAAAATCATATTAGTTTCTGTAGCTGAGAGGGTTGTGGTTTCCTTTATTAGCTTCTTCTTTTTTGCTCAGTTCACTTTTTTGTCTACTAATGATTTGGGAAAGTCATTTTTGTGCTATTTCAATAATTTTGTTGTATTCTGTTTTGTATTCTTCTGCTGTGAGAGGAATGTTGACCAGTCTGTGTGTTAAACTATTGAAGATTGCCTGTTTGTGGGATCTTGGTTGCCACACATTTTTGGGAAAAAAAACCACAACATAAATCCAGAACCAAAACTACTGAAACATACATCAGGAAAACAAGAACTATCCACATGGGAACAAATCATTTCAAAAAAATAGGAACAAAGTATTCAATTTCAACATCCCCAAGAAAGATTTGTTCAGCAAATTCCTTGAACCACCACCAGAGGAGACCTATGATAAAATATCGCCAGCTACACCACTGAGAACCAGTCGATGTCCAGTTGACGATGAAGGCAAAGTCTCTGAAACAATATTATACAAATAAAAATAATTACTAAATATTTTTATTTGTGTAATATTTATTACTCCACTGTAACTAGCTTCATTTTCTGTGTAATCTCTGAAACAAGTTCCGGAAAAACTTAAAAGTAAGTCGAGATTTAACTGTATTGGAACACCACAGTGAAGCGAAACGTAAGTGAAGCAGATGTGTAATAAATACAACTCATCTATATATTAATAATTAAAAGTGTTGTTTAATGTCATTAATCGACTCCCTTTAAATTTAATTTATTACAACAACACTATTCTCAACACTTCCAAGAAAGGAATTGATAGAATGTTTGCTATAGTATTGTTATCTACTGGAAGTAAAACAAATTTGTTGACAGAATTAATAGTAAATTCATTGCACAGGTCCCTTCTTTAACATAATATTTTCTCTCAAATCATTAAATTGAAGGTCCATTTGAATTATTATTACAGTTAAGTAGAAGTACTAGAAACAGTGATGTATTGATAATTTAGAAATATGAACTGTTTACGAGTCACTCCAAAAGAAATGTGCACTAATATAGTTTTTGCTCTACATCTTTGAAAGTTTTACAGTATGGAGAAACATCCTTTAGGAACAACGTTTCATTTCTCCACATAATACCCATACTTTTCAACTGCCTTATGCCATATTGGAACCAGCATCTGTATACCTGCACAGTAAAAGTCTGGACGAGCATGTTTGGCAGCGTTCACGAGGGGGTCATCATCTTCAAACTTTATTCCACAAAGATATTTTTTCAGCTGAGTCTTTCACAGCTGGCATCTTGAAGATAAATGTTGTGTTCCGGGCTTATGGGCCATGGTCTAGAAGTTCTTGAGTGATTTGACGTTTTGCCAGGAACTGTGCCTAGCATCATTAGTGTATGTATGTATGTATGTATGTATGTATGTATGTATGTATGTATGTATGTATGTATGTATGTATGTATGTATGTATGTATTTATTCACTGCAATTGGGTATTACCCAGTGGCAGAGTTAAGAATACAGAACAGTGTGCTGATCCTTCCGCTGGAAAGACAGAAGTTAACTTCTGACATTCAACCTCTGACTTCCACAGTGGACGGATCAACACCCTGATGATGCTAGGCACAGTTCCTGGCGAAACGTCAGTTCACTCAAGAACTTCTAGACTATGGCCCATAAGCCCGGAACACAACATTTATCTTCAGTATTTTTTCAGTTTCCCAAAGAGAAGAAGTCACATGGAGTCAGATCAGGACTGTAAGGCGAGTGTTTTAATATTGTCCATACAAGGTTTGCAATAGCTTCCATGGTTTTTTGACTGACATGTTGCCATGCATCATTGTGCAACAGCAAAATATCCTGCTTTTGCTGATGTGGTCAAACACGACTCAGTCAAACTTGAAGTTTCTTCAGAGTTGTCAGATATACGAGGGCTGTTCAATAAAGAATGATCATAATTTTTTTACAGTCATAATTGTTTGCACTAAAATTCAATCTTATTATATTCTGTTAGCTTAATGTGAAACAAACACGCCGTAGTAGTTTCGTTGTTGTTACTCCTGGTTCCCGCCTGTGAGAACCAGGCAATTTCAGACATGTTCAGTATTGCCTACCGCTGCAATGGAGGTAACATGCAGTTAAAGTTGATGTTAGAGGAAGATCCGGAGTTTCTTTCAAACGTAATCACTGCTGATGAAACTTGGCTACATCATTTTGATCCTGAGAGCAAACAGCAAAGCTCAGTGTGGAAATCTCCATCACCAACCCCATAAAGAGCAAAAGTGGTTGCTTCTGCTGGGAAAGTCATGGTCATCTCATTCTTTGATATTCATGGAATAGTTTATCAGCATGTTGTACCTGCACACACATCAGTAACTGGACAATACTACAGGGATGTCCTGAAAACATTGCAAGTCCATATCAGGCGCAAAAGACCACATTTCCGTAAAGCAGGCTGGATGCTGCACCACGATAATGCGCGGCCGCATATTGCCAATGTTGTTGCTGAATATCTTGCAAAAATCAACGTGAAGTGCATCCCTCACCTTCCCTATGGTCTGAATTTAGCCCCATGTGACTTTTTTCTATTCCATAACTTGAAGAAATGCCTTCGTGGGAGGTATTATCCATCATCAGAAGCAGTGGTGAAAGCTGCGGAGGCGATTTTGATGAATCTCTCAAAAAATGGTTTCCAGCATATGTTTGAAGACTGGCAGAAACACTGAGATAAGTGCATTGCATTCAGGGGAGACTATTTAGAGAAGGAAAATCAAAATTATGAGGATGAGTAATGGTACATTGTCAAAAAAAATTGTGATCATTCTTTATTGAACAGCCCTCGAACATCAAAATTAATGGTGGTTCCATTTGGTTTGATGTCCACAAGCAACGGTTCTTCAGAATCGAAAAACACTGTAGCCATAAGCTTTTCAGCCAAAAGCACTGTTTTGAATTCTGTTTTCGTGTGTGAACTTGCATGATCCCACTCCAATGATTGCCTCTTCGTCTCTGGTGAAAAATGATGCCACATCTCCTTACACCTTTTCCAACCTCTAGTGATTGCTTCCCACTGCCTCATTTTTACAAAACAGAAATTCTATGACAGCATATTACTTCTGACATATGTCAAGTGCAGCAGTCATCTTCACAGCATGATGTGACAGCGCCACTTGGGAACAGATCAAAATAAAGTGAACACAAACGAGAAGGATGTATTCACACAAAGAAAAAATTATGAAGGTGTAGAATGAAAACTGTATTTTTTAAAAAATAGTGTGCATAACCTTTTTAGTGACCTTCATAGAAATACTAAATATCACTAACTAAAAAAAGTACATTCCAAGGTCTAAGAGAGCATATGTCCATTTAAATGTCACAATCAGGATTCATTTCATGATTAAATAATCAAAACCATCTACTACAACTGATTTATCAATTTATTTTTGTTTAATACTTCTAAAATCCTTTTTCACTCTGTAAAATTATACATAAGAATTTATAATCTGTGTAATTGCTTCACTGTTAGTTGCTTCAATGTTTTACTTATTAAATTGTCATAATTATATATTTGTGATGTGATAACTAAGACTACAAATTTTACTAAAAGATCTCTGACCAATATCTTACAAAACATTGTCATAACTGATATTATTTTAATAATTTACCATTTGGTTTAGAAAATACACATTGCCATTGAACTTTCACACTACAAACTGATAACAGCCAGTAGAAATAGGCCTTTTAATAAAGAAGATACCAGGAATAATTTTTTAATGATTTTTTAAACTAAATAACCAATCAGAACAGAAGTGGCAAAACTTTTTATATTTGGCAACTTTGGTATTAGACAGATACTTATAATTAAACAATGTACTTCAAATAATTGTTTATGTTGCTTCGTTACATCACATTGCAGTATAACTGAGCATGTTTTATTGGGCAATTACACAAACAATATTTAAACAGTGTTTTAAGATACACATTATATAAATATGAATGCTTTGATCAAATATGAAGAAGATGCAGAAGTGCAAATGAAGTTGACTGTTTGAAGCTGTTCCAGTTCTTATGGCTAAATACTTTAAGAAGAAATTATACACTTATAAGGAATTCAGGATATGCCTTTGTTAACTTCAATACATTAATTGTATACAGGATCTTAAAACATGTGCTCTCTGCACTCAACAGTACATGGGGTAGTATTATAAATTTTCCAATTTTTTTTTCAGTAAAATTTTCTTCATGAAAGAACTCATAACACAAAAGCATAACACTGATTGCAAAAATATTGAGTAACAATCAGTATATATCACCAAAGATTGCAATCCAAAATAGTTCACACTTCCTATTCATAATCGAGCAGGATGACTCAGGGTTCTCTCTCTCTCTCTCTCTTGTAATTTACGTCCTCCAACGTTAAGGCATATCGGATGATTAATGGAATGGGTAAAATGATGCTCAAATGAGTCCGGTGTCCATAGAGCTTAGAGTTACCTGAAATTTGTCTTTTAGGATGTGGGAAAACCCCGTAAAAACCTTATCCAGGTAACTCACCCCGACCGAGTTTCGAACTCGGGACCTCTTGACTGTGAGACAGACACGCTACCACCACGCTACCGAGGCGGACAGCGGTTTTTCTCTGTGACCTGCATTTTGAAGACCCAAGTTTGAGACCTGTGGCTGAACCACTGATCCATGGTTTTTTTGGGTTTTCCTGGGTTCCCAGGGAAATGCTGTGTAGGTTAATTACATCCCCCGAATTCCCTCTCCCTCTAGTTCATCTTCATTATCATTTCGCATCATCTCTCATCTACTGGTCTCTTTCTGGGTAGAAGTATCGACAGGAGTCTCAGAGTTATATGGCAGGATGATAAGCTCTTGGTAAAACTTTCTCCTCTGACAGGATGGCCTATGGTATCTGCACCTGATCTGGTAGGGCCATTTCCACACCACAGTAGAGTGGGATGCCAGTTATACTGGCCTGCTGAGAGTTTTCTACTGGTAAAGTGTAGAGAACCTGCACTCTACACTGTCGTAGCTCCTTGGGATGGCTGCCCTCTGCTCTCAACTCATCCATCCTTCCACTTGGGGGCATAGATACAAGAGACTAAGTATGAATCTCCATGCTGAACCTCCTCCATAGTCTAGTCCAATCCAGTCCAATCCTTTTCATAACCAAGCTATGTCTAACCAAACACTGTTTAAACAAGTAGCCATTTCTGTAATTGCCTCATGAGCTTTTAGAAATAGTTTTCTTCCAATGCTCTACATATGATCTACCACGTCCTTACCAACCAATGACTGCCCGTTTATTACCTGGATGCACCAGTAAAGCGGTGTCCGTTACCTCTGATGGAAGGATAATAATGGAGCAAAGGGAACTACAGCTTCAAATTACATTGAATATTGGGTATACCATAATATGAATTGGATTGCCTGCAAAGGGCAGTTCATAATTGCCACCTCTAGACATATATTAAATCACGGAGAGAATGAAAGCTGCATATGTAACCCCTACTCTCAACTCTAGATTTAAATTTTTTTACATGTTAAATTATTTTTAGCAGTGAGTTTAGGTGAACTTACAACACACCTGATTATTACATCACCCAAAAACATATTTTGAAAATATTAATGGGCCCCAACAACCCCAAAAAATGAAAAGAAAAATTTAAACGAATATTCAAATTAGAAAACAACATACAAGGTGGGGCTAGAAAACAACGAGACTTCTTAAATACTCAGAATGAATATAGCATATATGGAAACTTTTAATTCCCATAGTTTTACTTCATCAAAAAATTACTGGAACATTCAGAAATTAATCTTTCTTCCACACTAGCCATGTGTAGGCTAAGGTTTGGATAGGCAGTTGGAGTCAGACTGAAAAATTTAATGCCATAGCCAGGATTTGAATCATGGATCTTCTGGTTTCCGTTTGGTTTCTCTTAACCACTGAGCTACCATGGCCAACATACCAACATGACATTAAATTCTCCAAATAACTCATATTTTTCTTGGTAAACCACTAGGATTTCTCATAAACACATGAGATATGCACCATTTGTGGCGACTTCTTATGCTATAAGTACTTAAGAACTATAAAGCCAGGGACTATCTTCTAACACCAAGTTCTGTGTTAATCAGCCACATGCTTCAAAACATTATGCAGGCCCCTGTATTTATATATCAATGCAGTAATTTAATAGCCACACCTTGAATGCCTATAATGAATTTTAACGGCTGTCCAAGTATAATAGTAACAAGAAAAGGTTGTGTTATAGAGGTTCCTTCTGAAAGGTACACACATAAGAGATAACATATACAAAAGATTACAAATATTTGCAGGAATCTCACACTTCAAACCATGCACCTGGTATAGGTTATGTACTGATCACAAAATGAGGTAAAAACCAATCATTTTTCTGTAAAAAAGAACAGGCTTACAGTAGTCCTGAGTCCTTACTCTGACATACATGTCCTGTAATAAGAGAAAGTGTTTCAATTTCTTTTATATTATACAAAGCAGATAAATAAATTACAAATTTTACATTGTTACTTCAAACAACAATTTTATGGTTTGGCATTCTATAATACAAATGGCAATTGATGTTACATATTCTGTTCAGCTTGTGAACCCAGCAACATAAGGAACAATGAAAGAGAAACCAACCTGTAAAATGAAGACAAAGCAAATGAAATGTTTCACATCACACGCTTGCAAAAAGGCAATAATCAGTTATTTTTAATTTAACATTCTCCAATGCCAGTCATATCAAACTATGAATGAAATGAGTGAAAAGATGTTACAATAAAATATAGTAATTTATGACCAACTTATTTATCATTTAAAAAAACTATAAATTCTTCCACAGGACTAGATTTGCAATACATCTATTGCATCCTCAGTTTTGTTTACTGTTTATTCTCATGTAACCACAGAGAAGGCTTTGATCATGCTGCACTTGTGGATGAAACATCTGAAATTCTATCTCTGGAAGTACATGGCATAACAGCCCAATAGTAACTTTTAGTTATATCATGGTTGTTTGTTCAAAACTGTGTGAAAACAGCTGATTTTTCTACAAGTTTTAGTGTAATGTGTCAGAAATGTTCTTGTTCTAATTCTTCAAAGTCAATTATATTTACTTCTTCTTCAATTTCCCCAGTTGTACCACTATCATGGTATTAGGGGATTCTTGGTCTTCTGTCTCTTATGTCTTTAGGCATCAGGTGGAGGAACAGAAACTCTGGATCAAATAGAGAGAACCCAGGATGGCTGATCAGCCCAATGCCTGGTACAAGAGTGAGAGAAGCAGATGACAGAATGAGGGCAAAATGGATGAAAGGAAAGATTATAATGGAGTAATCAGTAGAATGATGGTGGGGGAAACCGGAGATACCACAGAAAACTCGCACCTGCACCGTGTCACCCTGCACAAATCTCACTTTGCAGCCACCTGGGATCGAACCTGGGTCATCTTGTTAAGAGTATAATGTGTTGGCCATGGAGCTCCCCTTTAATCATTTTGCTTATGTTAATTTTACCAAACACAAACAACTGTTTCCATAACTGTTGCAAATAATACTTTGTCAATGAAGCTACCAACTGCCAAGGTAGTGACAGCACTGCCAGTGTGTCGTAATTCATCCTGCAGGATTTCTTTTACATGCCAGTTGATCTACTCACATGAGGCTGTTACTTTTAAGCACACTTTAAAACAATCAGTCTGGATTTGGCCCCATGACCTTAGGATAAGTCAGTGCTTAACCAACTGAACAACAGACCAGAAAAGTTGGTCTTTTTCTAGTAACATATTGATGTTCTACAAACACAACTGAAGCACTCAGAATAATAATGGCAGATCCCAACTGGCATCAAATTTTGAGATAGAAGTATGATCATGTACAGCTGCCATCTACATTTCATGTGATGAAGTATCAAACAAATTAGGATATGCCAAAGCTTTCATTTTCCACCTCTAAAATTTGTCTATAATGAAAGCAAACACACTTAGTGTAAAAATGACATATCACAACTATGAGTGCTTTTTTTTATGACCGCTACACTTTCATAATAATATGGCACTGTCTGCAGATATAATTCCTAAATCTCGAACTGAATGGGTCATAAACAGATGAAAGTTTTGCAGAAAGAGCGAAAAATCGTTCATTAATCCAATGTACAGGGAAGACTTTGTTGACATACAGATTGGTATCACTTCAAACTTTGTAATTAGAAAAAAAAAGATTTATATACTGCTCTTTTGCTTTTACATAAGGTTACATCCATTATTGTGGATCATGATAATCCTGAGACTGTTAAATTTGGTTTTTGCTATTCTAACTCTGAAGTGTATCAATAAGTTAATTTTAGGAAAAGAGGTAAAAGTTTACAAGTTCAACTGCTTAAGTTACAACAGTGATCAGAGAAAGATAAAGAAAGCTAAATACAATGACCTGATGACATTCCTGAAATACATTATAAATAGATATATCGTGATTTTTATAACAACCTTCGTCATGGTGTTCATGTTGAAAAATGTGAAGATTTGAAAATAGAACTGGATTAGGTAATTCAAGATGTAAAATAAGGAAATGAATATTTTACACCTTTTTATCTCTTTTGTATATTTTTTAACAACAAAGTTATGGAAACTATTTATCACAATGATTCAAGAATTTGCACATAGACTTGAAATCCCTTAATTTAAGTACCCAGAAAATATCAAGTCTTAATGTTAACTACTTTCCCTGTTTTGGAAAACAACAGAAAATGACATTTATCTCAAAACGAACTTTGGTTGGGCTCTGTCATTACTATTCTAAGCACCCCAATTTTTATAAGATCATGAATGTACACATGGCATTAAGGATTTGGTACATTTCTTTTCAGGCTGCAATGAGGTAGAGTTTGTAAAATTTATTATTATGGATAAGTACTTAAGGAAATGACTGTAAAAACCTGGAAGCTTTAAAAGACTCTTTCCATTTAAAATCTGTTAATTCTCTACTAATGACAATCAAATTTGAAACATGTAAACAAATTTCATAAATTATATGGGATAAAAGGTTCTATGCTGTGACATAGTGGGCTAGAGCATTGTGCTTTGGTTCCCTCGCATGGAAGGCGCCTGGGATCGATCCCACCACTGAGGGTGCAGACTCAGCATCATGAGGAAATTGAGGAGTTGCATTAGGTAGCGAACTCTGGTCTAGAAAGCCAACTTTCTGGCTGGGGGTGCCTAGATGTTGACCCATCTCTTCTTGTATCAGTTGGTTGATTGCCCACCTCTGCCTTGCATAAGTGGGTATAAGGCCAGCAGTCGTGTTGGCTGGCTCTGGTCCGCTATGGGCTGTTACACCATGGATTATGCTACTGAATGGAAGGGGTGTGTCTGTCAACCTCTTAAGGTGTAAAATGAAGAATGAATGAGAATTTATAGTACCATTTTAGCCTTTCAACTCTTATTTTAGTAAAACAAAGAAGTTCTGCACACTTTTCATGACACCATAACTAAAAATTTTACATGGTACAAAACTAAAGCTTTGTTCAGTGCTTTAAACATAACATACATGCACGGTTCTAGATAGCAATATTGGTTTCTTTTGTATTGCAACCAAACATGAAGCATTTTCTCTGCTTTGTCTTCAAAAGGTTGCAGGACTCAGTAAGTACTGTGCTCTAATTAAGGGCACAGATACAAGAAGTCTATATTAAACAGTCTCTAATTTTGTCATAGAGCTTACTAATGGATACAAGTTGTGTAATTAGAATTCCAACCAGAGTAAATTGCTACAATTTATGAAACTAATCAATTAAAATACAACTATAATAGGTTTAATAACTTCTTTTATTTTTTCAATTTGTCTAGCACCAACTTTTATGGTACATATAAAATTAGAAGGCCCATAAGTTCCTGCAATCCGTAATTAGCAAATGTGTACTGTTGTCCCAACACATAACAAAGAGAGGAAAGATGTGCACATGAACAATACCAGTAGACAGCTGAGAAAACCATAAATGATGCAAGTTAAAACCAGATGTAGCTAATCGTAAAAACTATTTGTAGTCGGTTTATTGACACTCGTCACTTACTTTTTTATATGTATGTATATACTTTTTTTATAGTGACGAGTGTCAATAAACCGACTACAAATAGTTTTTACGATTAATTTTGACGTCACTGTTACTAAATTCCTCCAAACACACATAACAGTCGTAGCTACTTTCCTCTCATTAAAATGAGACAATAGCTCTCTTATCTTACAATTTAGTTCAAATATCATTTCTCTTTTAGTTTCTATACAAAATAGAATGTTGGGAGACTTGTGAAATGCTAATGAAATTAATTACGTGAACATATTGTCACGAGGCAAGAGAGAGAGAGAAACGGAGAGTGGGGGAGACAGATAGCTAATGTGTAGCGCTAATGACGTGCCGAGTAGAGATAGGGTGGGGAGAGAAGTTACCAGAAGTCACTGGTTTCCCCTTTTCCGCCCGCCTGGAAAGACCGTGAAACTCTGGGATGACTTCGCCCGGTGTGCAGAAGCTTTCAGTAACAGCTGACTGACGAATAGGAGTACGTGCAAAGGAGAGTCAGTTTTTGAGTTGCTTCAGTGTTTTAAGGCAAGGTGCCAAGTAGTGAGTGTGGAGTGGACCTGTGCCAGACAAACTGGTGGATTTAATTGTGTGCGCTACGTAATTCTGTGCAATCGGCAAGTGTACCAAGTGTATTTCTACAGAAATAAAGAACGTTTTGAATTTCAGCAATTTGAACTTTTGATTCTATAAACCCACAAAGTCACAATATTTAATAAGGCAAAACTTAAATCCATCTTGTTCTTATTTTTAAACTCTACATTAGACATTTAAAAGCAAACCAGTTCACTTTTTAAAAGTTTTTGTTAAAAAATACTAGCATTTTTGCACTTTCAGAGTCAACTCTACTTCTTTTTCTGTCCCATATGAGTCCTGCTGTGCTAAATAAGTCTTTCAGAGAAAACTGACAGTGAATTTGACACACGGATATTTTCTTGCTAATTCCAGGTACCATATTCCTGGACACTTCTTGGGCTTTGCAATGTTCTACTTAAAGCAAATAGTATTTTTGTGATTTTAAAATAAAATAAATAGCAGAATCACTGCAATAGCAGAAGTATTGAAAACGTATTGAGTGAATTTTCTAAGTATCAATAGGTGAAAAATTCAATGCCATGGCCGGGATTTGAACCACGGATCTGCCAGTTTCTGTCCGGTTGCTCTTAACCTTTGAACTACCATGGTCAACGTGCCGTTATGATATTAAGTTCTCCAGTTGACTCATATGTTTTCCTGGTAAACCGTTAGAGGTGCTTGTATTCGTTTATGGCGAATTACTATTGTACAGATGTATTTTTTTAGACGTGGTGTATGACATAATGTAGCTCAGTAATTTAGGGTCGAGTCCACTTGTTTATTTGGAAGAAAAACGGGTGTCAGGTTAGTCATCTCTCATCTAACCCACTAGCTTTATCAGCAATCTGCTGGTAAAAGCAGAGATTTTACACCTACCATTGATTCGCATGACATCACTCTCGCACATCCGAGGAACGTCATGTGCCACATCTAAAAATACATCTGTAAGTACTTGATTCCTAGGCTTCATCATAACTCACAACAGCTTGGTTTGTGGCACACATTTGTTAAATGTCTTGACACAGGGGTAAGGAGAATTATTCCAAGTTTTAATTCTATGTTAAATGTTTAACACTTTAACACTTTGACATGAGTTGGTGAAATTGTTCTTTGCTGGAGACATTTACATGAAAAGAAAATAATTTTGAGGTAGAACAAGATGCAAGACATGCAACTTTTACCAACAATAGCAGCAGTATTTATTCAATTACTCATAAGTGGGACTACAGCCCATCTAAGACAGTCAGCTCTAAAATATCCAGTTGTTATCAGTGGGATAGTTTATAACAATGAACCAGTGTTGGATCTGTTGTGAGCAAAGAGACTAATCTCTGTTTCATATAACCTTGCCCCGCTGAAATGTATCACTCCACGTTCAACAACCCTCCCCCTCGCCCTAATTGGCTAATGCTTTCGCGTCATAGGCCATAGGCGGTGCCTTCCTGTCACATTTAAACCTGCAGTAAATGTTGTAATAATTGCCGGGAAGATAAATAAAATCATACAAAAATCATACAAATAAAGATATGAAGGCATGCAAAAATACAAGTTTATAATGAACTGAGCAAATTGAAACAGAATGACTGAGCAATGAAACTGAAAGAGTTTATAATGAAAGGCCTTTGGCCTTTTCCACTGAGATTTTTTAAACCAGCACACATACCTTTCAAAAATGCTTGTCTTTCCGTCTTAAAAGTCGTGTCACACCATACTTTACTTTTCGTGTGTTCTTCGTGTATATTTAGCGATTTGTATCTCGGTGCAGTGTGGTTGTCCTTAAATAACGTCTTCGCCACACAGCAATATCGCCTCTGTCTTTTAGCACATTTTTCTTGCCTCTTTTTTCATTCACAAATCCCAGCTGTATAAGCAATCTGCTGAAATTTGGTAAATCTGCATCCTCATTTACAGCAGACGAAATTTTACTTATGTTAGGGAGTTCGTTTCTAAAGAAAAACTACACACATGACGACGCACAACACTTTTCACGTATTTTCTCCGAGCGCGCACTTTTGTTTATTCCTGCTTTTGCCTGGAGTGGTAAGTTTTCCTGTTTCCTCAATTTCATGTCGCGATGATCCTACGGGTCTAACAGTCACACCTGTAACTTCAGAGCACAGCTGTTCGACTTCTCTCACTGACAAAGATGGATTCTTCTATGTGAGTGCATTAAACACATGCAACACAATTCTTTTTTCGCCTGTTTGTAAATAATTATCCTTGCGATACTTCAGCGAAAAACTGGCGGTAGACTCTGCCATTATACATATAACTACATGCACAATAAACGATCAATAAAATAATTTAGCTCCCGCACTCTCGAATGGCGATGCATGACTAATCCAGTTCAAAACAAGGTCAGTGATAAAAGTCATATAAACAAATGTCACCACTACCGCTAAATCACGTGCTATCGTGCCATGTGCTTGAGAGCAAAGGAACCTCCTCTTTACTTCGTTTAAGAATTAACATGCATTTCAGATAAATCAACTCTGTTGTGTAATATATTTAATTAAAACAGTTACGAAAATATAAATTTGACAATTCTCTTCCAACATATAATGATATATCACC
The DNA here is from genome assembly GCA_030765055.1 of Mantis religiosa. NCBI lineage: Eukaryota > Metazoa > Arthropoda > Insecta > Mantodea > Mantidae > Mantis > Mantis religiosa. The sequence goes on from CM060957.1 coordinate 16,011,900, forward strand.
ATGTTAAATAACGAACTAATTTTTACCGCACGACAGTCATTACCACAACAGCAGCCAATGAGAGGTGATTAGGTCACGTGACAGTTAAGAGATACTGGGCAAGCTTACGTGAAACAAGGTATAGATACACATTACTGAACTCTGCAATGCTCCCTCTCCAGGATAAGCAAATCGCACTCGCCCAGATTTGTCTAGCTCCGCCCCATATGCCTTATTTTATACACTTTTTAGTAGGTAAAGGAAGTATTGCATTTCACCCAAAATGTCATAAAGATTTCACAAAAATACATGGTTTAAGGTCCACTAATAAATAAAAAACTTAATTGCCAAAAACCATTTGTAGCCGATTTTTAACGCTTTGTCGCTTACATTTTTATATTATTGAAGGACTAAATTCGGTACCTATTGCGTCCATTTTCAACCTCAAAGGTCCAACTATTGTCTATTTTATCTGCTCTCTTCTCTCTGATGGTGGAACTATGAACTTCTCTATCAAATTATCGACTGCTGGGATTTCAAAGTTCATTACTCTGTCCTAATTTTTTCATATATGTTGTCCCAGGTCAGTTTATCACCCCTATCAGTAATTTTGAATTTGGGCCAAGGTCATGGTTTTCGTTCCAAAAGTGAAATGCTACTGCTGACTTATTTTCCTGTTTCAATATATTTCTAAAATTACTGGTGTTTTTGAAACATCAAATTGAAGCAAGAAGTCAGCAGTAGCATTTCATTCCTGGAACAAAAACCATGACATTGACCCAAATCCAAAATTACTAAAAGGAGTGATAATCCAAAACAAACTGACAATGTGGGAGAACATATTCATATGGTAAAATAAGGACAGAGTTAACAACTTTGAAATCCCAACAGTCAATAATTTGACAAAGAAGTTCACAGTTCCACCACCAGAGGAGAGCAGACAACAACAAATGATAGTTGGACCTTCGAAGTTGAAAATGGACACAACAGGTACCGAAACTAGTCCCTCAATAATATAAAAATTTAAGTGACAAGTTACTAAATTCCTCCGATCATGCATAAAAATAATTCATTTTCTTTACTACATACATAATAGGTATAGGAAGTACATATTACATTCCCCTCAAAAATTCTGATACAGAATACATGTTTTGAGGCCCCTGCATAAAAAAAAAAGCATTTTTGTGAAACGGTAGGTAGGTGTGTATATTTGAGAACAGTATTACTCAAATACAATGCGCAACAAACATTTTCAAGAAAATTATCCCCCTCAAACTACTGTTTACATGTGGACATGAAATTATCAATATTTTAAATGTATATGCTTAGGCTTTCACTCCACCGCAGGTTGGGGCATATGGAAAAATCAGCAGTAGCAGAACATATCCTTCAAAGTGGCCATGACAATTAGTTTAGAGGCATAGAGCTTATCAGTTCCTTGAGGAGAGTTCATGCTATATTGTATTGTAAGGTGCTAGAGTTAAATAAACATAAGGCATATTTCAAATGTAAAGAAGAAATGAGAAAACAACTCAAGATATGGATAGCAGCACTAGAACACCTGCAAATAGCCATGCAACCTGCACCAATAGGTGGCAAAGCAAAGAACAGCACAGCTTGGAGCACTGTAATTACATGTTCACCAGCCAATCAGTAATAAGGAGATGGTATGCCATGAATAATATACATAATGGAAGCAGACTGACTACCTTTCACTCTTTGTTGGGTCCTCTGATGATGTACAATACTAATTTGAGCAAGACGTCAGGAGCAATTCCTATTTTTCGACCAAGGAACCTTTCAAATGCATTTAATGTTTGCAAAAATGACTACTGTCTTCAATTAATTCAATTAAAGATTTTTACATGTCAAATAAAATATATATCTTGAATTTTCTGAGAGTAGGCTGTGAAGCCCTCTTCATTTGAAACAACGGTTGTATAATTTTAGTTAATTGATGGAAATTAATCATTTCCTCATATGAGCCATATATAGGCTAAGGTTTTTGACAGATTGAGTCAACATGAAAAATTCAATGCTGTGGCTGGGATTTGAACCATGGATCTCATGGTTTCCGTCCAGTCGCTCTAAGCCATTTCATGTTGACTCAACCTATCAAAAACCTTAGCCTATATATGGCTAGTATGAGGAAATGATTAATTTCCATCAGTTAACTAAAATAATAAGATTTAAATGAGGAAGCCTGGGACTCAAGTACTTACGATAGTAAGTCACCACAAATGGTGTATCTTGAATACGAGAGCCCCTAGTGGTTTATCGGGGAAATATACGAGTCAAATGGAGAATTTAATGTCGGGGCGGCACGTTCGTCACGGTAGCTCAATGGCTTAGAGCAACTGGACGGAAACCAGGAGATTCTTGGCTCAAATCCTGGCCATGGCATTGCATTTTTCATGTTGACTCTATCAAAAACTGTTGCATAAACTTGCATAATGGGTAGACCACAAGAGATAGACAGGAATACTCAAAACAACAGCATTACCACAAAATGTAGGTCTTATCAAAGCATACCATTTATTTTAAATAATTTTTTGGGCATTACCATTTATGAGATTATAGATTTGAACTTCCCAATACTTGTATCACCGAAGGTAAATGTGTTCTGGGCTTATGGGCCGTGGTCTTGAACTTCTTGAGTGAGCCGATGTTTCACCACGAACTGCACCTAGCATCATCATCTGTATGCTGTGGAAGTCAAACTGACTTCTGACTTCCACAGCGGACGGTTCAACACCCTGATGATGCTAGGCGCAGTTCCTGGCGAAACGTCGGCTAACTCAAGAACTTCTAGACCACGGCCCATAAGCCTGCAACACAACATTTATCTTCAAGATGCCGGCCGTGAAAGCCTCAGCCTATATACCTGTATCACCTTTTGTCTAAAAGTGCTTTTTTGAGGATTCAGGGGTCTAACATGTATTTCTGTTGAAATCTTCCAATTTTGAGTAAAATACAATATTTCCTCTACCTATATGAGAAAGTAAGACAGTGTTCCAAATTTCTTCTTATGACATATCCATTAAATTTATATTACTAATGTATATTAAATTAATACAAACCTATGTCTTCCAAGGAAAGAATTTCATAACTTTAACATACAAAATAAGCATAAATTAGATGATATGAGATGTAGATTTTAATTCAAACATCTATTTTTACAAATATATCAATATGTTCAACAAACTGCTAGATGCAGCTAGTTATGCTCCAATTAACAGACTAAAGCAGGTTCACAATAAACGAAAATGCAAACTGAAACAGTGGCAAATAATTATATTTTATTGTAGTAGATACAAGCTAAACCTAAAGCTAACCTAGAGTTAAGTCCAGGAAATGAGGAACCACTAGTTTTTCTGTTGCATCTTATAAATCAAGACCTACACTTGCCTCTTACTGATTTCAAGTAATAAGTAACTCAATTAAGTTAATAAATAAGGAGTTATTATGGTTCATATAACAAAATAGTATCTAACTTAATAAGAGAATTTTCCTGTAAAATAAAACTGATAGAACCATAATGAGCATAAAACAATCTGCCTAACACCAACACCCATTAATAGTTTGATTAGCCTTAACTCTGCATAATTACATTAATCTCTTATCACCAAGTTCCCTTCCTATCTAAAGTTTTCGCTTTTATTTCCCCCAGTTTAAAGTTGATATTTCTTATGATGTGTAATTACCTTTACTTCTATGTCACCTATTTTATTAACTGCTCGTATAATAGGTCGTCCAACCATGGAGGGGAAGATGTGAGCTGGGAAGTTGGAACCAGCGTAGCCACACTTAACAAACTGCAACATTAAATTTCAACACAGTCAAACCTATTAGCTTAAACAGAGAAATGCAATATTCCAATGTGTAAGGACTATGATACAATGAAAGCACAAAATTAATATAATTTTGAGTCGAAATAATACTCAATGCTCCATTTATTGCTAGTATTTACCTATAACATGTTTTGTTAGGATCTTCCTAACATCAACAGCTGTTGTTGACTAATGGACGTTGGTTTGGTGAACTCATTGGAGGTGATAGGTGTGTCTCTGTCGGTATCTTGATGAATTTGAAGTTTGGGTTTTCTTCAAAGGTACCACCAACAGAGACATACCTATCACCTCCAAGGAGTTCACCAAACCAGCGTCCATTAATCGACAACAGCTGATGATGATAGGAAGATCCTAACAAAACACGTTCTAGGTAAATACTAGCAATAAGTGGAGCATTGAGTACTAGTTTGACTCAAAATTATATTAGAGAAATACAAATCTGTTGCTATGGTATTAAAAATCAGATAGCACAGTGAATGTAACATACTTAAGTTGGAACCCTCAATTCAAGTCCAAAATTCATATTTCTGCTTTAAATTCATTATACTTTAAGCAAAGCTACATGGCAAAAATGATCTGTATTCAGTAAAACCTTGTTAACCAGGACATCCAGAATAAACTGGACTACTTCTTTTTTTTGGGCAGGGGGAGTTGTTTAGCATAGAAGATGAAGACTTAAAAGTGAATCGAGAAGATATTGACACATTGCTTCACTAACACTTTTTCCCAGGCCATGTTTCAAGAGCTGTTGCTTCCATCTTCAGTTGAGTCTCGATTAGTGCAAATTGTAGTGGTTTCCTGTTTCTCCGTATTGTTGATAGATGGCATGATATATTTGTCAAAGATGTCCGGTGGTGGAGTTTCGAAGTTCATGATTCTATGACGATTTTTATTAATGTAGATTTCTTTTCCTATACAGAAAGATCTCCCCATAGGGGGAGGGATCCGTCCCCTTCAGCTGCTGTGGTGCGAGCACTGCAGACCCTTAACACTCAGGGTATCTCTGACGTTATTAGAGGAACCTCGGGCCGAAGATTCGAGCCCCTCCCTGATTGGTTGTTGTTCGGATTGGGTTGGACTCGAGGGGGCAGTGGTTCCCGATACCCATGGGAGATCGGGTAAGTCTCCGGATGGGGTTGAGGGAAGCCATATATTCCCGCCTACTAGCCTGCATAGCTATAGTCTGTGAGGTTTATCTTGGCGTATTCTCTACTACCCTTGTCTAACACAGAATGCTGTCCTTGTCTAGCACACGTGGGCGGTTCAGCAACCACTGCTTTGTTGTGATTCGTGGAAAGTAGACGCTGGCAACCCCCACTCCGCTGTGTGCTGATTAAAGGTTGTCAGTGGCGTATGAGCGATAGAACTGTGCATTTATTGTTTTGTGGATTTACACGACACACAAAATTTTTTCATTGTTGCAACATATGGATATAATGTTGAATTATTTTCTTGTAGTTTTAGTTGTGTTTGTGTTGTTTCAAGTTGAATCTCGAGGGAAAGTTCTAAAATCAGATTCTAGGGAAATTGTAGTCAAAGTTCACGGTTTCTTCAGTGGTGAATGTGAAGCTTTTAATTGTGGAAAGCCGACTATTTCAGTGACGATCATCGTTGAGAGAACTGCTGCTGCTGCTACAGGTATTTCTTCTAGTTCTGTCCAACGAATTTTAAAAGAAGACAAAAATGCAGAAGCTAGCGGCGGTAGACTGCAAACACCAGGCAAGAAGCGCCCTAATAGAAGACCGCGAAAAACAGAAATTGATTCACTCACAGCTGCTGCTATTAAGCGAACAATCTATTCGCTGTATCGTAGGGACTTTCTACCTAGTTTGCCAGACATATATGAGGCTGTAAGAGCTAAAAACTTAGTTAAAGGAAGCGTGTGGCCCTTAAACAAATTCTTAAAAGGCTTAATTTCACTTACAGTAAAAATTCACAGGGAATACACTTTTTAATGGAACGAATTGATATTGTTTCTAAAAGATTTAAATTTTTAAGACGAATGTAAGAGCAGAGATCTACAGGTAGGCCTATAGTGTACTTTGACGAAACTTGGTTAAATATAAACCATACGAGAAATACGGTGTGGAAGTGTATTGCTCATGAAAATGTAACTGATTTCCCTCTTAAAACACCAATCGGCAAAGGGCAGCCAATTATATATGAACATGCTGGATATTCACCAGGATTTATTCCTAATGCTTTGCTAACTTTTAAGTCAAATTCAACCAAAGACTACCATGAAGAAATGGAGAATAATGTTTTCAAGGATTGGTTTGTTAATACATTTCTACCTAACATCCCGTCTAGTGATGTCATCATTATGGACAATGCCCCTTATCATTCCATAGAAATTAATAAAGCACCCACTTCATCTTCACTCAAATCCCATATGCAGGAATGGCTTCGTTATAGGAATATTGAGTTTAATCCACAAGCGACAAATCCAGTGCTATACGAATTAGTTAAACTGAAAAGGATAATTTCAAAGTGTATGAAATAGTCTCGCAGAGGTACACGGTCATATCGTAGTAAGATTGCCACCTTATCATTGCAACTTTAATGCTATAGAACTTATTTGGGCACAAGTGAAGAATGATGATGCCAAACATAACATTTCATTTAAAAGTGTCGATGTAAGAGCCTTGTTTCATAATGCGATTAGAAAAGTGACCCCAGAAAGCTGGAAAAGCACGTGTGAGCATGTACAAAACACTGAATAGTTTTACCGGGGAAAAGACGGTCTGATAGATGAAATTACAGACAGATTAGTTATAAATTTAAAAGACTTGGAATCGGAAGAAGAAAACGAAGATTCGTTTGAAATTTCTGACTGTGTAGCGGGGGATGAGCAACAGTCGGACGGAGTGGAGAAGGGGCGCTCCACCACTGATGCACGCTTGGCTGGGGTGTCTGCTTTGCCCGCTACGTCATAGAGTGAGCGGTCAGTATTCCTTTCTCTTTCTAAAAGGCACACGACTAGTTAAACCTCACAGACTATAGTAGAAGGTGTGCTAGATCACCAGACGCCCCTACCGAGCTCTAATCAGTAGCCTTCACCTTTAGGGTTGGCGCACATAAGTGGCATATCCACTTCCATCCCGTCTTGTGTTTTCGGACCAGATGGGGGGCGGCTTGTTAGCTTCTAGGTCTTGCCCTATGGAAAGCCCCACGGAGGCGCCGGGCGCCCTTCGGGGACAGCTCAGTAACTCCCTGCTTTGAGAGGGAGGTCAGCGACAGCTGTCCTACGTAGATCCCTAGTATATATACGGAATGATCTCTGGGATGATTAACATGTTTTACTAAAGTTGTCTCCAAGTTAATGTTATGTCTGATAGGCTCCCCCAAAAATTCAATTACTACAAAAGCTTCACTGTCTCTAAGCTTCTTTCAATTTTGATATCTTAAATGAAGATTTGTTTTACAGACAATAAATTGCTATTCTCAGTAGGTACATTACTCGAATTCTCCTGCCAGTTGGGACCAGATTGAAAGAGAAACTTTGATAAAGTCATGGAAAAAGTTGTGACCTGGTGTGTGTAACTTCCCAGGAAACAAGATTGAAGAAATAGAAAAAATAAGTATGGAAGAAGATTTTATAGACAGTTTTAAAAACAAAGGTGGCTGTTGTGAAGTTGATGACACTGACAACTGAATGCAAATCAACAAAGACAGAGGTTATAAACCGATTACAGAGGAAAGCATTACTGCATTGCAATAGCAAACACAGAAAAATTGATGCTTTATTTCGAGTCAAGCTGAAATATTGCCAATGTTAAAGCGAATACGACATCGCTCTGCTCGTAAGCAATACATTAAACTGAGACAGCAGAAGCTCACTATATTTTTTACTATCGACTATACTCCTGCCATTCTAAGAAGCACGCTGTTTCTTTGAGCAATTCCACAAACAAAACCTACAAAACAAAACCTACTGGTTAGCTACTCTTGTGCATACAACTTGAGTGAATGCAATATGGTGTAAACATGGGTGAAAGTGTCACTGTCTGTCACGCTTGTGCACGTGGGCGCAGAGTAATACAAAATGTGTGTTTCTTAAGATGGATGCAGTATAGTTTGTAGCTATATTGTGTACAGTGCAAACACATAGGCTACTACAGTACATACAGTGTATATGTTAAGCCAAAAGTGTGCAGACAGTAATTTCTAAACTCCATTAAAAATATTTTGGTCACGTACACATTTTATCATTTTTCTGTCATTTTGTGGATAGCTTGGATTTTCATTGACTCAGATCAGCCCTGGTCCCAGTTGATCCAAGTAAACAAGGTTCTACTGTAATATGTTTTGAACTTTCTGTCAAACTTATTAATTATATGGATATTTTGTTTGTTAATGACAACTGCCAGGATCATATCAGTGCTGTCAAAATGCCAGAATTTCATCCTGTAGGAGTTCTTTTACATGCCAAAAAATCTGCTGACAGTGGGCTGCTGCTTTTAAGCACACTAGAACACCACTGGACTGGGCTGCTTTGAACCTGTGACATTAAGAACAGTGTCTAACCAATTAAATCACCTAGACTGACAGTCTTATAATTTTATATTATATTTAAAATTTACTTTACGTACAATTCTTATATTTTAAATATATTTTTAAAATTGGTATTGTATCTGACGTATTGTACTGTTAACTCTGTACCGTGCACTGGTTTTGACAATCCCATTTAGGAAACATTCATAACAAAATATCCAATTTTAGTTTCACTGTATGTGTTTAAAAGTCTTACTTTTCAAAGGAAAAAATGTAAACTTAACATCTCAATAAAAACTGTCATATATATGAAACAAACACAGTAAATTACTGACAAAGGGTGGGCACAAAATGAAACAAACAAATAAGGAGCCATATAAAATACAAGCTATAGTCTACACTAAATTACCATCAATAATTAAAAAGACCATAGAATTAAAATTTAAACCATTCCTTATAAGAAATGCTTATATAATATTACTGAACTATAATGGATAGGTGTGAATATGAATTATTATTATTATTTATTAATTATTAACTATTAATTATTTATTATCATTATCATTATTATTATGTGTAAATAACTGTTGTAGAATATAAGTTCAGATGCTCTAGTAAAGGGTTAAACTTCAGAAGAATGGCATAGAGAATGGCATGCATGACATCAATGGCTGAAGCATTGCCAATAGAGAAAACATGCTTTGCTGAAAGCACCAACACCACGTAAACAAAGTACTGCAGATCCACCCGGAGTGGTTAAAATTATTAACAATATTTTGTATATGAAGGTACTGATATTGTCATATTTGTTATTGTGACTTCTCTACAAAAAAATAACAACAAAAATATGTGCTGGCAACATTTTGCTGCCTTGGCGCATTTCAGAACTCTGCAGTTGGCAACAGCTTGTTTCCATTACATTATTCCTTCGTCACTATTTTGTATACTTTTGATATTTGTTCATTTGCACTTTGACACTGTACTACTAAAACTAAAAAATCAATTGTGAATATATAGGTGCCAACCATGCTTAATACTTGCGTGTATAAGCCTACAAATAATATTATTTAACTACAAGGCTGCTTTAAACAATGTTCTCTGAATTATCAGCCTCGTTATAGCCTCTCAAAGAGAGTTCAAACCAATGCAGAATGCACATCTCTATTTTCCTTTCTTGAAAACTTTTGATTACCATATTATAACAACTATTTCCATATTTTGTGCTTGCCAGATTCAAGATTCAACAAATTATCAGTGTGCCTAGAATTTGCTTTCTTTTCTTTCTTAGTAAATCTGCTAAGGCAAATTATTCATCCTACTTTAAACACGAAATTAATGTAGCACAGAAGAATGAAAAACAGAAAACTGTACTCTAAAAACTGAACTAAGTAATATTTTACTGTATTTTATTTATAATTGTATTTATTTATGTACGCCATCGCTTTCTGGAAGTAAACTTTCCGTGCTTGGTTATATTTGCGTTCTCAATTCTGAAAAAAATACACGTCCAACGATTTTCTGTCTTCATACACTTAAATACTTGGGAAGTATCATCAACAGGAAGCATCACTCATTTAACTAGCTACCAAGCAAGGTTACGTTGCATGTTTTCTCTTTTTTATACTTTCGTTCTTGAGTTTACAGGAGTTAACTGCAATTCTTCCACATTCAAATTTTTAAACATGTAAATAAAACCTCAATAGATAAATAATGTGCTCCTTTCGTTGACAATCTTAACAACTTGACAGGTTAACTGCCATCATTTTTATGCAAGTATTATACTAACCCCTGTGCCATTATCACAGACAATTACTTTTCTTCCTTGGCTATCCATTTTACGCTAAAACTACAAAAACTTAAAATGTTATATTCATGAAAACTTCACCGGTTATCTTAAAACCTTCCTGGACATATCATTTCCTTTAACCTAGGCAGACACCTCCCATGAACAGCATGACCAACTATGACTCACTTCCTCTTAATATTTACCGAAAAGTGCACAAAATATGGGTGCGCCGCATTGATAACTATTGAGCAAAATGCGCCTTTATTAAGCAAAATTACGGAATTATAATCATTAATACACTTCTACATATTAGTATATAGTAGGTGAGGTATGCAGATCACCTCTGTGGAAAAAATATCCCTTATCGTTTAATGCCGAAAACGGCAACCTTTCTTAAATAAGTCCATGTTCTTAATATTAAATATTGGGCCACCTCCATGATCTATAGATAAGGGTGTATGCCTCATATTCATAACGTACCAAGTTCAAATCTCGGTCAGATTGAAATTATACTCAAATTCGTTTTTTTCCCTGAGGATGGGATTGCATTATCCTGATATACTGGGTTGGAGTGATGTACTCTGTTCCCTGCCCAGGTTCGATCCCACCTGTGGAGACGCGGATTTTAAGTCCCGGTTATAGGACTAATTTGTAAATATTTTTGTTTTGTTTTGACGTGTCCACAATCTTGTATGGCGATTTAAAGGACGAATAAACTGAATTGGATTGAATAGAACTGGTGCCTACTCAACATCATAAGGAATTTGAGGAGCTGTGATAGGTAACGAATCCCGGTCAAATAATACCAGCTTTCTGCTGGGGGTGCCGAGATGCTGACCACATCTCCTCGTAACTGGCGAACGATCACGTATTGCCTTGCACACGTGTTGACGTGAGGCTGGCGGTCCGACTGTTTGGCGCATGCTCGATTCAGGCTGTTGCACCGTGGATTTCGTTATTTTTATTTCCTTATCCTGAACAGTTGAATATTGGGAAACCATACGCAACTATTATAATTTTTTTCAATTCATCTCTACTTTTTAAGTACCTAACTACAATAATTATTCTTGTGATTTTATAAATCTGTAGTCTGTACAATTTTTTTTTTAACTTTTATGTTTACAGAACTTGTTTCACAGCTCAAAAAAACATTATGGTAACTGAAGCCTTAGTATCAGTTTGAGCCATTGTCATTTGCAGCAAGAATTGGGGAAACAATCAAATATAAACTTATGTCTACTACTCTGAAATTAAACGTACAGAAATACTGCTGTAATCTGATAGATGAAATTGAAATGCATCAAGTAAATTAAACAAGATTTGTTGATTTAAGTTAATTGACTGAAATTGTTCATTTCTTCACACTAGCCATATACAGGCTAAGGTACTGGATTGATAGAGATCCGTGGTTAAATCCTGGCCGTGGCATTGATTTTTTCATGTCGACCCTATCAATCCAAGATTTGTTGAATTGAAGTTTTGTGTGTTTTCCAGGAATACAACTATTTCTAAAATCTTAGTTGTTTAGGAAGTAAAATTTCTCTTAAGGTCATCAGCAAGGACATTGTAAAAATAATTTTTATTCTTGTTTTTTCTTTTTCATCATCAGTTTCCTTAATGATTCAACACTGTTTAAATGTATTGCAAGTTCTCCTTCCTTATCCATTATATATGCCATCCATTACTTTGTCCTACTCTCTGGTGATGTACTAATAGGCTTACTTCACTTGCCAGTCTATTTCTCAATTGGCTAGGTGTTGGCCTACTAATCTCAAGGTCATGGGCTAAAACTGTCCATCCCCATGTCACTAGATTTATTGTCAGATGAAAGAAGTTCTGCAGGTGAAATACCAACATATTGATATGATCCTAGCAATTGACAGTGTATTAAAGAAATGTCTACAGTCCAACTTTTAAAAAACACGTGAAGGTTATTTGTGTTCCCACGTGGGGAGCTACAATGTTGTCGAGAGCAGATAGCATATGCCTCTCTTTGCCCTTGAGATTCTTGAAACATATAAATAAGAACAAAAAGCAATACTACACATAGCAGAAGAAAATGGATACAACAAAAGTTTGGTGTTGAAGAAAATTAGAAATGCTAAACTAAAGAAAACCATTAAGGAAGCAACTACATTTACAAAAGAAAAAGAAAGCAACAGCAGATTCAGTTCATTCACATATCACCCAAAAACATTTAATAAATTTAAAAAGATCTTCAAAGAACAAAATATCACCTTGGCACCTACTAATAGACACTCAATTTTAAAATTGCTAAATTCAAAAATAAAAGATGAAATCCCATCAGTTAAAGATCCGGAATATACCAAATAATTTGTAAGAATTGTGAAAAATGCTACATAGGTCAAACTAAAAGAAATCTAAAAACCAGAGTCAAAGAGCACTTTAGAAACATCAGATTGAAACAAGAAGATAAGTCAGCAGAAGCATTTCATTTTTGGAATGAAAATCATGACACTGATCCAAATCCAAAATTATTAAAAGGAGTGATAAACCAAAATAAATTGACAACATGGGAGAACATATTCATATGGAAAAATAAAGATCGCGCAATGAACTTTGAAATCCCACCAGTAGATAATTTGACAAAAAAGTTCATAGTTCCACCACCAGGGAGAGAGCAAACAACAGATGCCAGTTGGAAAGAGATTGAAAATGGAGGTGATTGCCTTTGAAACTAGTCTCTCATTAATATAAAAAAGTAAGTCACGAGTGTGAATAAACCAACTAGAAATATTATTAATTTTTAGATGAGTCGTATTTATTACACATCTGCTTCACTTTCGTGTAGTGTAATAAATACAACTCATCTAAAAATTAATAATTTTCGCTTCACTGTGGTGTTCCAATACAGTTAAATCTCGATACAACTAGAATTAGTTTTTGCAATATAAACAAGCATTTGAGTTATCTCAGCTAAATGAAAACATGCACATTTAATCTGCATTTGTCTACTTTAAGAACAAAGATCAGTTGTATCAATATGCATTCACTGTATATTCATTCCAAGTACTAAGGCTTTCTTCAGATACCTCTGCTTCTTTAAGAGAGGGAAAAAGATTATGTGAGGTAGGATGCTTCTTTTGAGTGTAATAGTCATATATGTACCTTCTTATGTCATCTAATTGAAAACTATGAAGATGGCCTTTGTTTCCCAGTGATGGACCGGACTGTAGCTGCTTCTCTAGAAACAGTTACTTTACTTATTTTAGACAAACACAGTCCTTTTTCTCACTTGGTTGAAAGGAATAAGTGGGTAATTGTGAAGAATCAAATTCTCCTCTTCCTGTTCAAAGAATTTCCTAAGAGAACAGTCAAATTCTCTAGCTCAGCTGTGCAATGTGACAACCCGGCCGTAAGCTGATCTTTGTTTGGGGCCATGAATCTTCGGTCTACCACTAATCCTGCTGCGACTAAGTGTTGATTCCATAACAACATATTGTAACAAGGTAGGCCAACAACACTCATGGCAACTGGAAGCTCAATCTCTGTTTTCCATACACAACTAGCAATAACTGATTGAGGTGTCTCATTTCACTTGATGCACTTTCACCCAATAATCTGCATTGCATCACCTAACAAACACATGCTACTTGTGCAAGATTTCAACTCACCTGAAGTCTCGGGCAGCGAAGGGGAAATACATTTGCTATAATCTGTTCACTGTTAGAATAAAGTATTACTCTGTAATGAGCTCTGCCTCTTAGTATCATTGGTTATACATAACATCTGCAAATGTGCACCTAAACAGCAACTCTGTCAACGGAATTTAACTGCCATCTTTATTGTTACATCAACTAGTGCATTTTTGAACTTTTGAGAGTCATTGTTCTTACTGTAATTACTTTATAATGTTAATTCTGTATTATAACTTGAATAGTTTATTGAAAGCAGATAAAGCAAGAAGCTTAATAAATCACGGAACTATATTGTGGAAGAACATGGCAATATTAAAACCCATCAGCCAATGCGATTCATTTCCACCACGTGCTTCTTTGGCATTTACTTTATTCTTACAGCGAACAGATTATGCTCAGTATTGCACAGTTTCTGCCTTATCAAATACCAACTGTTTATGTGCAAAAAATATGAGTAATCAATGGTTTTACTGCAGATATTAAAATGTGTTGATTTTTATATGCGGCAGGAGAAGGCAACTGCAAAATGGAATTCGGTTTTTTTTTCATAAATAAATGCGTGGTACTGTTGGAAATGATACTTGCTCACTGCTGCTATAGGTTCTCGATTCACATTTAGAGGGGCACAGGTTGAAAAAAAAAATGTTGTGAAAAATGAGCTATAAATAACTGAATGCTAAATCTAGGATACTTTACCTTTTCTACTATTTACTGTACAGTAAGTACAGTACTGCATTTTACCCACAAATTTAATATCAAGATTTCATCAGAAATACACACTAGGACTCTCTGAAACCAAAAACAAACTCAACAGTATAACTCAAAAACAGATAGTTGTTTAAGCAACAAACTTGGTATGTATGTTCAATGTCTTCCGTGGATGAAAGTTTTTCAGAAAGATCCTCCACCCCAAATTACCCTTAACATGGAAAACATTTATTTTATTTTATTATTATTTTTTTTTTCTCCAAAGAAATGCTGACACAATTTTCACAAATATACTATATATTGTACAATTTACATGTTAAAGTATATATTAGAGATGCCCAACCTGTTCTCTTAATAGCTACAAATGTCACCTGGTTACTTTACCCCACCTCCTTAGTTTTGGGCATAGCCTTGGCAGGAAGCATTTTCCCTTCATTCAGCGACGGTTTAGTCGACACAAACTGTATGACACGTTCGAGTCCAATTTCAGACATTTGAAAACAAAAGAGGAGAAACTTAGTCTTATTAACAACCCTCTTTAATTTTTCCCTGCAAAGACACTCCTCACAATCTCCAAATAGAACTGGTTGCTTTACAGAATTCAACAGCCATAAAATGTTTTCAAGAAAAAGGTTGAGATTTATTTAGATCTCTTCCCAATGAAACATTAACCAAACTCCAAAATTTTTCTGCAAAGTTACTTTCAGTATTTGGTTCTATATATATGAGCAGGCATTTTCGAAAATGAATCAAATAAAAAGCAAGTATCGTACCAGGGTTGGGCAGGATCATTTGGTATGCCTTTTAAAACTGTTGTTCAACCCTAGTGCCAAACATTCATGATCTGGTTGCAAGTAAACAGCATAACCATGTACTAATAAGAAGTCTTTTTTATATTCTTTCAATAATAAATAACAGTAACATTAATGAAGCCACATGCACTGTATAAAGGGACGTCAGAGATTCAGAGGTGTTGGTCTGCCACCCCACAAAATGGTGGGGGTAAATTTGTCCTTCCCTTTTCCACCAAAGGTTTGGCATTACTGGTGTATATCTTGAGCTTTCAGGGAATGTTCTATTAAGTCCTCTTTATTCTGAATTTATTTTGTACAATTTGTAAACCATAAAAGGTAAATAAAATTTTACTATACAAAATATGTAGGTTGGATTAAACCACTTAATTTGATGATGGCATCATCTCTGCTCTATATGCGACCTGCATGCCGAGTATAGTTGGAAGTACCTGAAAATGAGTCCAGAATAAATAGGAACATGTAGGCATAACACAGTATTGTAAAAGGAGGGATTGTTTATCCCTGATGGTAGCGGTTTACACAAAGCATATGTGAGGAACACCATCCCCCATGTGTGTGAAACAGAGCTGACGAGAAATGTCCAGCTACTTGCAAGTGGTCACATGCCGCACTTTACAGGGTTCAGTTTTGGGCATTGCGGTTCTACGCCACAGCAGAGTTTTGGTGCACATGGTTTATACGAGAGTGGTCTGAAAAGTTCCTGACCACAACATGAAGATGGCAGCACTTGTAAATAAAAGCTAATGAATTTTGTTGTTCATCTGTTGACAGTTACTCACCAAAGTTTCAGCCATTTTGGACACTCAGTTGTTATGTAACAGTCATTTGAGTGAGTTGTTGTGTTTTTATGAAAATGGACAAAATCGAGTATCGAGCTCTCATTAAATATTTGTTTTTGAAAGGCAATACGCCTACGCAAATCAAAGATGAGTTGGATTCTGTGCATGGGGACTCTGCAACATCATTTACCACAGTGAAATTTTGGGCAGCTGAATTTAAAAGTGACCATAAGAACTTGGGAGACGAACATTTGGGATGTCCAAAAACTGCAACTACCGACGAAAACACTGTCAAAGTTCACCAAATGGTGCTAGACGACCGCCGAATTAAAGTGAGAGAGATAGTAGACTATGAACATGTCAAAAGAATGTGTTTGTCAAATATTAAATCAACATTTAGACATGAGAAAGCTGTCCGCATGTTGGGTGTTGCATTTGCTCAGGTTAGAACAAAAACGTGTACAAATGAACATTTCCAACGCAATGTTGGTGCAGTTTAGATGCAATAAATCCGAGTTTTGCGCTGATTAATTACTGTAGGTGAAACTTGGATACACCATTATACGCCCGAAACAAAAATACAGAAATAAATGGAAATAATTCGACTGAAGAAGAAGAACAAGGAGTAGACGAGTGCAGAATCTACAATTCATTAGTCACCACGCTGATCAAAATTCTATTTGTGGACAATAATAAAGAACATTCACAAACAAATATATATTTAAAAAAAAAAAAAAACATTTTTCAGCTAGCAATATAATAACATTTTCATTGTATATTAGGTAAAAACATAGAATACTATGTAACGGTCTCAAAAAGTATATTCCTATAATTTAATATGTATAATTAAGTAAAAGCAAAAATATATATGTTCTACAAACTATGCAATGTAACACTTTTTTATTGTATAATAAAATATAATGTAACAAACAGAAAAAGAAATAAAAAAAGAACCCATGGGAACCAGACACTTCAATTCCGAGAACTGGCGCTAAGGTCAACAAACAACCTTATTAAATGGTCATTCAACTTTCTATGGTGCCAGTTCAAGGTCTTGTTGTGTCTGCTTCCCGCGGGTCCTATCTACTATTTTTTTTCGGCTGGGAAAGTGATGGCGACTATTTTTTGGAATACTCATGGAGTTATTTTAATCTATTATCTTCAAAAAGGAAAAACCATTACAGTAGCATACTACGCGTCATTATTTGACAAGCTGAAGACAGAACTTGCGGAAAAACGGCCACATTTGCAGAAAGAGAAAATCCTGTTTCACCAAGACAACGTACCGTCTCACACCTCAGCGGTTGCAATGGCAAACATCCATGAATTTCAGTTTGAGCTGCTTGACTCACCAGATCTAGCCCTAAGCAACTTCTTTTTGTTCCCTCATCTGAGAATTGCAGAGTACAATTTGGACGGGTTACAGAGATGGGAGCATCGCTGGGAGAAGTGTGTAGAGTTACAAGGAGACTATGTTGAAAAACACTGAGTACTATTTGGACGGGTTACAGAGATGGGAGCATTGCTGGGAGAAGTGTGTAGAGTTACAAGGAGACTATGTTGAAAAATAATAAAAAAAAAAAATCTGAAAAAATATCTTGTATCTTTATTAGGTTGGAAACTTTTCAGACCACCCTCGTATATAGCAGGCATTATACCATCAAATTTTCAGGTGCGTAGCATTGTGACTACAGTGATAGCTGCCTTGTAAGCTCTATGAAATAAAGGAGATTTCATACAACAAAAACAAAACACAATTCTTCACATACTTATTTTATATTTTGTGTGAAAGTGTGAACAAACAAATAAGCCTTCTAACATTAACATCACAGATTACTGGTCTACCTCTCTACATTTATTTGCAAAGCTGATGACTGTTTGCATGGAAGACTTTATACAGTTAAAATGTACATCATTTACTCAATGTGAAAATACAGAGTGCTCTGAAACAACTTTTAATCACAAAATATAAACAAGGATAACAATTTATAAAGCATTTGAATCTCATCATACAGCATTTGAATTTGAAGTGTTCAGTCCTAAAATCAAGCTTTTGCCAAAGATATTATGAACTAAATAAGAAAAGAGGCACTGTATTAAGTTTTTGAATCTGCACTGCAACATTTCAATAACAGAATAGCCATCAAGAACTCAGTAACTTAGAAATTAGATGACCAGATATTCTCCATTTTGTCCCTGTTATCGAGAATACACTAGTATATATAATATAATTTTTAAGTTGAAATAACTTGCTTCACTAGCCTTTTATTTACTATAGGACTGTTGTCTCACCTATAGCTAACGTTGAATGTAAGAATTATTGCTGGTGTCCAGAGGATAATCTGGGGTCCCTCTTCTAAACATTTCACAGTCTATACATGATACCAATAATGTCTGTTAGAGTTGAAATTAACTAAATGCTGACAGTATGTCCGTTAAACGTCCACTCACAATGAAAATTAAGTGTTAACATAACTTAAATCCTATGTATCAACCTAAAATGACAGTAATATAATTTTGGGTCAAACTAGTACTCCATGCTCCATATATTGCTAGCGTTTACCTAGTGCATGTTTTGTTAGGACCTTCCTAACATCCTCATCTAATGTTGACTGTTGAATTTCAAAGAACACAACATTACTTTGGCTCCACAGAACAAATTCACATAATACAAAAGAGAAACCCACAGACAAAAACTCAGGTATATACCGGATAAACTGCAAAGGCTGTGACAACTTTTACATTGACAAAATAAAAAGGAGTTGTACATTAGGCTTAAAGAGCATTTTAGGAACATCAAGATATACAAGGGGCATCCAGAAAGTAAGTTCTGTTTCAATTTATCTCCACTGCGATCGCAGCGCTGCACATGTGCGGTAGATGCTCTGTATCAAGGAGAAGAAACGTGCGCCATTGTGAGATCGTTGTCAGCCACATACGCTTTGTTGTGCTTGTTTACAATGTCGGTGTTGATTGAAAACCCCGCTGCTTGTGAAATCAGATCTGTGATTCATTTTTTGCATGCTAGGAAAGAGAAACTAATTAAAATTTATCGGCAAATTTGCGATGTCAAAAGGAGTTGTGTTTCTTCACAACAACGCATGACCACACACCACAAATGTGACGAAAAACATCCTACAGGGATTTGGCTGGGATGTGTTTGACCACCCCCTATACAGCCCTGACCTCGCTCCTAGTGACTTTCATCTGTTTTTGCATCTCAACTCTTTCCTTGGCAGTCAACACTTCAACAATGACGAAGAGCTGAAAGAAAATGTTTCCATCTGGTTGAAGACACAGGCGGCAAACTTCTATGAAGGAGGTATACAAAAACTTGTACCTTGCTATGACAAATGCCTGCAAAATTTCGGCAGTTATGTGGAAAAGTAGTTTAAGAGTTGTAGAATTTTGTGCAATAAATAATTTTTCTATATCTGTACACAATTTAATTTTATTACCAAACAGAACTTACTTTCTGGATGTACCTCATATAACAAGAAATCCATTTCCTAAATAGTGTTCAGGGTCTAAGGTTTCAACTGCTTTAACCACGTAGGAAAAGATACTCATAAAGAAATATAAAGAGAACTTCAATTTTGACACCACCTTCTATGAGAACCCAAACTTCAAGTTCATCAGGATACCATCTGAAATGCCCCAATTGCTTCCAAGGAGTTCACCAAATCAAATTCAACTGTCAATATTAATCGAGGATATTAGTAAGGTCATAATGGAATATGTTCTTACGGAGCATGGAGTACTAGTTTGACTCAAAATTATATTAATTTTGTGCTTCACTGTACCACAGTTCATACCCATAAAGAATATTAAAATGAAATGCTGTCATTCTGACAAAGCAAATGGCAGCTAATTGCAAGAACACATTACACAGCTGAGCTAATATAGCAGTCTGTGGAGTGACCAATAACAATACATATCACAAAAAAGATTATTAACATGTATCATGTCCACATGTAACAACGAAAAATCGATACAAATATGATAATTTGTAACTTAAAACTTCACTTATCTTATAAGAAATGATGATAATTCTTATAAATTTTCCGGGATCGTGATTTCGTTGTAACTTATACACATCTTCAGCTGGAAACAAAGCTGTTGCTATTGTTACGAATATGTTCTTGATAGTATTACCAAAATCTGAAAATAAAACAAATTTAAAAATAGAATTGACTGCCAGTATTCATAATTCACTATGCAATGTTTATTTTTAAAATAAATATCTTTTCCTAAACCATTAAATCTATCGGACCATTTAATTGTTTTAATAATTTAACTTCAGCATTTATTTCATGGGTAAATGACCAAAAATGATCTGCTATGTCCAATTTATCAGTTTGTTTATACTTAATGTTACGAAAATGTTCTTTCGTTCTGGATTCTAAATTACATTTTGTCTTTCCAATATAAACTTTATCACAATCAAAACAATTAAACTGATATATACCAGATTGTTTTGATAGATAGACTCAACATGAAAAATTCAATGCCATGACCGGGATTTGAACCATGGATCTCCTGGTTTCTGTCCAGTCGCTCTAACCCATTGAGCTACCATGGTCAACGTGCCGTCCTGACATTAAATTCTCCATTTGACTCGTATATTTTCCCGGTAGACCACTAGGGGCTCTCGCATACGAAATACTCCGTTTGTGGCGACTTACTATCTACCGGGAAAGTATACAAGTCAAATGGAGAATTTAATGTCAGGACGGCACGCTGACCATGGTAGCTCAATGGGTTAGAGCGACTGGACGGAAACTAGGAGATCTGTGGTTCAAATCCCGGCCATGGCATTGAATTTTTCATGTTGACTCTATCCATCAGAAACCTTAGCCTATATACGGCTAGTGTGAAGGAATGATTAATTTCCATCAATTAACTAAAACAAGTAAGACTGTTGGCAGCATTGCCAAGTGGAGAAACAAGGGTAGTTTGGCTGCACTGAATTCTTTAATATGGCTACATTACGCAGTAAGTAAATAAACAATAATGTTAAAAGAATGCCCTCCAACACGAAATTGCACTAAAAAGTAAAGAAATTATATTAAAAATCATGGCTGTATATAAAAACATCATAAGGTATGAAGGACTTGGAAAAAAATTGCCGTGTCGCAAATTAGAAAGAAGAGCCAGCAATGCTATCTCTACTAGATACAGTATAATCCGGGCTTGTAGGCTGTGGTCTACTGGGCTCCTTCTGCTTCTTCCAGAAATTTCGTCTGCAACTGCGGCAGACATCTTCAGTGGCAGTATATATAGTATATCTGTTGAAACCTTTGCCAGAGTACTTCCACCTTGCTACTGCCACTGAAGATATCTGCCACAGTCGCAGACGAAATGTCTTGGAATAAGAAGCAGCAGCTCAGTAGATCACAGCCCACAGTAATTGACATAGGCCGTGAAAGCCTTAGAACTTATGAAATGTTATCTCTTTTTGCAAGGCCACCAGCAACCAAAACATTCATTAAGGGGGAAAAATTTCTGTAATATCTGTTTTGATTCAACAAAGAAATATTTTGAACCCAAGTGAATTTTTATAATATTCCAAAGTCATTTGTGTAAAAAGCAGTTTAATGTGCTGAAAACTTGACAGAAACTTTTTCTCACATGCTTCTCATTCCCCTCAACCAAAACTTGTAAAACTTGAAAGTTTGAACCTTATTTCTTTTTATGTATTATTTGGGAAGTAAATGTTGCAATTTTAAGTTGATGTGTGGTAGTAGTATAACTCACACACGAAAATCTAATGCTACAAACACTTTGAGCCAAGAAGGCCTGTGCTTTGCCAAAGTAACAATTGTATATTGTTGTTCATATTCCATTACCATTTGTGAATTTGAGCATCATGTTACATTTGTTGCTGTTCTCTTGCTTTATCACATTGGTTTGCTTTTGTATTTTACTGCTGTGTTTACAATTCAAACATTAAGTACTAAATACCTCAAATATATCCAGCATCAACCCAACAAACTCCTAAAAATAGTAAAAGGAGCAAGTTGCGATAGTTAAATGATTAAAAGCATTGTTAAAAGTGAAACTAATTTCATATCAAAAGAACGTGAGTGAAGCTTTAAGTTTTAATAAAATATGACTCAATAAGTCTTTTGATAAGGAGCCACGTGTTTTACTTTAGCTGTTGGTTAACCTGGAAAAAGCAACTGGGAAAGCTACAACACAAGGGCTTCTATTATATCATTTAAAGCATAACTGTACAAGACTATCTGGAAGCTCCAAGTAAAGTGAGTGAGTAATATATTAGTCAAAAAGAAGACATTTGTACAGTGTATAATATAACAAACAGAACACTGCGTAGCTACCTAGATGGTAAGTAGTTTGGTGTAAAATTCAACAATTCAGAACTGGGGATTCCTTTTTTCAACAATAGCCATCTGGTCATCCTAAAAAAGAAAAATAAGAGTATTCAATTCTTATATTTAGTTCTAAGGGATTTGCAAAACAAAAAATTTAGTTTTCATTTATTTTTTCAAAAATTTAGGTACTGTAATTAGTCAAAGTATAAAATTGAAAGAAGCGTAGAGACAGTGAAGCACAACTTAGCACAAAAGTGAATCGAGAAGATATTGACACATTGCTTCACTCACACTGTTTTTTCAAAGGACATGTTTCAAGAGCTTTTGCTCTTATCAGCTGGAACTCGATTAGTGCAAATTGTAGTGGTTTCCTCTTTCTCCGTATCGATAGATGGCGTGATGTACTTGTCAAAGATGTCCGGTGGTGGAGTTTCAAAATTCATGACCATGATGATTTTTGTTAATGAAGATTACTTTTCCCCATACGGAAATGTCTATGGGGACATCAACTTGGAAACATCTTTAATAAAATACGCCAATCACCCCATAGACCTTTTCGTATGGAAAAAAAAACCTCATTAACAAAAATCGTCATAGTCATGAATTTTGAAACTCCACCACCGGACAACTTTGACAAGTACATCATGCCATCTATCGATGATACAGAGAAAGAGGAAATCACTACAATTTGCACCAGTCAAGTTCCAGCTGATAAGAGCAAAAGCTCTTGAAACATGTCCTGTCAAAAAACAGTGTGAGTGAAGCAGTGTGTCAATATCTTCTCGATTCACTTTTGTGCCAATGTAATTAGTTTTTAAAACTATATGGTACAAGCAGCCCTGAAGCAAATTCTTGGACAGCTAAATTAAGGTGCTCTTGGTTATAACAAAATCAAAGTATGTAACATTTGAAGCTCTCACAGTGAGTGTTATTAATCAAAGTTTTGCTGATGATCAGCCGTGTCAAGCTAATGAAAGCAACCATGGCCGAAAGCTCGACTTTCATTAACTTGACATGGCTGGTAACCCGCGAAGCCTTGATTAAAATTTACGTATATTTCCAACAAAATGGGCTAGAAATTGTCTATTTTTTAGTATCTAATAGGTGGAAACTTTATTTTTCATCACTTATACTAAGACAGGCACATTGTTGCAGCTTTATGCGGTGCAACATTAATTTTATTGCCAGAACTATAAACGAGTTTGATTTATAAAGCCATTTTTACAAGATTAGATTTTCCTAATACATCTCTTAGGGTAATGTTACTGTAAGAACTTCTATGAAACTTAATGCTTTAAAGATGATAATGAATTTACAAAAGCAGAGAAACAAGTTGCAGTAGCGTGTTTATTTTTATCTTAGTCTAGATTCTTTTATAAACTGCCAGTTTCTCCTGAGAACAAAATATGAATGCATATCATTAATAATATCAACAGCAACGTTGAAAGTTCTTTTTGGGCATAATGCCACTGTAAAAATTTTATAAACTAACATTTAGAAAAATGCACAGCCATTATGATTCTCCTGACAAAAGTGTCTTTCAAGCTGCCATTCCTTTATTAATGGTATGCATTTATTTGGCGTTTATCTCATAGAACACACAATGAATCTGAGGAAATCAGGTCAATTCCCCCCAGTTTGATATTCCGACCTTATGACTAGAGATCAATGTACTGCTGCTTAAGGTCATGACCACCTTGAACAATTGCTTCAGTTCAAAGTCTTATATGCCTTTCCCAGGACCTTGTACAGCTTCTGTTAATTGTGTATCCTCACATTATAGTACATATATATTTTAACTTTTTATGGTTTCTGTTCCTATTTACAACTGTTCTTGCATAAAATTTACACAATCTAACTTCTGTCTTAGAGGTCTGAATCTACTTGAGGGCACAGAGAACATAACAAAACAAGTTACTTAAATGTGAATTTCATCTGCCTCAACAGATGTACAGACTGGTTATTTTAAGAGTGGTGAGTTGGCGGCAATTTCCAGCTTTCCTTAAAGTAGAATTATCTAAAGCATACGGGTCTGTAGAAGTTTTTTAACTGATGGCAGTAAATAGTAAACTGGTAGTTTTTCACATAACATTCTAAGAAGAGATTTAATTAGCTACGAGGTCCATATAAACACCACTCTGTGAGAGACTGAAGTTTCTGTGGGTCATCCTCTTTAATATGTTCTGGACGGAAAGCTCTTGCTTGTATACTGGGCAACTGCACGTCATAGTATACATATATCTGAAAAATAAAGCAACATGTGAATTGGCTTAGATTTCCCCCCAAATCAATAACATTATTACTGAAAATATTTTACAAAAAGGAAAAAAAAAAAAAAAAAAAAAAAGCATATTTCATTCATATTAATTATGATTGTTAGTTACAATAGTTTGTTAGCTACATACATAAACTACAGGAACAGAATGAGTGATTTTATCATTATCAATTTTCTAAATATCCCTGTGTTAGTACACAGCGAAGTGAAAATATAAATTTCAGTAACACTTAGATGTTGATGATATTTTTGCCGTAGTCCCTCAAAAGTGTTTAAATGACTCTTTAAAACTACTGAATATACAAGATCATCATATAAAATTCACAATGGAAGTTAAAGAAAACAATCAATTGCCTTTCTTAGATTTGATGATTATAAGACAAAATGACAGTGTAAAATTTGGAATCTATAGAAAACCTATTCACACAGATAATTACATAAAATGCAACAGTTTCAATCCTCTGTCACATAAATTAGCTGCTCTTAGAAGTTTGATCCATAGACTGAACAGCATACCTTTAGATCAAAAACAATGTAACGAGGAATTTACATATATTTTAAATATAGCACAAAAATAGTTTCAATCCATACTCAACAACAAAAAAAAAAAAAAAAAAAAAAAAAAAAAAAATCAATCGGGACTACAAGCAAAAGAAATTAAAACAGATCACTACTCTTCAAAACATAAATAAAAACCGGAAATACAAGAAATTCACTTACCACCCTTGAGCATTTCCGAAGTTTAAACGAATATTTAAAGATTATGGCATCAAACTAGTACCACAAAACAGATTCTCACTCAAGAAATTGTTAAATTAATCCCTTAAAAAACACAATCCCATCAGAACAAAAATCAGGTATATATAGGATAGATTGTGAAGACTGACAAATTTTATATTGGTTTCACAAAAAGAAATTTAAAAACTAGATTAACAGAACATCATAGGAACATAAAATATAAACAAACAAACAAAAACATCAGCAGTTGCACTTCATTTCTGGAATGATAACCACCACATCAGAGAGATCAAACCACTAAAACCACTGTCAACAAAACTTGAACTTACAACATGGGAAAACATTTTTATTATTAAAAACATTCCACATATTCTAAATTTTGATGTGCCATCAGTGAGTGGTCTACTGTCATTGTATTGACTTAACGGATGAATAAAAAACTACTACTACTACTGAACTTATATAAAGAGTCTTCCAAGAGAGGGAGCCAATTACAAGAGATCCAGACAACAACAAACTGTGATGAGTCACTAATCAGCTGATGATGAGACTGCAACAGTTTCGAAAACGTTCCTGATTTTGTAAAAGGATGTGAGTGAAGTTACAAGTTTTAAAAGGTATGACTCAATTTTAGTTTTTAGACTTAGAACTTCACTAATTTTTACTTACTAAATATGTCTTATAGGATAAGCTGAATTGGATTGGACTATGCTACGGAAAGAATTTGGTACAGAGGTCCAAACTTGGTCTATTATATTTCAAGAGGAGATATTGGGCAGCCATCCCAAGGAGCCACAACAGTGCAAAGGGCAGCGTCCCCACACTTTACTAGTTGGAAACTCTCTGGCAGGCTAGCACAACCAGCAGCCACCATAATGTGATCCAAAAACGGTCCCACAAGACCAGGTTCAGAGACTAGAAACTGTTCTACTGGAGGAGGAAAAAAGTATCCTTGCATTGTTTCCTAAACAAGAATAAGCATACTTCACCTTGCTTGTAAAGGTTGTGTACACCAAACAGGGAACTGCAGGCTGGCCGGCTTGCAGTGTGTAATACCCAGAGCAGAAACTGACTACAGATTCTTCCAGCTGGAAACGCACACTTTTCTTCTCCTGGTCTAATATATACGTCTGTCCATCCCAAGAACAGGCCACTATTTCATCTCGTCCATCGCCAGTAATATCCAATTTGGTGAGAGCAAAGAGCTGATGATCCACTTGGATGGACCTGCAAAAAAACCACATAAATAATCACACTTTGAGACTACAAAGATACATTTCATTTCAAAATTGATCATTTATAAGCAAGTAGAGTGTTCTACTTCAAATTTAAAAATCCTCTAAACTGGAGAAACTGTTCTTTAAATACAGAGTTTAAAAAAAATGGCCTCGGTAGCATGGTGGTAGTGTGTCTGCCTCATGTTCAAGAGGTCCCGAGTTCGAATCTTGGTCAGGGTGAGTTACCTGTATAAGGTTTTTCAGAGGTTTTCCCTTATCCTGAAAGACAAATGTCGGGTAACTCTAAGCTCTATGGACCCTGGGCTCATTTGAGCATCATTTCACCCATTTCATTCATCGTCCGATATGACTTAACGTTGGAGGACATAAATTACAAAAAAAACTTATAAGAAATGTTAATTCTTAAATAAGTTAAATTATTAATTAAATGGTTCGATAGATTTAATAGTTTGGGAAAAAATATTTATTTTAAAAAACCAACATCACATAATAAATTTTGAAATACTGATAATCGATTCTGTTTTTAAATTTGTTTTATTTTCAGATTTTGGTAGTACCAACAAGAACATATCGACATCTAGCATTCATAACGATGGCGACAGCTTTGTTTCCGGCTGAAGATGTGTATAATTTTACATGAAATCGTGATCCCGGAGAATTTATAAAAATTATCATAATTTCTTATAAGTGAAATTTTAAGTTACAAGTTAATATATTTGTACATATTTGTTTGCTTCATTGTTAATAACTTCATATTTTACGTATTTATTAGGATGGAACCTGTTTTCAATCATACATTAAATATTTTCTGTCTTAAAGACACTGTCAATTTTCAAGATCCCTGCCAGTGTTGCCAGAATTTTGTCTTGCAGAAGTTCTTTTCCATGCCAGTAAATCTTGAACCCACAACCTTGGGATCAGAAGGCCAAAGCCTAAATTTTTAATCTTGGTCAGCCACTGAAACAGAAAACTTTAGGAACATCAGACAAAAAGTAATAGATAAATCTGCAATAGCAGCACATTTCTGGGATCATCACACATCATATAACAGAAAATTCAACTACTAAAATCACTTCATATGAATCAAATCGGAGAATATTTATTGAAGAAATTGAAACATATTTAATGAATTTCGACATTCCCTCAGAAGAAAATGTTTTACTTAGTCCCACTGAATTGCCACCAGTTGTCTCATCTTCAGAAAACCATAACAATAACTTTATTTATCACAAACATTTACAAAGTGAGCAAAAGCCCTGTAAAACTGATGACACTGAATGAAATACATAACAAATATTATTTACATTTATACAGGTATTTACATTGCTGTAAAGACAACTCACCACATAACCTCTTCGTCCTGAACAAGCATGAGTGTACCATCTAGTGTAGCAACCGCATAGCGTGGTACGGAACAAACAGAACCTGGAGCCTGTCTTATGCCACCTTGTATCTCTGTTGAAACATTAGGGTTCCGCATTCTGGAGCATGTAAGTGGGTGATACTCCACTGATGTTTTTCTATCTAATATGTCTTCACTATAACGAAAAGGCATAATTCATTTGTAATAGTTTTAAGCTGTTATATGAGAACAAAAGAAATAACTACCATTACAATCATTTGATTCACTGCAAAAAAATACTGAACTGACAATGAAAGCAATAAAGAGATACTTGGTAATAAATACATATTATCTAGACCAGGCTCCGCCAACTGACTTGCACAGTGTGCCTATACAGTTCGCACGGTGCTGGCGAGTGCTAGGGAGATATGCCAATCACTACCTCACGCAGTGATGTTTCGTAATTTGCTCTTGCATTACTATTAAATAATTAAGGACATGTTAGTAGTGAAAGAACAATCCAGAAACTGTATAATACGTGGTTTAATATCTCTGTGGTACTTGTTATTAAATTATATATAAAACAACGCAATACTAGTAAGATTATTATAGCCTTCAATCCTATACAACCAAATGATGTCATATAAAAGCAATATTTTTAATTATAAGAACGAAACAGTACTTTGTGTAAATTAGCACAAATTTGATCCTGAGGCAATTGAAAAATATCAAATAACAAAGTAATATTTACTATATAGTGATATTACACAGAATGCTTCATATACACGTTTCAATTAAGAATTTGATACATTCAGTTTTCGGTACACTCTTACCTTCTGACATCCTTTAGTTTTCACAATATTCGCCACATTTGGAGACAATGAAACACAACTCTGGACCCTTAACCCTTTCACCGATATGGACGTCATATGACGTCCAAGTTAAAATGACCCAAACGGATATGGACGTGTACGGATGTCCTGCGCATACATGCATTTAATGCTCATTTAACACCAATTATTTTAATCGTCCTATTTTACAGTAAATTTAAATTAGTTCTATAAGGGATGTAAACGTACCCTTAAAGGTTTCTTTTTGAATTGTACACCTCCAAACCTAGATAAACACCCAAGGGCACATCTGCAGATTCACACCAAATAATATTGGTTTCCTTGCGAACTTAACACACTACACATTTTCGAAATGGTTACAACTTGTTTGGTTGTAGGTGGTATCCTTTTAGGAAGGTGTTTCTCTCAACTATGAGGGCTGATTCTTCCCCCCTCAGTATAATGAGGCCTCTGAGTATTATAGTACTCAATTAGGTTACAAGCTCCTTATACGCGCAAGTACAGGTAGATGAATGTCTTACATGAATTTACAGCTCTGAAAATTACTAAACAATTGTGCATGGTTACATCCAGTGGTATAAAAATACTTTACCATTTAACTGTTTTCCGTAAAGAGGGATAGCTAGTAATAGCTGATCCATTTCCCCCAAACAATGGAGTAGCTAACATGTCATTTGTAGACCAGCACATGTCACTGCTACGTATGTCGTAAAGATCTCCTTCATAATCGCACAGCAAATCTTCCAGATTTTCTACAGTAATATCAGAAGCCTGTACACATCATACCCAAGCTAATTTATTTACTACATTACAGGGATAAGCCATGGTTAACATTGAAATTTAACAATTTCAAATGTGCCATTCATTTAGCTCTTGATAGCTTAAGAAATCACTCTGAACATAGAGAGAATATAAATAACTAAAATACTGAGCGAAAACAGCTGCATAAGGCTACCTGAAACCTTGGTTAAGAAACACTGTAATAGCAGATGCTGACAGAGTTTCCTTTTCAGTGTAATGCAACATATACTCGTATGATTATCGCTTGGTATAGCATAAATAAACTAAACTTGAACCGGAGAAGATGCTTGCGTAGCTATACATACATTGGTTCGTATACACACAAAACAAAATGATTCAAATATTAGGCGCGTTTGGCGCAAAGAATGGCTTTTGCTACAGTGAAATAAAGTAGTGAAATTTCGATGATTTATTAATGTAGTCTCTACTTTATTGTTACTGTAGATTTATACTGCCTTTAATGAGTTTTAAAGCAGTTTTTGTTTCGTTTAAATAACTTAATAGATACGGAAGATACGGAATTGTATTTATGATGCATTTTTACAGCATTTAACAATTTAAATGTCCTGTTCTGTTTATTGGGTATCCGTTTCTGGCCCCTGAAGTGTTTAAATGGCCATCGGCGAAGTGGTTAATGCACACTTCACGTTATGATCATTGATGTTGGCTCTCTGAGGGGTTTTAATGCGTTTCATAGCTGAAAATAGGGATTGACATACATAGGTCGAACCAAACATTGCAATCATAGATGCGGTACGCCTGTGTAATCGATGGAATCTTGATTTAGGAAAACTGTAGAAATCTAGCAAACTTCCTTTGTTTCTGTAACTATCAGCTAACTCAGTGTCATATTTCAAGGTGATTCCTGTTGTTGTGCCTTTTATTGGCACCAGATCTAACATTTCTTCCATAACTTCTCAATGTTCATTTACTCCACGAATAAAAATACATAATTGAGCCATACTTGATAAGTCAGTACTGTCATAAATTGCAATTGAGAATGCAACAAATTCTCTTGCTCTTTCAATAAGTTGTGCGTAAATGTTGTCCGCCAGATCTTGAATTCTGCGTGAAATAGTATGACATGACATAATGACACTCTCGAATTGTTGAACACTGACAGGGGTGAATTTACTTACAGCTATAAGCATACGTCATTTAATAAGTGGACCATCAGAAAAACTACTAGAAGATCTGGCAATTTCTAGTGCTATTTCGTAACTCACAAACTGAGGTTTCTGCCATTCTGCCATCCCCTTCTGGCAATGTGATCTTTTCTCTGAGCTTTGTATCTCTGCAGTGTGTTCTTCTTTTTATAGGGCCAAATAATCATTAGCATACAATGTATTAAAATGTTGCTGAAGATTAAATCATTTCAGCACTTGCAATTTTTTTCTGGCAAATTGAACAAATAGCGCCACCACTACATTCCATGGAGAAGAACTCAGTTTCCCATTCAGACTGAAATAATGTGTCGGCGTGGGTGCCCTTTGCTTTGATGAGTGTCCTTCCATATCAAACTGACACTGAAGTACGGACCACTGTTATGGAAGACAAACTGTGCGAAGCACGCACTGAGGCAGCACAGCGCTTACAGCCCAGCACATGCAACGCAGCAAGCGAGTTGGCTGTGGCTGATCTAGAGGAATATAAATATAGGAAAGAGTTATATAAACCTGTATATTTATTACAATTAAAGAATATTTTTGTTTATTTTAACAGATTATGAATATGTGGTTTGACGTATCTCTTAAAAATTTTTCAAATGGATGCTGTTTTCACCACTGAAAGGGAGCTTGCAGCAATCAAAGAAAATGCTTCCAGAACTAGTTTCAGCAAATGAAGAAGTGTATACAGTGCTGTGGCTAGAGCATTGAATAATTTAAGAAAATTTAAGAAAGTTGGTGAAACCAGCACTTAATATTTAATATAAGTGTGCAAGAAAATATATGAAGGCTGTTTAATAAAGAATGATCATAATTTTTTGACGGCCATAATTTATTGTGCTAGAATTTAATTTTATGATAGATTGAGTCAACATGAAAAATGCAATGCCATGGCCAGGATTTGAACCACGGGTCTCCT
The DNA here is from genome assembly GCA_030765055.1 of Mantis religiosa. Lineage (NCBI taxonomy): Eukaryota > Metazoa > Arthropoda > Insecta > Mantodea > Mantidae > Mantis > Mantis religiosa. The sequence goes on from CM060957.1 coordinate 16,043,636, forward strand.
GGTTTCCATCCAGTTGCTCTAACCCATTGAGCTACCATGGTCAATGTGCCGTCCTGATATTAAATTCTCCATTTGACTCATATATTTCCCCAGTAAACCACTAGGGGCTCTTGCATTCGAGATACACTGTTTGTGACAACTCAATTAACTAAAATAGTAAGAGTTAAATGATGAAGCCTGGGACTCAAGTACTTATGATAGTAAGTCACCACAAACGGTGTATCTCGGATTCAAGAGCCCCTAGTGGTCAACTGGGGAAATATATGAGTCAAATGGAGAATGTCAGGACGGCACGTTGGCCATGGTAGCTCAATGGGTTAGAGCGACTGGATGGAAACCAGGAGATTCGTGGTTCAAATCCCGGCCATGGCATTCAACTTTTTATGTTGACTATCAAAAACCTTAGCCTATATATGGCTAGTATGAAGAAATGATTAATTTCCATTAATTAACTAAAATTAATTTTATGATATTCTGTTTGCTTAATGTGTAACAAATGCCACAGTAATTTCATTGTTGGTACTCCTGGTTCCTCCCTGTGAAAGGTAGTCAAACAGATATATGTACATTATTGCCTACCAAAATAATGGAGGTGACACGCAAGGAACAATATGCAGTTTTGAAATTCTGCTTTTGTCTTGACAAATCTTCAGCTGAGACCTATATAATGTTACAGGAGGCCTATGGAGAGTCTATTCTTCCCTACAGCACAGCTCGAAGGTGGTTTAAGCTGTTTAAAGAGGGAAGACAATAAATTTCAAAGGAAGGTGGACCTGTCACTCCAGTTACTGCTCTTACGGAAGAAAACATCAACCCTACTACTGTCATTGTCAGAGACGATGTGCAAATAAACTTTAAGAACACTTTCTCAAAATACTAAAAACATTGCAAGACCATATCAGGTGCAAAAGAGCACATATCCATGAAACAAGCTGGATTCTGCATCACAATAATGCTCAGTCGCATATTACCGATGCTGTTGCTGAACATCTTGCAAAAATCAATGTGAAGTATGTCACTCACCCTCCCTGTTGTTCGGATTCACCCCTATATGACCTTTTACTATTCTCTAATGTGAAGAAACACCTTCGTCAGAGACATCATCTATCTTCAGAAGCAGTATTGAAGACTGTGGAGGCAATTTTAAGGACCTCTCAAAACCTGGTTTCCAGCATATCTTTGCAGACTTGCAGAAATGCTACGACAAGTGCATCACATCTAAGGAAGACTACTTTGAGAAGGACAATCAAAATTATGGGTAGAAGTAAAGGTATGTTAAATGTATATTATCATCATACTTCACTGGAACAGCCATTGTGATATTATATATTACAAGCCTAAGTTCACTTTTACAGGAAATATTTTGCAAGACAGAAATAATTCTCACTTTGGTTCAGGTTTTGCTTCTGCTTCTTCTTCAGCATGACAAAGGATCTTCATTAAGGTGCCACCAGGTTGAGCAACTAAGAGGCAAGGGGTTCCATCACGCATATGATTTAATGTAATGGTCCCAATTTGATTAGCACATTCCCACTTGTGTAGTCCAACCAGTCTTCCAGATCCAGACTGATCAGAATCTGGAACCCAGCGATATGATCGAACAACGCGATCTGTCAGACCCATCACAAGTTCAGTACATCCGTCACCATCTATATCTCCAAGCAGCACCACCTGCACATAATACATTGTGTAAAATCTGAAGCAGTGTTAACATATATTTCTCTAATAATACATTAAAAATTGAAACTAATAACAGTGAAGCAATACAAATATTACAATAAAATATAATTTATGCATGATTACAGGAATTTAGTAACAGTGACGTCAAAATTAATCGGAAAAACTATTTGTAGTTAGTTTATTGACACTTCGTCACTTATGTTTTTATATTATCGAGGGACTAGTTTTGGAAGCCATTGCCTCCATTTTCAAACTCTCTCCAACTAGCATCTGTTGTTGTCTGCTCTTCTTTATCTGGTGGTGGAAGTATAAACTTCTTTGTCAAATTATCTACTGGTGGGATTTAAAAGTTCATTACTCGGTCCTTATTTTTCCAGTATGCTTGATGCATGGAAAAATGAAATAGCAGCATCAGAAACATAGTATTATATACATTGTACAATCACAGAACATGAAACATAGTACAAAGCATAATTCCACATCACAAGTAAAAACAAACTAAATGTGCATTTTTATACAATCTTATTTCTAGATGTGGTTCTTGGTTTTACACATTAACATTTCAGAAGATGATGCCAAGTCAAAATGCAGTGTTTGCCGTTAGATAGTGTTTGCTGGAATATATAAAAAAATATACATGATATAGAAATTATTTATTTTGTGAAGCAATGTAATTAGATTAGTTGTTTTGTTTGTGTATAAAAACTATTCATGCTTACATGTTACAGTATCGCTAATTTGCTTATGTAGGTTGATATTTTCAGCAAAAGCATGCTTTCACTGTTGGCAATGCTCCAGTCATGATGTGATGCCCACCATATAGCTATGCAGTCTTTGTAAGTTTAATTTTATTATGAATTTCTGAGTCAAACACTATTTCCCTTACATCTGGTACCATTGTGGTACATTCAGTGACTAATAATTTTCATATAATTATGAATAAGCTCTGATTTTAACAAAGAGTATGTCAGTATAGAGAATTACCTTTGTGTTGGCTGGAATCCTTTGTACATGAACAGATTCCAGTTTTGCTTTTGATTGTTCATCTTCTGGCTTTGTTGCTGGTGGTTTAAAAAGAATATGACACCAACCATCACCACCTAATGCTACTACTGCATTGCAACCACGGTTAAAAACATCTCCTACACCTATTGCAGTTATCATACCCAAACCACTTATCTTTTGCCAAACACGATCACACTTGAAGATCATCAAATCTCCACTCATGTTTCCAACAACTAGTTCCTTATTGTCATCATTGTCAACATCACCTAATGCCAATGCATTTTGAAACACTGCACCTCCAATTTCAAACTCAAACCTTTTCACAAAGCAAACAGCACGCATGTTGACAATCAAATATTAATAAAAAAAAAACACAAAATTATTTTGCTCTTTGATGTTTATAACCACCACTATATCTCCTTTGAGAGATTCATAGGCTTCCTTCCATCAGGAATTTGTGGTTTTAAGATTTGCCAACGATATGGTGGCCAAACAATAAGAGAGGCCTTGGCTGTGATTAGACCCATAGATACTGGGCCAAATGAGTTAGAATCCATTGAATGTCCTGTGTGATCTCCTTCCACCCAACAATGTCCTTCTGGCACCCGAATAAATAACCTTTTGTAACCAACTGTTGATATCAAGTCTCCTTCAATTCCAACCACTCGCTTGATAATTTTCTGACTTGGGTCTTTGGGGCATATCAAAGACACCACGTCTCCTCTTGAAATGTTGTAACTCCTAACGGACCATCTGTTCAATAAAACATAATCTGTTGTGGGGCCATCCGGATTAAGAGCCGGTTGCATAGAAATTCCCTCCACTCTTGCTACATATCCTATGGTGTCTAGTATGGTGACACCGATAGGAATACCTATTAAGAAAGATCTGATCACTTTAAATTTCATAAGAGAAGCTAATTACATCAAATAACTGGGACCACAATTCTATTTTAAGCTTTTATCAAAGGGCATCATCTCTGAAAATATTTTCGCCTATTCACCAGTTTTTCTGTCTCACTTCTGTATGATTTCAATAAATGTTTCATTTATTTATATTACATGACCGCCATCAACCGTTATTTATTTACACACTACATGCACTACTTTATTTCAACGTGTTATCGCTTCAAAATGAAGCGTGAGTACGAACAACTGTGACCAAACGAATCCACAAAACGAAAATGCCAACAGCTGATTAAACCAGTGCATTCCAGTGCCAGTTGGATATCACTCACATCTGTGCAGTTTCCCCCCATTTAGGTCTGCAACCAATGTTAACCAGCGGTAGTAACTTTTTATAATTGACCGCTAAATTCAAATACAAAGATGTTCTGCATCGAAATTTTTGAAACTTAACTTTAATTGGGCGGACATTTTAATACAAACGCACACTATTTTTGACGTCTATAGGTTACAATTTTATCTTTATTGGGTTTTCCTAGGTTTTGAAAATGTCAATACGGGCTAGGAGAGTTCAATGAATAAGATTATAGCAACAAATAAAAGCTTTTTCTATTCCTATTTTACATGAATTTCACCTTAGGCTTATACCTGCCTCTACGGCGTTTCTGCCTCATATTTAAGAGGTCTCGGATTCGAATTTCGGTAAGGGTAACGTTTTTTCTGGGGTTTTCTCTAACACTGAATGATGAATACTGGGCAATTATAAGCTTTAAGGACAATGGACTCATTAGAGTATCATTTCATTGATCGTCTGATGTGACATAACGACAGAGGGTGTAATTAAAAAGAATTATGCTTACAAGTGATGCTGAATAATCCTCATTGCCTTTTTGAAAATGCAGGATGGGACAAAATCTTAAACAAGTAAAAGTCTATATTCATACAATTTATTATTATTATTTTAATGCTTTCAATTTATTCGTCCTCTAAATCTCCATGCAAGATTGTGGACATGTCACAACAAAAATATTTACAAAATTTAAGTACAAAATTTAAATACAAAAACTACACCAAAAAAAAAAATGTATAAGAGTAAATGCCAAAATATAATAATATAACTTAACTTTCCAAATACTCTTGAATAAAATAAAAACATGCTTCACTTAAAAATTTATGTACTTTCAATTTAAAATATTTTGGTTGTCAATCTGTTTTAAATAAAGAGGTAACTTATTGTACAGTTGGGTACCACTATAAGTGAAGGAATGTTTGTATAATGTGGTACAAAGTGTCATTTTAAAAATAAAATATAAAAGTTGAGCACTTTATTTAAAGGCTGAATTCTATCAAACAGTGTGTTCAGGTGAAATGTGAAACAAATTTTAAACTACCTCTGGGATACAGCAGTAGCAAGTCTGATTCATATTCATGAGATTCTGAGTTTGACTCTTAGGGTGAGTTATTTGGGTAAGATTTTTCCAGGGTCTTCCTTATACTCAAAGATGAATGTTCACTGATGCTAAGATTTATAAGCTTCAGACTCATTTGAGCACTATTTCACATTTCATTCATCACCCAATAAGACTGAACTGGTTAAAGGTTGTTAAAAAAATAAATTAAGCTTTATACATTCAAATTTTCAATAAAATCAAAGACATATGAAATCTTAACTCCTTTCAAGTGATTTTCCAAAAAGGAAGAATAACCTGTACACATTTTATAAGTGCTATATGAAACTGAAATTGGCATGTTGAGAGCTTGATTGAATTTCACATGCAGTTAACTGAAATAGACATTAAAATTATTGGAGTGTTCTTTTAGCATTTGGTTTTATAAATCCTTTCATGGAAGTATTGAAAACAGTGTTGTTGTATAAATCAAATTAATTAGGAGTCGATTAATGACACAAACAACACTTACTTTTAAATTTTCCCGGAACCGGTTTCTGAGGCCTTCCCTCTATCTTCAGCCGGACATCGACTTGTTCTCATTGGTGTAGCTGGCAATATTTTGTCATTGGTCTCCTCTGGTGGCGGTTCGAGGAACTTGCTGAACAAATCTTTCTGGGGGATGTCGAAATTGAATACTTTGTTCCTATTTTTTGAAATAAAGATTTGTTCCCATGTGGACAGTTCTTTTCCTGTTGTATGTTTTAGTAATTTTGGTTCTGGATTTATGTTGTGATTTTTTTCCCAAAAATGCGTGACAACTGCTGATTTTTCTAATTGTTTGTATTTTATGTTCCTAAAGTGTTCCTTTGCTCTTGTTTCTAAATTTCTTTTGGTTTTTCCAATATAAATTTGACTACAGTCACAGCATTCAATTTGATATATACCAAATTTTTTGCTAGATAGAATGGCATCTTTGATGTTTGAGCAAATTAGGTTTTTTAAGGAGTAATGGTTCACTGGAGCTAGTTGAATGTTTTGTTTTTTGAAAACTTTTTTGAATTTACCAAAGGCCCATGGATGGTAAGTGAATTGTGGTTTCCATTAGTAGTTTCTTCTTTTTTGCTAAGTTCACTTTTTTGTCTACTAGTGATTTGGGAAAGTCATTTTTCTGTGCTATTTCAATAATTTTGTTGTATTCTATTTTGTATTCTTCTGCTGTGAGAGGGATGTTGACCAGTCTGTGTGCTACACTATTAAAGATTGCCTGTTTGTGGGATCTTGGGTTGTAGCCATTAGCTTTTATGTAGTTGTCTGTTTGTGTTGGTTTTCTGTAAATGCCAAAGATTATTCTATTTTTATTTTTGATTATTTTTAGATCTAAAAATGGTAAATACTCGTCTTTTTCAACTTCTACAGTGAACTTGATGCTTTTTTCTTGAATATTTAAAAGTTTTAGTGCATCAATGATGTGTTTTTTTGGCACTATGGCAAATATGTCATCTACATATCTTTGCCAGAGTTTGAACATCCATGGGAAACCTTTAGTGATCCTTATTTCTAGTGCACCATTGATTTGGTTTTATTCCTTTTACTTTCTTCTCCACCTGGTTATAGGAGCTAGTGGAAGTACTGTACTCCATTAATTTTTTTTTAAAAATGTTTAATAAATTAAAAGAGATATTTAGAGGGCAAAATATTGTCGCGAATAGTGCAAAATATTGTGATAGTGCGGCTGGCGCAAAAAGAGACAGATAGAGCAGCGCAGAGCTAAAAAGCTTGCCGAAACAGATAAAGATAGAGAACTGGAAGCTTCAATTTCTTGTTTGTTACAGAACATTCCACAAACTTCTGGAATTATGAGAGGTATATAAAAGAAGCTGCAAATCGATCATGTTAGCTATGTACAAAATATATTAGATTTTAAAAAAAGAAAAAAAAATTAAAAAAATATACAAAAAACTAAAAAAATAAAACATTAATAAAAAATAATAATAAAAAAACATATATTTCTTGATAGATCATATTAGTATAAGTCCAAGCTAAACATTTACTGAAGCATAGCAAAAAACATAAGAACTCTGCTGCCTAACAGAAAGAATAAAAGCTCGGCTGAAGAGGGAAATCCCTGAACAGCCTTAGCTTACATGTTTTAGTAGTTTTTGTTCTGGATTTATGTTGTGGTTTTTTTCCCAAAAATACGTGGCAACTGCTGATTTTTCTAATTGTTTATATTTTATGTTCCTAAAGTGTTCTTTTGCTCTTGTTCCTAAATTTCTTTTGGTTTTTCCAATATAAATTTGACTACATATATCAGGAAAACAAGAACTGTCCACATGGGAACAAATCTTCATTTCAAAAAATAAGAAAAAAGTATTCAATTTCGACATCCCCCAGAAAGATTTCTTCAGCAAGTTCCTCGAACCGCCAACAGAGCAGACCTATGACAAAATATCGCCAGCTACACCACTGAGAACCAGTCGATATCCGGTTGACAATGGAGGCAAATAGTCTCTGAAACATGTTCTGGGAAAATTTAAAAGTAAGTGTTGTTTAGTGTCATTAATTGACTCCCTTTAAATTTAACTTATTACAACACTTCCAAGAAGGGAATACTTCAACATATTACCAAAAAGACTGAAGTCAGCGATAGACAGAAATACTGTTAAAAATGAGCTCCAAATGCATTTGTTAACCCACTGTTTTTATAATGAAGATGAGTTTCTTATCCATAATGGAAATTATCACATTTTAAGCATAGTTGAGTATTTAATGAAGCAATAAACCTAGTGAACTCAATTCAATCTCAAGCTAAAGGGGCTAGCATTATAATAAGTGGCGTACTTCGTAGGCGTGATATAAACAGCAACAGAATAATGAGAATAAACAGAGATCTTGAATGGCTCTGTTCTTCCAAAGATTGCCTACTGGTAGATGGGAATTCTTGGCTGTATGACAATGACTTTGGTCGAGATGGCATACATCTTAATCGCAGAGGGTCAGCCAAATTTGGTCAGTTATTAGTTAATGTAATTACATCTGTACTTAAGGGAAACTGAAAAGTAACGTGGTGGATGTTCAACCAGCAAAACAGTTTATACAGAATTACTCATTGTCTATCTTTCATCAAAATGTACAAAGCATTAGAAATAAGCATACTAACTTTGAAGTGTTGTTAAATGATAAATTACAGGGCATTGATATCATAGCACTTACTGAACACTGGTTAAAAGAAAATGAAATAGGCATGTTAAACTTTGAAGGTTATATAAGGGAAAGCTTTTACTGTAGACAAACTAAAAACAATGGGGGATCATGTATTTTTGTAAAAGAAAATATTTTGGCTAAACAGATATCTACCCTCAACAATTTAATGTGCGATGAGCACTTTGAGGGATGTATGGTGGAACTGTCTGATTCCAAAGTTATAGTAATTTGTTTGTACAGAAACCCCATCAGTGACTTAAATGAATTCATCAGAAAATTAGATATTATTTTAAATCATTTTTATAGAGGGAAAAGAAATGTAATCATTGTGGGTGACCTAAATATAAACTTTTTGGAAGAAGGTCGAGGTAAAAGACAGATCACAGATCTACTGAGCATGTATGGCTTAGAAGCAGTTATAAATTCACCTACTAGAGTAGCTGTAGAATCAATAAGTGCTATAGATCAGTTTATCTTGAATTCCAATAAATTTGAGTTCGAAGTTGACAACTTTGAGACAGGCATCTCAGATCACTACGGTCAAAAACTTAAAATAAAATTGCATAATACTTTAAGCAACCCTGGTCAGTCATTAAAAAAGTGTAGGATATACAGTGAAGACAATATTAAATACTTTAACTACTTACTCTCCAAAGAAAACTGGATGGATGTGTATTGCTGCGAAAATGACCTGGATAAATGTTACATCGAATTTGAAAAAATTCTTAATCTCAACTTGAACATAGCCATGCCTATCACAACTTTGAAAGAAAAAACACATAATAAAACTAAGTGGGTTACTAAGGGTATTCGGATATCAAGCAAAAGACTTCGTTTCCTAAGTAGACTAACTAAACATAATCTTGCTTCCGATGATTTTAAACAATATTACATAAAGTATAAAAAAATATACAACAGAGTAGTCAGGATGTCTAAAAAACTCTACAATGGTACTCTGGTAAATAGCTCTTTAAACAAATCAAAAACTATATGGAATGTTATAAAACATGAGATTGAGGGGAAAAAAAGGAAAAATATTGATTTTAGTGTGAATATAAATGGTAGGCAAGTATCTAATCCATTAATGGTAGCTCATGAATTTAACCAATATTTTTCGACCATTGCAGAACTCATTAGAAAGAGGAAAAACGTAGCTATCAATTCGTGCTTAATTACCCAAAATAATCAAATTCGGGAATCTTTATATTTTTTACCAACAACAGAAGCAGAGCTACTCTCCATTATTAAAAGTATGAAACCCAAAAAATCTGTTGGCCTGGATGAGTTTTCTAATATGCTTCTAAAAAATTGCGCTGTGCATCTGGTTAAACCATTATGTCATATTATAAATATATCACTCTGTGAAGGTCACTTCCCTGAGAATCTAAAGGTCTCAAAAATTAAACCACTGTTTAAAAAGGGTTCTAAATCTGATTGTGAAAATTATAGGCCAATATCTATTTTATCAGTTTTTTCTAAAGTAATTGAAAAGGTGGTGTACAATAGAGTCTTAGCATTTCTAAATAAATATGATATTATATCGAAAGTGCAGTACGGGTTCCAGCAAGGGAAATCAACAAGCTCAGCACTACGGAACGTTATTGAAGATATACTAAAAAATCTAGACAGCGGGAATCAATGCATGGGACTATTTCTTGATCAGTCAAAGGCCTTTGATCTAGTCGACCGTGATATATTATTACACAAGTTGTATAATTATGGTATCAGAGGAGTTCCATTTGAATGGTTTAAATCGCACCTAATAAATAGAAAGCAGTTAACCGAAATTGAATATGTAGTAAATGTATCGAGATTCAACTGTATTGGAACACCACAGTGAAGCGAAAAATTATTAAATTTTAGATGAGTCGCGTTTTTTACACATCTGCTTCACTTTCGTACCTATTTTGAGGACATGTTTCGCAAATCTTCGCTTGCATCTACGGCTCTTGTGCGACTGACGCTAGATCCAGCGGTGTGGGTAATTCTGGGGTTGTTGCTGCCATCTGTTGATTTAGTGATGAACTGAAATGTGGGATTCTCTTCTAACGGGATTTCAAAGTTCATTAGTTGGTTTTTATGTTTTTCTATGTATATCCTCTCCCATATGACGAGTTCACTATGTTTTTGTACGTATTTTAGTAATTTTGTGCTATCTTCAATTTCATGATTTTCAGACCAGAAATGAGCTGCTATTGCGGACTTATCAATATTTTTGTATCTTAAGTGCCTGAAGTGTTCTTTCTTTCTAGTGCCTATGTTCCTTTTTGTCCTTCCTATGTAAATTTTTTCACAGTCTTTACACTTAATTTTGTAAATGCCTGACTTTTCCTCTGGTTTTATCTTATCAGTATTATTACTGTGAAGTAGGTTTTTAATGTTGTAATTGTTTTTTGGTGCCAATGTTATATTGTATTTCTTGAATATTTTTTGGAACTTTTTTGTGGCCCAGGGGTGGTAAGTAAATTTAGCAAATCTAGTTTCTTGTTTTATTGGTGTGAGAGCTGTGATCTGTTTTAATTTCTTTTGAAGTTTGAATAATTTTAGTTTTTTATCTACAAGGTTTTTTCCATATCCATTTTTGATTGCAGTTTTTAAGATTTGATGGTATTCGTTTTGATATTCTTGCTGGCTGAGAGGTAGATTTACTAATCTGTGTGTTAGACTGTTGATGGTTGCATGTTTGTGTGGAATTGGGTTGAAACTATTTGCTTTGATGTAATTATCTGTGTGTGTTGCTTTTCTATGAATGCCAAATTCTAGTTTTTCATTGCCTTTTTTGATTTTAAGGTCTAAAAAAGGTAGAGTACAGTCCTCTTCAGTTTCTACTGTGAATTGTATGCTGGGTTCTTGCAGGTTGAGCAGTTTCAAAGCATCATCTATTAGTTTGTAGGGCACTATTGCAAAGATGTCGTCTACGTATCTGTACCATGTTTTAAACATATGAGGGAAGGCTTTAGTAATATGTGTTTCGAAAAAGCTCATGTATAGATTGGCCAAAAATGGTGATAATGGGCTTCCCATAGCTAGTCCTGAAATTTGTTTATAATATTTTCCATCGAAGACAAAATAATTTTGATGTATACATAATTCAGTCATTGCCACATATTCTTCTATTGCATTGGCATCCAGGTTTATAGAATTTAGCCATTTTTTCAGTTGAATCAAAAGTTTGTCTAATGGAATGCTAGGGAAGAGGGAGCGGACATCAAAGGATACTAAAGTGTCATGAGGTTTAAGTTTAAGATTTTGAATTTTTTCTACCAGGTCTAAAGAGTTTTTTATACTCTGAGTATGGAATTGTGGAAAGGACTGAAATTTTTTGGTTAGCCATTTTGCCAGAAGGTAAGTAGGAGTGTTTATATTATTTACAATGGGTCTCATGGGTATGTTGGGTTTGTGTATTTTAGGCAAACCATATATTCTTGCAAGGGTAGGGTTGTCTGGTTTGATAGTTTTTTGTTCTGTAGTTGTTAAAATTTTACTATTAATGATGGTTTTTTGTACATCTTTTATGCATCGGTTGAGTGGATTAGAATCTATTTCCTGGAATTCTTTTTGTTGTAGTAACTCTAACATTTTTTCTTTGTATGTAGCTGTATCTAAGATTACTATTTTGTTCCCTTTATCAGCCCTTGAGAAGATTACTTCCTTTTTCCTTAAAGATTTAATTATCTGAATTTGTTTCAAATGTTGTATTGGCTTTTTATTTATTAAGTTTTCCAATATAGGAGCTGATTTTTTCCTAATTATATTTTTGTCCATGGTTTCCAAGCCTTCTACTGCCAATTCTATGTCTGCAATGAATTCATCCGGGTTGCTGGAGTATGTTATACATGTTTTTAGGCCTTGGTTAAGTACATCTATTTCTTCCTTGTTAAGAACACATCCCCAGATAGTGTAATTAACCTCTCTAAGCAAAATTTTAACAAGGAAGAAATAGATGTACTTAACCAAGGCCTAAAAACATGTATAACATACTCCAGCAACCCGGATGAATTCATTGCAGACATAGAATTGGCAGTAGAAGGCTTGGAAACCATGGACAAAAATATAATTAGGAAAAAATCAGCTCCTATATTGGAAAACTTAATAAATAAAAAGCCAATACAACATTTGAAACAAATTCAGATAATTAAATCTTTAAGGAAAAAGGAAGTAATCTTCTCAAGGGCTGATAAAGGGAACAAAATAGTAATCTTAGATACAGCTACATACAAAGAAAAAATGTTAGAGTTACTACAACAAAAAGAATTCCAGGAAATAGATTCTAATCCACTCAACCGATGCATAAAAGATGTACAAAAAACCATCATTAATAGTAAAATTTTAACAACTACAGAACAAAAAACTATCAAACCAGACAACCCTACCCTTGCAAGAATATATGGTTTGCCTAAAATACACAAACCCAACATACCCATGAGACCCATTGTAAATAATATAAACACTCCTACTTACCTTCTGGCAAAATGGCTAACCAAAAAATTTCAGTCCTTTCCACAATTCCATACTCAGAGTATAAAAAACTCTTTAGACCTGGTAGAAAAAATTCAAAATCTTAAACTTAAACCTCATGACACTTTAGTATCCTTTGATGTCCGCTCCCTCTTCCCTAGCATTCCATTAGACAAACTTTTGATTCAACTGAAAAAATGGCTAAATTCTATAAACCTGGATGCCAATGCAATAGAAGAATATGTGGCAATGACTGAATTATGTATACATCAAAATTATTTTGTCTTCGATGGAAAATATTATAAACAAATTTCAGGACTAGCTATGGGAAGCCCATTATCACCATTTTTGGCCAATCTATACATGAGCTTTTTCGAAACACATATTACTAAAGCCTTCCCTCATATGTTTAAAACATGGTACAGATACGTAGACGACATCTTTGCAATAGTGCCCTACAAACTAATAGATGATGCTTTGAAACTGCTCAACCTGCAAGAACCCAGCATACAATTCACAGTAGAAACTGAAGAGGACTGTACTCTACCTTTTTTAGACCTTAAAATCAAAAAAGGCAATGAAAAACTAGAATTTGGCATTCATAGAAAAGCAACACACACAGATAATTACATCAAAGCAAATAGTTTCAACCCAATTCCACACAAACATGCAACCATCAACAGTCTAACACACAGATTAGTAAATCTACCTCTCAGCCAGCAAGAATATCAAAACGAATACCATCAAATCTTAAAAACTGCAATCAAAAATGGATATGGAAAAAACCTTGTAGATAAAAAACTAAAATTATTCAAACTTCAAAAGAAATTAAAACAGATCACAGCTCTCACACCAATAAAACAAGAAACTAGATTTGCTAAATTTACTTACCACCCCTGGGCCACAAAAAAGTTCCAAAAAATATTCAAGAAATACAATATAACATTGGCACCAAAAAACAATTACAACATTAAAAACCTACTTCACAGTAATAATACTGATAAGATAAAACCAGAGGAAAAGTCAGGCATTTACAAAATTAAGTGTAAAGACTGTGAAAAAATTTACATAGGAAGGACAAAAAGGAACATAGGCACTAGAAAGAAAGAACACTTCAGGCACTTAAGATACAAAAATATTGATAAGTCCGCAATAGCAGCTCATTTCTGGTCTGAAAATCATGAAATTGAAGATAGCACAAAATTACTAAAATACGTACAAAAACATAGTGAACTCGTCATATGGGAGAGGATATACATAGAAAAACATAAAAACCAACTAATGAACTTTGAAATCCCGCTAGAAGAGAATCCCACATTTCAGTTCATCACTAAATCAACAGATGGCAGCAACAACCCCAGAATTACCCACACCGCTGGATCTAGCGTCAGTCGCACAAGAGCCGTAGATGCAAGCGAAGATTTGCGAAACATGTCCTCAAAATAGGTACGAAAGTGAAGCAGATGTGTAAAAAACGCGACTCATCTAAAATTTAATAATGTAGTAAATGGTTCGAAGGAGATTAAAGCTGCTCGCTCTAGTGTAAAAAACATTAAATATGGAGTTCCGCAGGGCTCGGTATTGGGTCCCTTATTGTTCCTATTGTATATTAATGACCTGGCCAAAAACAACCAATGCATTAATACTAAATTTACTCTGTTTGCTGATGATACCAGTGTTCTCATTTCTGGGAAAAACAAACAAGAACTCAAAGCAAACGTTGATGGGGTAACAGACTATGTTTCAAATTGGTTTAAAGACAATAAACTTATTATCAATAAGAGCAAAAGCATCGCTGTAGGTTTCCATCATAAAGTCAACAAAAATGTAAGTTTCCCTAATATATGCTTAGAGAATGAATCAGTAACTACTACAGAAAAAATTAAATTTCTTGGAGTTTGGGTAGATAGTAATCTAGATTGGGGAACTCATATTGATGCTTTATCCAAAAAACTATGTCAAACTTGTTTTGCACTATATACTTTAAGATCATCAGTCAATCTTGATGTGCTTAAAATAGCCTATTTTGCCTACTTTCACTCGCAGTTATCCTATGGCATAATATTCTGGGGAAAGACGAGCTATACGAAAAGAATGTTTATAATACAAAAGAGGGCCATACGTTTAATGATGAATCTTTCCAGTACCACAAGTTGTAGACCTTATTTCAGATCATTGAATATTCTGTCAGTTCCATCTATATATCTCTATGAGGTGCTGGTGATCGCTCATAAACAGTTAAATAATTTTGTCACAAACGCTGAAATACATAGTCACAACACTAGAGGTAAATCACATCTTCATGTTACAGGGCATAAGAGAACCCTATATGAAAAAAGTATACACTATAACTGTATTAAATTGTACAACAAACTTTCTCAATATTTCAAAGAATTACCAAATTTAACAATATTTAAAAGGAAATTAAAGAAGTATCTAATACAAAGATGTTTTTATTCAGTAAATGAATACCTTGATGAACAGTGAATCAATTTTGTTAGACATATGTATTATATATATTGCAATTGTAAATACTATCACCTTATTTGTTTATCCGATCATGTGTTTACTGTTAATCTGTAATGTAAAATTGTATT
The DNA here is from genome assembly GCA_030765055.1 of Mantis religiosa. Taxonomy (NCBI): domain Eukaryota; kingdom Metazoa; phylum Arthropoda; class Insecta; order Mantodea; family Mantidae; genus Mantis; species Mantis religiosa. The sequence goes on from CM060957.1 coordinate 16,058,876, forward strand.
GACGAAGCCGATATTTCTGTAATTGGAAATCTTATGGTGAATAAATTTGATTTGATTTGATTTGACATCGTATGTACAAATTTACATTATCGATATTTAGGTAAATTTTATAAACTTGTATTCTCTGTCCCATGATTGATGTGGTCTTTTGAACAAAATCCATAACCTTAATCCTGATTCAAAATTATTAAAAAAGATTTGATAAACTATAACAAAACTGATGTGGGAGAACATCTTAATATGGAAATATAAGGACCTAGTAATAAAATTTTGAAATCACTCCATTTGATAACTTGATGAAGAAGTTCATAGTTCCACCAACAGAGAGAAGACCGCAGACAACAGATGACAGTTGGACCTTTGAAGTTGAAAATGAAAGCAACAGCTCCCGAAACTAGTCCCTCAATGGCATAGTATGGAAAACCACTACAAATAGTTTTATGAACTAAACTTTAAGTTCAGTATATTCTAAGTTGCAGTAGATTTTTAAGGTGATTTCTATCCCAAACTATCCTTTATATAGATGATATTTAATTATCTCAAAAACAGCTCAAACAATTGTAATTTAAACGTCCTATTTTATTTACATTTATACTGTAAAAGTAGTTAGTTCTTTGAGTCATTATTCTCTCTTATTTTAATGAAAAATTATTATTTGGAGTTTTCCTCGCTTTGAAAGTCACGTCTCGCTACTGGACCTACATGTGACTGTACAATAGAAAGAGTACTGAAGAGTAGCCTTAGTTCTTTGAGTCATTATTCTCTCTTGTTTTAATGAAAATCATTATTTGGAGCTTCCCTCACATTGAAAGTTATGTCTCGCTACTGGACCTATGTGTGACTGTACAAGAGAAAGAGTACTGAAGAACAGCGTAAAGTTCTTTGAGTCATTATACTCTCTTATTTTAATGCATATTATTCTTTGGAGCTTCCCTTGTTTTGAAAGTCATGCCTCGTTACTGGAACTACGTGTGATTGTACAATAGAAAGAGTACTGAAGAGTACTCTTAGCTGTTTGAGTCATTATTCTCTTATTTTAATGAAAATTATTATTTGGAGCTTCCCTTGCTTTGAAAGTCACACCTCGCCACTGAATGTGGGTAGCCCTGGCTGTAGAGTTAATTTAATTTTATAATTACACTAACATCGCAACTAATAACACTGCAATACTAGCCATGTCTCTCCACCCATTCACCAATCATGGAGTAGAGTATTGCTTTCATCCAGTAGGAACTGGTTATCTAACTTAGCCAGTCAAAATACATCATAATATTACTAAAATTAGGCAAGTGAGTCAACCTTGTATATACTTTTCTCCACTTACAAGTTTTTTATGAAGACTAGTTTCTGGGGACTTCTCCCCTATCGTCAGCTCTGTGGTGGAATGATGATGCATCCGGTGTCTGCATCTGGCTTGGTGTTGTGCTGCCATCTAACGTCCTGGTAAGTTTGATGACATCATCTACCGCGGGAATTTCAAAATTCATCAAGAGGTCCTGTTAGATGGCAGCACAACACCAAGCCAAATGCAGACACCGGATGCATCATCAGTCTACCACAGAGCTGACGATAGGGGAGAAGTCCCCAGAAACTAGTCTTCATAAAAAACTTGTAAGTGGAGAAAAGTATATACAAGGTTGACTCACTTGCCTAATTTTAGTAACAATGGCACTCCACTTTCTGAAATACTTCTTTTTATTCTATATACGTCATAATATATTCTCCACATGAAGTAAATCACATATTAGGAGACTTACTACTACTTTACTGTTGCAGATACCTTAGTTGCGATGTCCGGTTAATTTTAACCCCTTAATTGGCAAATTATTTTGCTACTTATGCCACTCTTGCTGTACTTGCCAAACTGGTTCTCATACTGCTTTCTGCGGTTCCTCAATTCAGTTGGTTTGAATAGCCATGGTCGTTAAAGCGATATACAATGGGCTGGCCATCCATTCAAAGCTAAACATTGCGATTCTGCAGTCTAATGTGCCTGTGGTAAAGGATGGGGAGGGCCCAAGTAAAATAATCGGTGTGATGGCACGCTTGGATGTTGATGGAGTCTCATTTGACTGCAGTTACTTGGATTTTGCCTTTTTATACTAAAAATAAACCACTGCAATGCAATTGTAAAAGTAATATAATATTTACATAATATAATTTTGAGTCGAACTAATACTCAATGCTCCACTTATTACTAGTATTTACCTAGAATGCATTTCGTTAGGATCTTCCTAACATCATCGACTAACAGATGTTGGTTTGGTGAACTCCTTGGAGGTGATAGGTGTGTCTCTGTCGGTATCTTGATGAACTCAAAGTTTGGGTTTTCTTCAAAGGTAGTGTCGAAATTAAACAATGAAACAATTTGGAAAATAATTGTTCTTTCACACTAGCCGTGTGTAGGATGCACTATGAAAGGGTAGAGTCAGACTGAAAAATTCAATGCCATAGCCGGGATTTGAACCACGGATCTTCTGGTCTCCGTCCAGCCGCTCTAAACCATTGAGCTACATGGCCAATGTGACATGACATTAAATTCTCCAACTGACTCGTGCTTTTCCTGGTAAACCACTAGGAGTTCTCATAAAGCTCGGGCCTTAAAGTACTTACAGCATAGTAAGTCGTCATTAAGGTAGTTGTCTCATGTATTTATGAGAACTCCCAGTGGTTTACCGAGAAAAACACGAGTCAGTTGGAGAATTTAATGTCATGTTGGCACATTGGCCATGTAGCTCAATGGTTTAAGAGCGGCTGGACGGAGACCAGAAGATCCGTGGTTCAAATCCCGGCTATGGCATTGAATTTTTCAGTCTGGCTCTATCCTTTCATAATTAAACAATTTTCTTTCACGTTTCTGTCCAAGGTCCAGCTGCATTAACCACGTAGGAAAAAATCTTCATAAAGAAATATGAAAGTAAATTGTTTAATTTGGACACTACCTTTGAAGAAAACCCAAAATTCAAGTTCATCAAGATGCAGACAGAGATGCACCTATCATCTCCAAGGAGTTCACCAAACCAACATCCATTAGTCGACAACAGCTGATGATGTTAGGAAGATCCTAACGAAACACATTCTAGGTAAGTACTATCAATAAGTGGAGATTTGAGTACTAGTTTGACTCAAAATTATATTAATTTTGTGCTTCATTGTATCAAAGTCCTTACACATTGGAATAATATTTACAATTGAAAAGACTCAAAATTTTGCTGGTATAACCGACAATGGCCAGTACAATATTATAATAACAAAAAACACTGCACTAAAATATTTTTAAGTTGAATACAGCATAATGTCGCCCCAGGGCACCACCCATCACAGGGTTAAAATTGTCTATAAATAGGACAGAAAAGGATGCATTAAGGTAGAAATGATAATTTAGAATTCTGAATTTTAATAATACACCAATTATTATATACAAACGGTAACAAATACATAAAAATCTTTTAAGTATATGAATATTTTCCTTAGAGCACACACGTACAGTTTCCATGAAATTAATTACACATCACTTTTAAATGCTCTTGACATCCATATGTGTTTAATTGATAGTATCACATTTACTTTTACAATATATTTAAATAGGTTTTTGTTTTCCTTTCGGAACAGCTATATAATATTGTGCACACACACCAGTGTTCATACCTAAGCTAATGCTGTGCCACAGTGTAACTTAAAATGAAGAAATTATTTACTGATGACAAACTTTAAAAAATAAACATATCTTTATTACGAGGATGGGTAAAAAATTATTGCCTCCTATTTTTTTTTTCCCCTTAAATAAGTTATGTGAAAACTTTGAATTTGGCACAATTCCTCAAACCTTCTCCAATCCCCTGCAGTAGTAACTTCCTAAGTCAACAGGTCGCAGCACTGCATCCTCTTGCAAAATGGCTGACATCGACATTTGTATTAGACAGCATTCTGTGATTGAATTTTTGACTGCGGAAGGTGAAATGCCAATTCGCATTCATGAAAGGCTAAAAAATGTGTAAGGTGATGAAACGGTAGAAGTCAGTACTGTTAGACGATGGGTTCGTCGCTGTAATGAAGCTGATGGGCAAACACCATTGGCAGATGAAAAGCGAACGAGGCAGGCCGGTGACTGCAGGGACTCCATGCAACATTCAGCGAGTCGATGACATCATTCATGGTGATTGCCAGGTAACAACAGGTGAATTGTGTCGCATTACCTCCCTCAGTAAAGGCAGTGTGATGACGATTATTCAACAACTGGGTTACTCAAAAGTTTGTTCACGTTGGGTACCAAGAATGTTAACCGCCCAAAACAAAAGAAACAAGGAAAACAATAGCCTCCAAACCCTTGCAGCGCTTCAATTTGGAAGGAGAGGAGTTTCTGGAAAAAATTGTTACTGGAGACAAAATGTGGGTTCATTTTTTTGAACCTGAATCAAAGAGGCAGTCAATGGAATGGTATCACACGTCACCGAAGAAAAAAAATTAAAAACTCAGCGGTCGGCAGGGAAAGTTATGGCGACAGTGTTTTGAGATGCAGATGGTGTGCTTATGAATGATTTTTTGGAGCAGGGATGCACAATAAATTCAGTCCAATATGTCAGAACTCTCAAAAAACTGAAAGCACATCTTCTCCGAGTTCGCCCAACAAAAACTATGTCAGATGCTCTTCTTTTGCATTACAATACAAGACCACACACCAGCCGTTACACCACTGCAGAAATTGAGAAATTGGGATGGCAAGTCTTACCTCACCCCACCCCCATACAGCACTGACCTGGCACCATCAGACTTCCATCTGTTTGGGCCACTAAAGGAAGCTCATCATGGGATTCATTTTGAAGATGAGGAGGCTGTGAAAATGTCCGTGCATCAATGGCTTAGGAAGCAAGACCGTGTGTTTTACCACACTGGAATACATGCCCTAGTTAAAAGGTGAACCAAAACTATGGAAAGGGACGGAGCTTATATTGAATAGTGACAAATTAATTGTCAGTGTTGTAGTTTTCAAGCTATGTAAATTGGATTCAATTTTCTTGGCAATTAAAAGAGAAAAAAAAATGGGAGGCGTTACTTTTTGACCCACCCTGGTAAATAAGGCTGATAAAAATTGATATGTTTAATTATTTTTTTTCTTTTTTGTGTATTTTAGTGCACATTACTCTAGGTGCTTTTTCATTTAAATGACTTTACTGCAAAGCATAAAATGCCCATTCTTTTTCAAAGTTTATTTACCTCATAAAAGAAGTGAAATCAAAGAGAATATTCTTAAAAACATAGATTTTTAGATCGTTTTATTAAGGCATAAAACATGTGAGAAATTGGTTACAAATTACATTATTTACAAAACTATGTCTATATTATAATATCTCCTGAGAATGCTAAAGCAGTAGAAAAGAAACATTTTAAAAGGAAGACATACACTAATTTTAACATTTTTGGGCAGTGTTATATTTACTAAAATTTACAACAATGTTATAATATTACTACAATTATTGTAAGATCCAATACTGCAAGCATGCATCTGCTTGAAGCTACAATCTGTTTCCACTGCTTTTGTGAACTGACGAGACATAAGCAATATACATAAATTTTCTTGTGCCTATTTTGTTTTGCTATATATTTGGTTTTTCTCTCTCTCTCTTGCAGTTCAACACTGAAAAAGGTTACAAAACAACTTTTTATCACTTTATTCCAAATGAAATGGTGCTTCCACATTAAATTAAAACTAATTCATACTCATATAATGATCGATGAAAAAGTTTTAATAATAACAAAAAGGCATATATTAAATGCTTTATAGACTAACTTCTGGGTGGTAAATAATGCAGTATATTTTAATATATGAAGAACAAAGTTTTCGACTGCTGTTTACCACAAGTAGCCTGGTTAAAGAATCTGAATTTTGTAGAACCCGTGTAGAGTGAACCTTTACGTGTATAAATTAATCTACCATCTGCCATGGCTCTCCTCCCTTTTTCATATTACAAAATGACTCTGAGGTTGTGTGCTGGGCAATGATGCAGACACGTGTACTGGATCTTCTTCTCCGCTCTGTCAGAGGATGATGGTTTAGCATCCATTGCTAGGTCAACTTTTCTCGAGTTCCCACTGAAGGAGAGCTTCTGCAGTTTACGTGGGTTGCCCGCACAAATGGCTCACAGAAAGATAGTCAAGCCAGTAAATGCAATGGAACTCTACAAGTCCGTCCTTTCTTGCAGTCCCCCATAAGTGAGGGATTCTGACAGCTTCAGGTGCTGTGGTGCAGGCGATGTGGACACCTGGTACTCCTGGTGTTACTAGAAGTATGTCAGGTGAACATTCGAGTCCTGTTCAGATTGGGTGGAACTCAATGTGGCAGTGGTTCCTGACACCCATGGTTATTGAGTACGCCTGGCTGGCCTGCAGTCCAGAAGTGGTTGAGGGATGCCTAAAAAGTCCAGAGTATTAGCCTGCAGAGCTAGTAGCATGGTGAGCTAGAACACCAGTGGCCCCACCAAGGTTTTCAGTAGTCTACCCTTAAGGGTTGATGTGTGTTAAGTGGCATATGCACTTCCACTTGTAAGGGGAGGGGCTTTTTTTCAAGTAAAAAGATATTTCCCTAATGGAAAACCCCATGGAAACAATTGTTCCCCTGGTATAGAGGGGGAGTCACGACTTCGGGTAGCCTTCACATGGAATTCTCCAGTCCCCATAGGAGAGCTTTGCAATTTGGGCAGCTCCCACAAAGATAGTCAAGCCAATAAATATTACAGAACTCTGCATATCTCTCCATTTATGTCCTCTCCTGCAGCCTTCATCTCATCCATTCCTCCCACTGGTGTAAGCACAAACAATCCATCAATGGTTTGAGGTACTACAGATCGGCCACTCTATCTCCAGCTCTGACATTTCTCGAGAGGGGGAAGCAGGCTGTTGCCAGTTCTTTAGCGGGTATTTTGAGCAGAGGAACAAAGCGTATTTTAAATATTTCACGAACCAGTAGCCATATTATTATAATAGCGATAATAATAGGACTTGCGAACACTAAAAATCGGAATTCACGCACGCAAACTATACCAAAGAAAGTTCACCAGCGCAAGCAGCTAAAGCCACGTGGCTCAAACAAATTTAACCTGGCAACACGGCATTGGGTTCGGGAGTCACGCCTAGCATTGGCACTAGCAAACAGTTTTAACTTCCTGACCACAACACCGGATGTAGAGACTCCCAGTACAACCAACAGATGCAGTTAGTGTGTGTGAAAGGTGTGAACGAAATATTCGAATAGAGTGGTGTTGTAATGAATATCTTGCATGATAATGAAATTGTAAGTTGTATTTCAGTGTTTTAAAGCTAATATAGAACTATATTTTCATTCTAAAGATAATTTTGAGGATATGTTTTCAATTGCTCATTACTGTATGTTGGTACAATTAAACTTCCCCCTCCACCTCTTGCAGTCGCAAAACATCAGAGCCGGAGATACAACGGCTGGACTATAGGTGTTCCCTCCATTATCCAACCTGCCTACCTTTATCATTACAATAAATAATTATAAAATGTTTTTGGTGAAATGATTTATATGTGCATCACATTTCATTTGGTATAGACTGATAAAAATACTTAAAAATCAATTTGTAAAGTTTATCTAAAACACTGAAGAATGTTTGATTTCTAGACATTAACATTTTACACCTTACCACTTAGAGCACATTTGTCTATGACTGTCAAGGTGTTCTAAAAGCAATATGTGGTTGCTCAAATAGAGCAAACCACTTCCTTTTTGTTTGGCACAGCATAAAACACAATAGAGAGTAGAGATTGCTTCACACTGTGTAACAAATAGTAAAAACAATGCCACCACATGTAGTACCCAGCAAGAGCATTTTCAAGACACTAAATCTGACTATGATTTACTATTTCAGTTCCATTAAAATATATACTAAAATTTGTGTTTACAACTGTAAAACTATGAGGATATACTGCAGGGATTCCCAGGTTGGATTAACAGCTTTGAAGCCTAACCATCATCTAGTGTACAGAGTATTAGCCTGTATTCCACCTGATGTCTCAATATCGGAATGTGCTAGTCAACTTAAAATATGGCAACTTGAAAAGGAACTTTATACCGTGAAACCTCAGACAAACTAAAAAATACATCTGGAATTGCCTAATACTTATAAGGTTTCACTTATCGTACTTAAACAACATGCTTTCATAGATTGTATGCTGTTGACTGGTTCAAACACTAGGATCCCTCATGGCTTGACCAAGTTCTCCTGGTGATGAAGGCATTAATTATGAGGGCGAGTCAAAGGCGCGTACAACAAAGGCACACAATGGAAACAATTTCGTATAATGCCAATGGATCAGCCCTAATTAGTGGATAAAGCACACACTCGCTTGCACATGCATCTGTACACAGGGGACGAATGCAGTAAGTCAGTTTGCGAGCCCCTTACAGAGGAAATGGAGATGTTATGTGAAGAACAATACACAGCACTGATTTTTTGTTTTTGTTTGCAGAAATCTCGCATGGAAGCTTACAGAATGTTGCAAGAGCATATGGTGATGATGTTCTGGCACAGTCCATAGAGCTTTGAGGGTTCAAGGAATTAACTTAAGGAGGGCTACGTTTCAATAACAAAGTAAGGTGGGCCAGGTCCTCCAGCAACAGCAATAAATGAAACCATAATTAATACAGCTGGCATCATTGTTCATGAAGAACAATAAATAACACTTGACAGACTTGCATACATGTTACAGATTTTCCGTGGCAGTGCTTGTTCAATTGTGCATAATCGATAAAAAAAAATATGAGACGTGTTTGCGCAAGATGGGTGCCAAGATTACTGACTCCTGAACAAAAGTTTATGTGGGTGGAAGTGTGTATGGAACTGCAAAGTCTGGTTGAGATGCATGGGGATGCATTTCTGAATTACATCATTACAGGTCTGAAAAAAGAACTGAGGGGGAAGCGTTTTGCTACTTCGGAGGTTGTCATGAAGAAAGTTGAGGAGGTTATAAAGATGGCTTCCAGCATGTGTTCCAGGACTGGTGGAAGTGTTGCGCAATATTCATTTGACTCAATGATGAATACTTTGAAAAAGACCACACCAATCTGGACCAAGACTAGTGTATTTTATGTGTTAAAAAAAATCACAGTCTTTACTGACTCGTCCGTGTATTTCCAAATTTTTACTTTTATTTTGTATTACTATTGTTAATTCTGATGAAACCATTCATTTACACCTAAGTTTTAGAGTGAAAATAAATCAACTGATATGAAAATGAATTGAATGATACAGTTGGGTCAAAAAAGGATTACGTAAGACTGCCATCACCAAAACTGAACCACATTTAAACTACAATGTTAAAAATCTTATAAGATTTCTGACAAATGAATATATTTCTTACATTCAGCCAATGCACCAACTACACAATACTGCAGAGTAAACAGGTACTCCATGCAGTCAATGATAGAAGATCCAAAATATAAAAGCTCCAAAGCTACAAATCTACCTGGGCATCTCTAATATATTGATATGTGCACCAAGTCCTAACAAAATAATTTACAGCCTACTGATTTGACTTTAGTCTTCTTAATCTTGTTATAAAATGTATTTCATATTTAAATTATGACCAATAAACTATAAGCTCTCTTACTATTTTATTTCAAAACAAATTCTTGCAGTTCTAATTACTTCCTTTTATATTTCTAAATCTCAAATTCCAACATTATATAGGGTGATTTTTATTTGCTCCCACTTACTTGTGTTTTTTTTTAATCCAAAATATGTTCTAGAAAATTTGTATGTAAGTAATGAGAAACTGTTATGCAAGATTGGAGGAATTTAGTAACAGTGATGTCAAATTTAATTGAAAAAAAAAAAAAAAAAAAAACTATTGGTAGTTGTTAATTATTAAATTTTAGATGAGTCGTATTTTTTACACATCTGCTTCACTTTCGCTTCACTGTGGTGTTCCAATACAGTTAAATCTCGATATATTGGTAGTTGGTTTTTAACACTTCATTACTTACAATTTTATATTATTGAGGGACTAGTTTCAGAAGCCATTGTATCCATTTTCAACCTCAAAGGTACGACTATTGTTTGTTGTTGTCATTTGCTCTCTTTTCTTTGGTGATGGAACTATGAACTTTGAAGTGATGAAGTGTTAAGAACTGACTGCAAATAGCTTTTTCAATGAAAAACTGATTTAATGTATTAGAAATAAATTACAACACTTTGTAACCAATTTCACTAATCCATTTTTTAAATTATTGAATTTTCCAGACAGTTTAAAAAACGGATAAGTGCAATTGGTTACAAAGTGTTGTTTATTTATAATATTTGTATTGCTTTACTGTCAGTAGCTTCCGTTATTTTACAAAACACATGATTTAATGTAATTAAATTAATAAGACTATGGATAAAAATGTATTGTACAGGAGTGCTGGAGAGACAATGAACAAACGAATCAGTAGCTCCATAATTCAAAAAAGAAATAATGGTTAGGACATTGTCCAACATGGCCACTGACAGCTTTTGTTCCCATTTTGGAAGCCAGAGCTTGAAGTACTGTATGTTTGTTGTAACATGACAGTGCATGAAAAATTGTTTATATTTTGGATATTAAAAGCCCAAACCCATTATCTCAGTAAGTACTTAAGATATCCAAATGAAATGTTTACACAATGTAGGTGTACTCCTAAATTCACTGATCTTTTCTTCAGTAAATTTATTTACTAAGGAAGATAAACTTTTCTCTTCTAATTTACACCATATTTTGATTAAAATTATCAGAATATTTTTAAATAACTCAGCATGTATTATTAGCACCAAATTATATCCAAAATAGCACTGTTGGTTTTTATCATTGTAAAATGTAGTTTAGAGAACCTTCATTCAATAATTTTTGACAAAATGGAATATCTATACTGCAAAATATTATTCCGAGAACAGAAAGCTAATATATTTACATTAGTACCAATTTACACAACAAAATTTCTCCTAAAAGATGAGCCAAAGTGTATGATGATATTTCTACCTTTAACAAAATAAAAGATGATTATAATTTTAAAAACTTTAGCATCCTTGGGTTAGTAAAAGTTTTTCAACGAATTTGGTATTATCTTGGTTACTCAAAATAAAAATTATAGATAGTAAAAACCTGGCATTTATTGTTTTAATTATTTAGATTGTGACTGGCATTTCACTGGAAGGACCAAACATAATTTAGGAACCAGAATGAATGAACATTTTAGAAATATCAGGTGTAAACAGATTGATAATTCAGCTTGGCTGATCCTTTTGGTTATTTAATCATTAAATAAACCCAAAAGTTAAATTATTAAAGCAATTACTTAGACAGATTTAATGGTTTCAGAGAAAATAGAAATACAAAAATGGAAATAGTGTGATGAGTTTTGGAACACTGTCGACTGATCCTATATATAAATTTGTTTTGCTTCCAGTAAATGCAGTAAGATAGTGAACAATGCATCACCTAGCGGCAGTAACCACGTGAAAATAAAGTTAAAACAAGAGCTGATAATGCAATTGAATGAACTGCGAAACTAGTCCTCTGAACAGTGAAGAATTTATAATTTTTTAAAAACATAAATGAAGTTTGCAAGTAATTATTATATTTTATTGCAATACTTGCTCTTGTTCTTTACACATGTCATGTGAAGTAAACATACTATAGTTTCCAATATAAAAAGTCTGTAGGATTTGTTAATATATGTATCTGTCCCTGCTTACTTTTGACAACTCTGAAACATATAAGTACTTTGATAGGTAATACATTATTTGATATCTATTTCCTGTTCTATGCTGTCTGCTCATTTTACATATTGTTACATTAACTGCACTCAAATTTCTCTTGCATTATAAATATGTACATGTGGTATTTCAGGTTATTGTAAGTGGAGTTAACTACATTTGCATTATAAATTCTTAACTTTGGATGGAATATGTGTTGTGTGTATCTGAGTGAAGATTAAATGTCATATTTTCAGAAATGCTCAAATTATAATCACTGAGATAAGATGTTAAACATTAAGTTGCAGAACTTTTTAAAACATATTTGCAACCATACATGACACTTAAATGTTACAATCCATATATACATAAATGTCATCTTTGAAGACCTGAGCATAACAGACCATGTCATAACAGAATAAACAAAATAGGAACCAACTATACTTGCAATTTTTCCCAAATATCTAACGGAGTGAGTATTATTTCCATGGGTATGTGACTTGAGTTTGTAATTCTCACTTGGCCTCATTGAGCATTCCATGGATCCAGGCTGATCTTTCATCATTCAATTAGGTTTGACAGACCTGTCCACTTGAATGCATACTTTGAAAACTGATGCCTATTTATGTTAGAAACAGAAACATAAGTCTTGACATCATCTGAAACGAGACTCACCAGAGAGAACTAAGCAATACAATATTTCAAGATAAATCTGTTATGGCTTACAGTACTGCTGGATACTGGGATATGTGATTGACAGTAACAGAAAGGAAACTGCTCAATTTCTTCTCGGGCAGCAAGCCAGGTGAACAGACAATTACAAATCAACATTTCGGGAGTGTGCATCGCTGCCATCATCAGGATATTTATAAAATATTATAGCCACAAATGAAACACTGGATATAACACCAATATAAACAAAGACAAAACACTATCAAAATTCACATTACTGAACAAAAGACTGTTTTCAGTAAATTAAATGCCAGGTCAGGAGATGGCGTGAGTATAGAAAATTAATTGGGTCAAAGAAACGTAGCTACTTAACTTGATTATCAAGCTGTATTGATCTGTGCTTCTTAAATAGGATTTCTATTTTTAAGGCCGGTTTCCAAGAGGAGCTGAAATGAAATCCAGCATCCCGATTTCCTCCTTTCAGAGGAAATGGCCAAAGCCTCCTTAATTCTCCGCTCCCAGTAACTGTCCTTGTCACTGATGAATTGTACAGACTTATGCATGGTGGGTTGACACAAACAAATGCAAGATTGCCAGCCAGCTAAGGGTGGCAGAATCATTAAGAATGTATTCACTTCCTTATTCAGTGATGAACAAGCTACATTCAGTTCCTAGACCCTGAATGAAGCACAGACATTCAAAATGTATTAATTATGCTTAACTATCCTGAATATACGAGGGTAAGTAAACAATTATCTGCAACATAACTATACCGTTTATTACATTAGACAGACTGAATTCTATTTTAGGTATATGATTGCTATGATGCTGCGGTCCTGCTATGAAATTTTGATTGTCATTCCGCCACTTGTCTTCCTTTTGTTGCAGATAGATCTTGGCCGCTCCATTAGAAATTTGCACCAAAGAGGAACAACAATTAGTTATCCAAGTTTGTGGTTGGAACCAGTTTTGTGGTTGGAAGGTGTATCAGGGGCTAAAATCCATCAAAGACTTTCAGCACAATATGAGCAGTGTCATGCCACAGCAGAGTGTCTACCAATGGATTGACAAATTCAAAAATGGTCGCACAAGTGATACGCACAAGGAAGGAGCTGGACGACCAGCTACGGCCACAACTGAAGCCAACATTGAGCTTGCACGTGACATGGTTCTGTCAGACAGACTGACTATTGATGAAGTTTGAAGGATTTTGGCTCCTGATAACCTTCTGATGACAAAAAATTCGATCACTAATCGTTGTTCCTCTTTGGTGCAAATTTCTAATGGAGCGACCGTGATCTATCTGCAACAAAAGGAAGAAAAATGGCAGAATAACTATCAAACTTTCACAGCAGCACCGCAACATTATAACAATCAAATACCCTAAGACAGAATTCAGTGTGTCCAATTTAAGAAAAATTATAGTTATGCTGCAGATTATTTTTTACTTATCCTCATATTATGTATTTTGTTTAAAGCAATGTTATACAATTTTATAATAATTAAAAATAATAATAATAATAATAATAATAATAATAATAATAATAATAATAATAATAATAATAATAATAATAATAATAATAATAATACTAATAATAATAATAATAATACTAATAATAATAATAATAATAATAATAATAATAATAATAATAATAATAATAATAATAATAATAATAATACATATTCCGGTATTCTTTATCATGGTTTAAATAACCCTCTTTGCTACTTAATTATAGAATGTCAGTATTTACACACATTGAAAGCAATGTTAAAAATTAATTTTTCTATCCTTAGTTTGTGTTACAACTTAAGCAACATTCAAATATATATTATAAAATTATTATGCATGTGCATATTTTGAGTAAGTGTTAAAGTCATATGTGTTTTATTACGAAGTTACACAGTTATGCATATTCATTCATAAAACATTATACTTTTACATAATAAACATACTATGCACACAAAGTATAAACTTGAAAGAAGCGTAGGGACAGTGAAGCACAAACTAGTACAAAATTGAATCGAGAATATATTGACACATTGCTTCACTCACCTGTTTATTCACAGGACATGTTTCAAGAGCTCTTGCTCTTATCCTCAGCTGATACTCGACTAGTGCAAGTTGTAGTGGTTTCTTCTTTCTCCGTATTGTCAATAGATGGCGTGATGTACTTGTCAAAGAATGTCTATGTCTTTGACAAGTACATCACGCCATCTATTGACAATACGGAGAAAGAAGAAACCACTACAACTTGCACTAGTCGAGTATCAGCTGAGGATAAGAGCAAGAGCTCTTGAAACATGTCCTGTGAATAAACAGGTGAGTGAAGCAATGTGTCAATATATTCTCGATTCAATTTTGTAATACTATGCACAGCCCATGAATCCTAAAAGATGTATAAAAGATATGGATCTGCAACTTCTATGGAGGTTTTAAACAAATAATTATTGTGGGTACTTTTGCCTTTAAAGCACTGACACTTCAACCCAACTTTTCCCATTTGGCATTAAAAAGCATAAGCCAGCCTTTTGACTTTACAGTCTCTTCGGCCTGATACTTAACTTTTCCAACAATTCAAAGTACACATTCTAACCATTTCACTGACAAATGCATATCACAACATATCCGATCCATATTTTCTTGACATTTAATTTAATGACTTCAACTAAGGATCACAGTAATCACCCCATTTGATTTCCGGGTAAAATTAGTCGTCTCCGTAACTATAGTACCATGACCTTCTTTACATTGACTATAACATCCTCTCTTTGCTCTGGTCTTCAAAGGTATTATTTTGTATTCAGTTAATATTGTAGCAATATATTGATAATGTGGATAAACCATCAACTGGCAGACCTTTGATGATAACATTAAAAAAGTGAACATCAGGAAACTTTGAGTACCGTTCAATGTTACATACTGTTTTGTACATTTGAGAAATCCTGTATTTTTAACTCAGGATAAATAATACTATAACTGAAATGGTAAAATATATTAAGTAGTGAATTGTTATCTTACTCTAATCATGGAATGTAGATGTGGCATAGGAACAACAGGTAATGTTGACTGCAGTTCCAGAGGTTTGCAGGTGTTGTTTAAGCTCTGTATTATTGGTATTTTACAACAGATGCTAAGATACGCTGAATGATAGTCACAAACAGATATTTTGACCTTTTTTTTTTTCTCCTTATGGGAAAATAAAGTAAAAACGAAAAATGGAAGACACTATGACAGTGTTTATTTCACAGAAATTCTTTCTAAAGCCAGTAAATTCACTGACAAGAGACAGTTTGACTATCAGGACTTAGAATCTGGATAAATGCCATATTCAAATGACCTGATTTAAGTCATGCTTTATATTTAAACATTAATATAAGACCAAACCATACACCCGTTTTCAGATACTGAGAGCTCTGAGTCACATTTTAATGGTCTATATAAATGATGAACACATTTTTTAATTTGCACAGCACTTTTGGTTCTTCTCCCTCTTTTGTAGCATAAAATACAGATACTTCATACATTTTTTTTTCCCCTTGCTTGTGACTGGAAAAAGCTTGCTCTAGCTTGAGCTATCCCCAGCTAAAGGTGGACCCTCAACTTGTACTTTAGAGGTATTATAGTTTGAAGAAATTTATAACAGAAGTTGGTTCTGAGGTGCATGTAATTACTATATGCGCAAGATTTCTTGAGCGTTCGGGTCCCAAGTCCTCATTCGGTAGGTTTTGCCTATTTCCGTTAACACAGATGACAACTTGAAACAGGAAATGCGCTACACACTGCGACATCTAATGGCTAATATGCTAAGCTTTCACATATATGCCATTTCATTTTGAGCAATTTTGAGGTTAATTATTAGCTAGCCAGTTTACAACAAATCTAAAAGCAACACGTATGTTGTTGATGTAATGACTCTCAAAATGGGAACACACTATTATTTGTCTACCTCCGTATAACAGTAATCTGAATGCAATTGAGCTGGCATGGGCAAAAATAATGTTTTCAAAGTACGCAATGTTAACGAGAGCCACAAATGTGCAGAAACTTGCTATAGAAGCGACGGATTGGGAAGGATACTGCAAGAAGGTCCAGGAGCTGGAAATGCAATTGCAATTTTGGGAAAACGATGGTGTAATAGAAAATGCAATTGATGAAATCATTAACACATTAGAGGATACCAGCGATGAAAGTGATGCAGTAGACTTGGAAATCGAAGAATCACAAAGCGAGTGTTTATAGCTGTCATAATATTTGTTTAATACTTTTCAGTATTTCATAACAGTAAATATAAAAGCATACAGCATATCGGATGGAGTTCAATTGATTGTTGATACATCTCATACCTTCGGCACATATCTTCACTTATCTTACTGCAATTTGGCTGAATTGTGTTTTTCTAGGTTGACCACACTGCCAAAACAAGAGCATGTTAGCTCTTTCTTCTTCCCCTCTGCCTGCACCATATTGTAAATCCAGCGCTCAAGAAATCGTGTGCATATAGTAGTTTATTTTTTCCTTATCAGTCACTTTGCTAAACATAATAAAACAATTGCTGGCTATAATCTTGCAGACTCTAGCAAATCCTAAGCTTGCCCATCCTACCAGCACTGCCAAATCTCACATGCCTGAACCAAGAACATTATGTTAATTAATTACACTTGGATAAATATTTGAAAATGACAGATGTCAATCTTATAATAACAAAGAATTTTATTTTCTGATCATGACCATATGAAAATCGTTTCTATGATACTTAGAATGTGAGCGATGCACGTTTTATCTTCACATGGTTATGGTTACCCAACATCCATCCATACCACACAGGTATGCCTGAAAAACAACACCATTCCTTCCTCACAACACTTATCTCAAGCACTTAACAAACAGTGCACCTACTATAAAAATAGATGTCATGCAGTTTGAAACAGACTGAGTTAATGCTCAGTTCATTTTCAGAGTAGTGGTGTGTTATTTTGTTAAATTGAATGGCATCGTTAAGTCGTGTGTTGGACTCAAGCCGAAATACTGTTAATATTACATTAAATTATTATTATACACATATATTTTCTCCAGTGCTTGTGATCCGAGTGCGTGAACATGTCCCTTGAAGCTGTGACGAGTGATTTTTTGATTACAAGCATGAAGTGAGCCATTCTGAATTAAGTGCCTTTGAAGACGAAACCGTGCTTGCTGTTCCACTGCTGTAATTTATGTCCAGGTAAGATTTTAATGTTTTAGGACAGGCACGTATTTAGAAGTCAGTTTCCAGGTGGGGGGGAGGAGTCCAAAAAATCTACGCTGAATTATTTGCTTTTAATTAATAATTAATCAGGGATGAGCTTTTATCATGTTAGTAAAAAATAAAAACACTTTTAATATATTATATTCACATGACTTTCTCCACCCAAGCTTCTACAAATTATTCTTAGAAAAGTTTGTTTTTGTCTTGTTTCTTTGGATAAAGTCTGTAAAAAGGTTTTAATTGGACATTTTTTGTTCTTATAAAGATAAAGTGATAAAGTGGGATAAAGTGATATAAGCAGTAATGAGATATTTAAAAAAATGAATCACTTATTGATGCATTTGAAGTATTAGTTCTCCTTGAATGAAAAAGGGAATAGGAACTTAGAAAAAATTACATACCCCTAAGTATCTGGGATTTCATATCAACAAATTATAATATATCGGAAATGGTTAACTTTGCAATACATTATTGTAATTGATATTATTTGTGTATTTTAACGAGTTCTACAGCTGCTGTGCAGTAACATTTCGTTTCTCTTCAATAACTTCATGTTTGCCTGACAGTGAATAGAGATGTTAAAATGTGAAGCTTGAATAAACTTTAAACTTTTTCGATTTATTTTAAACTAAGTTTTATTTCAACTATTTATTACAACTTTGAAATGTAATTCATTTGGGGGGGAGTCCAGACCCCCTGGATCTCCCCGCCCCCTTAAATACGTCCCTGTTTTAGGAGTATTTAATGTGTTGTTTAATTATGGGAAAAACAGGCAGAAACTTTGCTGGCGTGTAAAATGTGCTCTTATGTACAAAATCTCTGCCGGTACATGCTATGCTTGGCAACAGTACTAACTTGTCCTTGGGACTGTAGAACCTCTGCATACGGAGGGTAAAAAGAAAGAAGCAGTATAGGTAGAGGAAGGCGAAGTGATTTGAACACCCATCCCGGCTACTTCCTCTGCTCCAGCGTTTGCCTGCTTCTTGGCAGACATCTGACCCCAAGCACCCACTTGTAAATCCTGGGGTGTACCTAAATCCTCCATATTAGGGTAAACAGAGGAAGAAGAGAACATCCACCATGAAGCATACTGTCGCAAATGCCTATTACGTAGCAAGAGAGAGAGAGAGAGAGAGAGAGAGAGAGAGAGAGAGAGAGAGAGAGAGAGAGAGAGAAGTGGGGAGTGAGGGAGACAGCATTAAGCCATGTCTATGCTAATGTGCAGCGCTAATGATGTGCCAAGGAGAGACGGGGTGGGGAGAGAAGTAACCAGAAGTCACTGGACCATCTCTTTCCCCTCCTCCTGCTGGCTCGAAAGACCGTGATGCTTCGTTGAGTCGGGAAACTTCTAGATATTGCAATTGGCGTATATATAAGTGATGCACTGGGCTAGAGGAGCCGGGATAGTGAGGCAGTGTGGACCTACGGTAGACGAACTGGAAAGTTGTAAAGACAATTGTAAACAATTGTAAACAGTAGTCGTTACGTGAGTTGTAATTGAAACTGGTGCTTTTGAAGTGAACTCTTTGTTGTGGTCAAGACCTTAGAAGATTGTATTTGTGTGTTATGTAATACTGCTACTGTGAGTGTATTTCTATGGAAATAAAGAACATTTTGAATTTGTGCAACTTGCACTTTTAATTCTACGAACCCACAAAGTCACAATATTAATACACTGTGTGTGTGTGTGTGTGTGTGTGTGTGTGTGTGTGTGTGTGTGTGTGTGTGTGTGTGTGTGTGTGCGCGTGTGTGTGTGTAGCGTTTAATGCCTACTTTTACTACATGTGGCACTACATTGATGATACATGAGATGAAGATGGAGCACCGATGGAAAGAAATGAAGGGGGAAACTGGAGATCCCAAGAAAACCAGCCCCAACGCTGTGTTGTCCACCACAAATCTTACTTTGCCATCATCTGGGATCAAACCTGGGCTGCTTTGGTGAGAGCCAAGCGGTCTAACCACTCAGCCATGCCGTGCAGCCATCACTAACTATGAGCCCACACATTCTCATATTAAAACTTGATAGAGTCAACATGAAACATTCAATGTTTGGCCGGGATTTGAACCACGGATCTCCTGGTTTCCGTCCAGCCGCTCTAACCCATTGAGCTACCATGACCAACTTGCTGTCACGACATTAAGTTCTGCATTTGACTTGTATATTTTCCCGGTAGATACACCATTTGTAGCGACTTACTATTGTAAGTACTTGAGTCCCAGGCTTCATCATTTAACTCTTATTATTTTAGTTAATTGATGGAAATTAATCATTTCTTCACACTAGCTGTATATAGGCTAAGGTTTTTGATAGCTAGAGTCAACATGGTTAGAGCGACTGGATGGAAACCAGGAAATCCGTGGTTCAAGTCCTGGCCATGGCATTGAACTTTTCATGTTGACTCTATCTATAAAAAACCTTAGCCTATAAACGGCTAGTGTGAAGAAATGATTAATTTCCATCAATTAACTAAAATTATTAAAACTTGTAGATTTCTACATAATTTTTAAGTAATAAAGCTCAGAATAATGTGTCGGCTCATGCACAATTTTAATGTGCAAGGAGAATTTTTGGGTTTTTTGGATTCTTCTGCTAACGGAAAGCAAGACTGAATTTGCTTCTTAGTTTTACTTCAAGCAGGGAAACTGGAAACTTTAATTTCTGTCTATCTTCTTGAGCTTAGGCTCCATTGGGTTTTTACGTTAAGTTTTGGTTTTCCTTCTCCTCAGTTGTCAATGTTGTAAATGTAGGGAGATATGCGCATTAACTTTTACAACACCTGCAAACATTCACACTGTGTAGGAACTGCTTTCAATCATTACACATTAGTGACTTAATAGCTATATTACTCTATTACCTTACAGGTGCTCAGCTATAAAGCAAAGCCTTGTCTGATACTATACCAACTTGAATGCTTGTGCCAGGTTCCACAGTGGCCAACAGCTGACTTCTTATTATACTGAAAAGTACTTCCATAATAAGACACCTTATTTATATCGATAACACATGCAAGATGTGGCAATACAGCAATTTTAAAAAATACAAATACTATCTATATGTTAAAAAAGATTCTATCACAATGTCAGAACAAATTGAAGTTTAATATGTGCTTTAAAAGCTTCCAAACAACAATAACTGTTTTAACATGTTAACATTTCTCACTGATCACGGTTTATGTGAATGGCTGGCTCCTGGAGATTCTGTACACTCCAGAAATACATTTGTCATGCAAAGGATTACATAGAGAAGTGGAACTTAATTAAAATGCAACAGAGTTGTTGCAACAGGGTTTATTTTATCACACAATAAAACTGACTAAGGGTTGATTGCACACAACATAAAAAACAAATACTCTGCAACAGGCAAATTATGTGTGAAGGTGCTATGCAGTGCTAGAGTTGGCAGATGCTCCGCTGATGACACTGAAAAGTGCTTGACTGTTGCGTTTAAAGCAGCCCATTTCCTCATCGGGCCACAGCGACTCTCCAAACAGGGACGACAAGTTGTGGCACAGTTTCTGGAAGTTCTGTCGCAATACTTCTTGGTACTCATTCTGATCGGATGTGATCAATTTACTATTGATCTGAAGTGCAGTGTAGCATATTTTAACAAATTCCCTTTAAAAACAAAGTGAATATTAAATATTAACCAATACTTATCCAAGTTTCCAAAAGATTTCAGCTTGTCCTAAAGTTCTTAAGCTCACATGAGACACCTGAATTGATAAGTGACATTCAGTCTCCTTCTAATTATTATTTAATGAAATTAAGAACTATTAAGCATATGCACTCATTTGTGTTACAGAAAATAAAGGGTGATAATAGATAGAGTCAACATGAAAAATTCAATGTCATGGCCGGGATTTGAACCACGGATCTCCTGGTTTCCGTCCAGTTGCTCTAACCCATTGAGCTACCATGGCCATTGTGCCGTCTTGACATTAAATTCTCCATTTGACTCGTATATTTCCCCGGTAAACCACTAGGGGCTTTTGCATCCGAGGTACACGTTTGTGGTGACTTACTATCGTAAGTACTTGAGTCCCAGGCTACATCATTTAACTCTTATTATTTTAGCTAACTGATGGAAATTAATCATTTCTTCACACTAGCCATATATAGGCTAAGGTTTTTTTATCAATGCCATGGCCAGGATTTGAACCGGGGAAATATATGAGTCAAATGGAGAATTTAATGTCAGGACGGCACGTTGGCCATGGTAGCTCAATGGGTTAGAGCAAGTGGACGGAAACCAGGAGATCTGTGGCTCAAATCCCGGCCATGGCACTGATAATCAAAAAACTTAGCCTATATATGGCTAGTGTGAACAAATTATTAATTGCAATTCCTTTCTTGGAAGTGTTGAAAACAGTGTTGTTGTGATAGATTAAATTTAAAGGGAGTTGATTAATGCCACTAAACAACACTTACTTTCTAATAATTTATAAAACATGTTTTATAAATTATTAAAAAGTGTTGTTTAGTGTTATTAATCGACTCCCTTTAAATTTAAATTATTAATTTCCATCAATTAACTATAATAATAA
Organism: Mantis religiosa; assembly: GCA_030765055.1. Classification (NCBI taxonomy): domain Eukaryota; kingdom Metazoa; phylum Arthropoda; class Insecta; order Mantodea; family Mantidae; genus Mantis; species Mantis religiosa. Next base: position 16,081,067 of record CM060957.1, read on the forward strand.
AAGGGTGATCACTTTCTAATGTCAGAAAAGTAAGACTGTACGAGGGTGAGTCAAATGAAAAACGGAAATATTTTTTCACAGATCCTTTATCCTTGAAACAAGTACACTGTTTTTCAGTGTATTCCCCCTGCTTTTTTATACATTTCTGCTACCAAGTTGATAGGGCTTGGTACCTTGGGGAAAAATAGCTTTTGACTGTGTGCGTAGCCACTCATGCACTGCGTGTTTCACCTCTGTGTTGGTCGCAAACTTCCTTGGTCTCTGGTTGGTAGATGGACCCAGGACTAGTGTCCAGTCACGATCACCTTAAAAAATTTGTCACCTTTAAGTTTGTGGTGGTGCAGCAGCTCCTGGCAGACACTGACTCGCCCCTCCATTTCTGGAGTCAGCTAACAAGGCATCAACCTACGGCCATTTTCCAGTACTTCAACTTGTTATAGACAATTTGGTAAGCAGAACCATAATTGACTGAAATTGCACCAAAATGTCATCGATGGGGTCCCGTCTATCATGCTGTATCATCTCCTCAGCTGTGACAACATGATGTGCCTGGTCTGGCCTCAGCGTGCCTGCCAAATTTGTTGTGCCACTGCTGAATTTTGCACACCATTTGTACACTTGAGTCTGTGATAAATATGCAGCCCTGTACAGTGCCAACGAGTGACTATGAATTTCTATTGGTTTCATGCCTTCACTGTGTAGGACATGGATCACTCCATGTTGTTCTGCTTTGGTGTACTCCAACAGAGCGGGTGTCATATTGGATACTCCTGTAACATGTTGCCGAGTTACATGGGGTTGCAGGATCAATGCCAACTGATGGCAGAGAGTACATGTGCATGCAAAATCAGTATGATCATAAAATGAGCAGCTTTTGACTTTCTATGGCAGTTGGCAGTTTCCTGTTACCATTAGACTCACCCTCGTATGTAAAGGAAACTGTTCAACTTTGTTGGTTGGTAATGGTATACATTTATGCAGGAAAGTCAGAAGTTTTGTGTCCAGCATATAAGCACTCAACATGACTGCCATTCAAAGTATAAACTTGAAAGAAGCGTAGGGACAGTGAAGCACAAATTAATACAAAAGTGAATCGAGAAGATATTGACACATTGCTTCACTCACACTGTTTATTCACAGGACATGTTTCAAGAGCTCTTGCTCCTATCATCAGCTGATACTCGACTAGTGCAAGTTGTAGTGGTTTCTTCTTTCTCCGTATTGTCAATAGATGGCGTGATGTACTTGTCAAAGATGTCCGGTGGTGGAGTTTCAAAATTCATGACTCTATGACGATTTTTGTTAATGAAGATTTTTTCCCATACGGAAAGGTCTATGGGGTGATTAACGTATTTTATTAGAGATGTTTCCAAGTTGATGTCATGTCTAGTATTCAAAAAATGAAAAGCCACTGCTGATTTTTCTGTTTCACCATTTTTAATGTTTCTCATATGTTCTTTAGTTCTGATGTTAATATTTCTTTTTGTTTTTCCTATATAAATTTTAGGGCAAGTTTCACATTTGATCTCATAGATTCCTGGTTTTTCTTTGGTAGTGATTGAATTTTTGGGAGGGCCTTTTAACAAATTTCTGATATTAAACCTATTTTGAGGTGCAAGAGTTATGTTGTGTTTTGAGAAGATTTTTTGGAATTTGTTATATGCTGATGGGTGGAAGGTGAATTTTTTAAAAAGTTTTTTCTCTTTTTCTCCTGTAGGTTCTAGGGTGGTGGTTTCTTTTATTTTCTTAGCTTTGTTGAGTCTGTTAACAGTTTTGTCTATTAAATTTGGGTTGAAACCGTTGGATATAGCTACTTTTTTTATGTGTAGGTATTCTTCTTGATAATCTTCTCTGTTTAGTGGAAAGTTGATCATCCGAAAGATTAAACTGTTGAAAATGGCATGTTGGTGTTGTTTTGGGTTGAAACTGTTGTTCTTTATGTAATTATCTGTGTGTGTCGGTTTCCTGTAAATACCAAAAGTGAGTTTGTTGTTCATTTTTTTGATTTTGATGTCCAAAAAGGGGAGCACACCATCCTCTTCTGTTTCCAATGTAAATTTTATAGCTGGATTTTGTATATTCAAAAGTTTAAGACCATCTTGTATGAGTTTTTTAGGTACTATTGCAAAAATGTCGTCAACATAGCGATACCACATTTTGAAATAATTTGGAAACACAGAAATTTGTTAAAAGGCCCTCCCAAAAATTCAATCACTACCAAAGAAAAACCAGGAATCTATGAGATCAAATGTGAAACTTGCCCTAAAATTTATATAGGAAAAACAAAAAGAAATATTAACATCAGAACTAAAGAACATATGAGAAACATTAAAAATGGTGAAACAGAAAAATCAGCAGTGGCTTTTCATTTTTTGAATACTAGACATGACATCAATTTGGAAACATCTCTAATAAAATACGTTAATCACCCCATAGACCTTTCCGTATGGGAAAAAATCTTCATTAACAAAAATCGTCATAGAGTCATGAATTTTGAAACTCCACCACTGGACATCTTTGACAAGTACATCACGCCATCTATTGACAATACGGAGAAAGAGGAAACCACCACAACTTGCACTAGTCGAGTATCAGCTGATGAGAGGAGCAAGAGCTCTTGAAACATGTCCTGTAAATAAACAGTGTGAGTGAAGCAATGTGTCAATATATTCTCGATTCACTTTTGTACTAATGACTGCCATTACGAATGCAGTACAGTTCATACCTCGCACTCAAGTTGTGCCATGTGGCTTGCAGCATTTCTAGAGTGATCTGCTGAAAGTCTGCTGTAATCTGTGTCTGCAGATCAGCTAGATTCTTTGGTCTTTTTGCATACACCATTGACTTGATGTAGCCGCACACAAAAAAATCTGGAGGCGTTAAGTCTGGGCTAATAGCAGGCCATGGGACATGTTTTTCCCACAAGGAGATTTCAAATTTACTTTGAGATGATATTCTTCAATGATGATTTACAATGTCAACACTACATTAGGTCAATCAATGATTACTGAACAATCAATGATAGTTAAGAAGTGTGATCCACAATCAAAAGTGACAAGTAGCATTTAGTGTTGTGAATTTCATTTCTAGCTTTTCCCATAAAATCAAGAGATACTGTAAATTTTTCCTGGAGCCAAAATTTAAACATACAGCAAAATAACATTGTTTGTGGTAGTATATACTCTCATGTATGTGTAACCAGTTAGATTTGACAAGTGAAGGTTCTAATATGTTTCACTAGCTCTGTTGTGTTCTTATCAGATGTACAGTAACAATGCTGTGCAATTAATTTACTTCATACTTTTTCTACAGTTAATTACATGACTGTAGAAGATAAGGACATTATGAGATTACATTCCAAGAAAACATCCAATCAACTGAACCAAAAAAAGGGGAAGATATGCCAACGTGAGCAGCGACTTTACTGGTTTTCAAAATATTTAACATAAAAAATATAGAGATAGTACTGGATTATGAGATCTCAAGATTTCTCTTCAGTTTTTAATATATTTTACAATTCATTTGTTGTTAATTTATCTGAAAAGCTCTTTTCTTTTAAAAAGTAGGCACTTCTAGTACATGTAATTTTAACAATGGTGAGTTTAGTGAACAAACAGTGAGCATAAAGTTCAAAGTAAAAATGAATGACTGCACTATTTAAAATATTAAGAAAATACTATTTAAATTTTAAGTCAGTAGCATTTTTGGCCCACAATAGAAGAAAATATCTAAGCTTTTAAAACTGCTTCAAAACATTTGGGAATTGTATATTGCATACTGTCGCAAATCCCTATTTTACGACTAGCGGCGTACGCGCAGCTTGTTTACACAAAGGAACTGATAGGCAGACAGTGTGGTAATAAAGAGCTTGCATAAGCAGCTAAAGATAGTGCGAGATAAAGGACTTGCCGGCACGGATAAAGTTTCCCATATAGAAAATTCTAGTGATATCTTGATTGATACAGAACAGTCGATTTCTTTTTTTGTTCCAGAAATCTCTCAAAATTTATCAATGAGGTATTTAAGGGAGCGACGACTCACCAAGAGTACGTCGCAAACAGAGCAGTAGTAGTAAACAGCTGTGAAGTGTTGTAACGAGAGCTGATGTAAACAGGTGTAATCAGAACGCTGTTGTTGTGATCATCAACCTTGGTAGATTGTGTATGTGATGTAATACTGCTACTGTGAGTGTATTTCTACAGAAATAAAGAACGATTTGAATTTCTGCAAATTTGACTTTTAATTCTACAAACCCACAGTCACAAAACTAAGAAAATTGTAAGTGATATTAGGCCGAGAATGCATATTGGGATAAGTAAATTAGGGTTTATGGTTAGCCCAATACCTTTTGACAAAAAATCAGGTGTGTACTGGATAAACTGCAAAGGCCGTGACAACTTTTACATTGGAAAAACTAGAAGGAACTTGAACATTAGGCTTAAAGAGCATTTTAGGAACATCAGGAACAAAGAAATAGATAAATCGGTGGTAGCGTACCATTTTTGGAAGGAGAATCATGATATAGAATGAGAAATCCACTTATTAAAAAGTGTCCAAGGTCCAGCTGCATTAACCACATGGGAAAAAATTTCATAAAGAAATATGAAAGAAAATTTTTAAACTTCGATACTACCTTTGAAGAGAACCCAAACTTCAATTTCATCAAGATACTGACAGAGATGCCCCTATTGCCTCCAATGAGTTCACCAAACCGACATCCATTAGTCGACAACAGCTGATGATGTTAGGAAGATCCTAACGAAACGTGCTGTAGGTAAATACTAGCAATAAGTGGAGTTAGACTCAAAATTATATAATTACTTTTTGCAATATATGAAAAAACAGTAGAAAGCAACAGTAAATCATGTGAATAGAAGTAACACAAGAGCTCATCAAAACAGTGTAATAAACCTAGGGATCACCTTTTTTTTTTAATAAACTGCCTATAGCCTATAAAACCACTTGCAATTTTTCAGCATTTAAAAAGTCAGTTTTGGCATACTTGCTAGACCACTGTTTTTATTCTGTTAGTGAATTTATGGAAAGTTTATAATATTGTTACATTTCTGAATTAACTGTGTATATTATAAAATTCTTGAGATATCTTTATAAATCATTATTTTGTACAAACACTGACTTGTCCTTATTGGATGTGACTTGTTAATTTACAAGTATAGTTAATTGCACTGTAAATTCACAATTTGACGTGTTTTATACCATAGTACTCATGTACAATGTATGATTTACAAGATGAATAAATTATCTATCTACTCTGTTGGGTATTATGACATTTCCTACTGGTATTGTAAGTAGTGAAAATTAGAGCCATATGTATTAATGATCTATGTCATCCTTCTTGCCGTGGCAATTAACAAATGAATTATAATTACGTAGAAAATGAAGCTAGCTACAGTGAACATTGCAGAACGAAAGAACATTTTCGTTAACATTAAGTATAAACAAACTGATAAATCAGCCGTAGCAGATTATATTTGGTCATTTAACCATAATATAAATCCTGAAGTTAAATTATTAAAACAATTAAACGTCCCAATAGATTTAATGGTTTGGGAAAATATATTTATTTTAAAAAATAAACATCGTGTAATGAATTTTGAAATACTGGCAGTTGATTCTGCTCTTAAGTTTGTTTCGTTTTCAGATTTTGGTAATACTGAAAAAACATAACATAGTAACTTCCTTAACACCAAATTTGTTTTCTCCTGTGGTTTTCCTTGACTGAAGATGCAGACAAGAGTTCCTGAAATCGATTTCAATTAGAAAGAAGGATTAACATCATTTTCTTAAGTTAAGTGAATTTTTTGTTACAAATTGTTATATTTGTATAAATGAATTGTAAATTTACCTTACACAACCAAATACGTGTTCATAATGATTAATTATGCATGATTGGAGGAATTTAGTAATAGAGATGTCAAAATTAATTGAAAAAACTATTTGTAGTTGGTTTTTTGACACTTTGTCACTTCATTTTTATTCATTTTTAGATGAGTCGTATTTATTACACATCTGCTTCACTTTCGTACCTATTTTGAGGACATGTTTCGCAAATCATCGTTTGCATCTCCGGCTCTTATGCGACTCTTCATTTTTATTTTATTGGAGGGCTAGTTTCAGAAACTGTCGCCTCCATTTTCAACTTCTTTTCAACTCTTGGTGGAGAAAATGGAAGCGATGGCTTCCAAAACTAGTCTCAATAATATAAAAATGTGACTGATGAAGTGTCAAAAAACTGACTACAAATAGTTTTTTCAGAATGTTAAACTTAGGAATATTACAAAAAAGCTATTTATACATAAAAATAAAAACAGCACTTTGATAAATTTTGATATTTTACACAAACAAATCACATCATACTATACATTCAGACAGAAAATACTGTGTACAAGCCATAGGAGGAAATCATGAAGGAGACAACAATCTTATTATCTATATGGGTCGCCAATCTAGAAAGTGACTGACATTTTGTGTGGAGAGAGAGGCGACGTTGCGTGGAGAGCGCGATAGGATTACGTGTGCAAAGGTGATTCAGTTGCAACTGCAATGGGTATTTATTATTATTATTTATAATACTGTACACAAAGACAATAGTAAAGTCATGGATCTACATGCAAACGCTAGAACATGCAAGAACACATTAATGTAAAGACCATCGTAACATAAGAGGCATACCTGTGAAATTTTGATGCTTAATGAAGTGGGGAAATGCTGCCTACATACTTTTTTTCTGGGAGTTTCTAATTTAGACCCCGATGCCTGACTTTCTTCTTTAAAATATTTTTCTTTCCCAATCTTAACCACAGTGTTCTTACTGATACCTACAGCACGTGAAGTCCTATCATGCACCTTAGAGAATGGAATAATAGGCTCCCCTTTCAATTTCTCCTTATCGAAGTATTCTCTCACGGAGCATATTATTCTTATTTCCCGTGCCTGTCGTTTAATTGGAGTACCTTTACCAAATATAGTTTTATTTGGTTCCCAAGCACATTCAGGCTTTCCCTTGTCACTATTTTTAGACATAATTAAACACAATTGCAAATGATCACAACACACGCACAGCGTAACTCGCTCGCCCGCAGGTCATGCTAAGCTCGTGTTAGAATATTGGCAACCAAGGTTAAGCGTCTAACATTGTCATGGAAATGTCTTGACTCTAATGGGTTCTTTTAATGGTTACTATGACAACCGTTATGACGTACTCATCCCCTCCCATTTATTTACAGCATTTTTCCATGTGCTTACAAACTGTCAATCACATTCTGGTTTGGTGACCAATATAGTAAATGTTTGATAAAGAAGTGAAGACAGAGAGAGTGACTAAAAATTAATTTTGAATATTTAACATGTTAAACTTATCTCAATGGATTTTCCCAAAAGTTTAATAATACAAAATGGTTAACAACCAGCTGCTGTTGATTTTTCTACTGAAGCTAAAGAATAAATGATTACCTGAATACATCTTTAAGATCTTCAACCTTTTCTTCTGAATACTGGGAGCTTTGATTTGGATCAAGAAATACTGAGGCATATGTGAGAGGACCAGCATTCACTTGTACACAAACACTCCCCTGAAATAATACAGTATAATTAATTCTACACAGGATACATTTAGATTCATTTAATATTAAGGGTTGTAATAGTCAAAATGAGGTTATTCAAAATGTAGCATGAACATGTTTGTTATAAACTGAGATATTACTAGTTATACTTGTTATTTATTTTGGTTGTGTAGTTGATATATTTCCTTCACAATTATAATCAATTATAGTGGTCAAAACTTTACTTATCTTTGATAATAATTGTATATAAAAAAGAGGATTAGTTTCACAAACCACTCATTTGCATCTTTAAAAGACAAGTGAAATTTTAATCAGTGTTATTTACTATAATTGTGAATTGTGTGTTTCATTGTCAATAGCTTTAGTTTTTAATTTTATTATATTTTAATTTTTTATTTATTGATTTATGTGTATGTTTTTATACCATATGTCTGGAACTGAATAGAATGTGGGAAAGAAATAATTTATAACCTTTGGATAGGTAGAGTAGACTGAAAAATTCAATGCCATAGCTGGGATTTGAATCACAGATCTCCTGTTTTCCATCCAATTGCTCTTAACCACTGAGCTACAATGGCCAATATGTCACATAGTATTAAATTCTCCAGCTGATTCGTATGTTTCCCAGTAGACCACTAGGGTTTCTCATATGCTATGAGACATGCACCTTTTGTGGCGACTTACTATGCTGTAAGTACTTAAGTCCCAGGCTTCATAGTTAAATCACTATTTGATTAATTGACGGGAATTAAAGGTTCTTCATACTAGCTGTGTATAGGCCAAGATTTGAATAGATTACTGTAGAAAAATATAAGCTGAATATGTAAGAACTGAAACTACTGATAGTTTTTGTTGTTGTGTAATTTATGTCCTCCCAATGTTTCGTCATGTTGGACAATGAGTGTAATGGATGAAATGATGCTCAAATGAGCCCAGGGTCCACAGAGCTTAGAGTTACCTGACATTTGTCTTTCAGGATAAGGGAAAATCCCGGAAAAAACTTATCCAGGTAACTCAGCTTGACCGAGATTCGAACTCACGACCTCTTGAACGTGAGGCACACACACTACCATCCATGCTACTGAGGCGGGCCTACTAACAGTGAAGCAATACAAATATTACATAAAATATAATTTGTTACAAACTTTACTTATCTTTCAAGAAGTTATAAATTTCTCAAAGTACACAGGACTGTTTTGCAAATATATTATCTGCATCTTCAACCTTAGCTTGAATTCTGTGAAGAATTTACCAATTTTTTGAAAAATAAGTGAAGTTTGCAATACATTATATTTTATTGTAATATTTGAATTGCTTCACTGTCATTAGCTTCAGTTTTTTTGCAAACATTTAAACATGACCAAGTCTCCTTTCCTATCAGGATTTGGGAAGCTTTCCTGTTAATCACGAATGCTCACATTATGTATATTTTAACTTTGCTATTCTCATTCTGGTAGCTCTGATTACTCAAGATAATTAACGTAGCTTTTCAAAATTGTATTTGAATATTTTGAGACACTAGTAAAGAATCTTCTCAACTTCATTGCAAGTATATTATTGCACATTGTTACTTTTAATTTTAGATAATACTATTTTATACCTGCAATCTCAACTGTAGCTTCTTAACATCCGTAGGCTTTAGGAACACAACTTCTTCTAGTTCTGCCACACGTAACTGCATTTCATCCAATGCCACTTCTATTGGACTTAATTCTTGAGTCCTCTGTTTTACCACCAAAATTCTTTTTTTCACATAAGGGAAAGAATATTGAGCTGCAAATAAAATAAAAAACAAACCAAGATTCACTATAAAGTTTCAGATGAAATTAAGAATTTATGACAGCAATGATGACTTACTTGTTATAATAGTTCTTCTCTTCCATTGCTCTTCTGGGGTACCACGAGCCTTTCCATCCTTAGTAAAGGGTGTTTCAAACATAAAGCAGTTAATGTCATGACTCTGTTCAAATTCTGTCTGCCTTTCCTCTAGCTCCAGTTTCTCAAAATAAGGAGTCACGTGGGTAACTTGAATATATGCATACTTAGCATCCAGCTCACTTTGGCTTATCTACAAATCAGATAAAAATAGTATCATTAAGAGATTTTGATCTCAGTAGCTTAGTGTAAAGCCCCATTCACACAGTCAACACTTGTTTTGTCTTTGTTTATGTTGGTGTTATATCCAGTGTTTCATTTGTGTTTATAACATTTTTATAAATATCCTGATGATGGGAGCAACGCACACTCCCTAAACGTCAATATATAATGGTCGTTTCACCTGGCTTGTTGCCCAAGAAGAAAGTGAGAAATTAAACAATTTTCTTTCATATTTCTTTAAAAAGATTTTTTCCCACGTGGTTAATGCAGCTGGACCTTGGGACACTTTTTAATAAGTGGATTTCTTGATCTATATCATGATTCTCGTTCCAAAAATGGTACACTACTGCCGATTTATCCATTTCTTTGTTCCTGATGTCATTCAAGATCATCAAGATACCGACAGAGACGCACCTATCACCTCCAATGAGTTCACAAAACCAACATCTATTAGTCGACAACAGCTGATGATGTTAGGAAGATCTTAACGAAACACATTCTCTGCATACATTGACTCCCATCATTCAAGCTAGTATAGTCCCTCATGAAAATGAGTGTCTTTAAATAGGCTGTGGATAAAGGATGATTATGGTTTTCAAAAAGCACATTTTAAGGTGAAAAAAGCTGTCTTATACTTGGGGTGCTCTGGTAAACCTGGATAATATTAACGTGAAGTACCTTAGTTCTCGAAGCTGGTGGATATGCTTAAGTTTTAAAGCTAGGGCTGAAACCAAGCTGTAGTTACTGTAATATTGTAATATACTAAGCACTTAAACTTATTATTACCTACCGGTACAGAATCCATGATAATTTTCACAACATCCTGCCCAAACTTGTCAGAGTACAGTCGAAACAGTCGTTCTGATATTTCAGAAAGAGAAGTTATTTTAGGCTCTTTATATACATATTCGACTCCACTTTCTTCTTCAAAGTATGCCTGTGAAAAAAATAAACATGTAAGTAAACGAATTTTTAAGACAAAATTTAACTATCCTATTTAACTGTGCGCTCTCTTAAGCTAGGAAATATGCAGGCAAATCAGAAAATGTTTAAGATTTTATCTTTCAGATTCTGTATTAATGATCAGTATAACAGTTATGCTGAACAGATAATGTAATGGTACTTAAGATTGTTGCCAATAAATAGACTTGATTAAAGGAGAAAATCTCACAGCATTTACATTATATATTCCAATAGAATACATTACTAGGGGTAGACTTGATTATACGAGGTGCATTCAAGTTATAACACCTCCATTTTTTTTTTTTTTCAGGACTGGGATCAGATAGGAACTTCTGTATTTTCTTTTATTAAATACACATGGACTCTTTGTGAATGCGTGGCAGAGATGGCAGCACTGTACAGTGCATAGAACTCTAATGGTAGCAACGAGAGTTAGGACTGTTTTTGATACATAAAATGGCAATGTTTTCATTGTAAGAACAGCGTGTAATCATTCTTTTTCTCCATTTTCGTGGTGTGACACCTATTGAAATTCATTGCCAGTTGAGTGAGGCATGTGGTGATAGTACCATGGATGTGTCTAATGTACATTCCTGGGTGCGACAGTTCAATAAAGGCAGAACATCGTGTGACAACAAATCAAGACAGTCACGGCCTCACACCAGCCGGTCTGATGACATGTTCCAGCAAGTGGAGAACTATATTTTGGAGGATCGCTGATTGAGCATTTTCTGATCTTCCTGCAGGATTGTGTGCACAGATCCCATGGAAATGCCAATTTTGGAGGCAATGTCTGCAACTGTCTTTGGTTGCTGAGGGTTACTGAGCTCCAGTAACCCTGCCTGAGTCCACTACTTCTGAAGATGCCCGGCGAAGAGACAGGTGAAACATCAAGTGCTATTTCAGCCAAACGACCACTTCAAAAAGCCCAGATAGCACATTTTATTGGAAAATGTGAAAGAGTTTTGAAATTTAGTTGTGTTTTTTGGCAGCAGCTAAAAACTTTTGGCATGACCCTCGTAACATACACTTATGAAGGTTATATGTACAACAAAAAATTAATCAAGGCTTTGCGGGTGATCAGCCATGTCAGGTTAATCAATGTCGAGCTTTCAGTCATTCTATACTCCATGGCCTTCTTCAGGGTCTAAAGAAGTATATGGAGTATAAAATGGTCGAAAGCTTTACATTCACAAATGACAATGACTGCCTGCATATCTGCAATTTATGGACCAGAACTGCATGACTACTACAGTTGGGAAGTGTTGTATCCTCCCTATAGCCTGGACATGAATTCTACAGACTTTGACATATTTCCAAGTTGAAAGAATCCTGCATGGACGTTATGCTTCTCCGGAAGTACTTTCTATCAATGTTACACTAGTCAATCGACAGGTGAACAGAAGTGGTGCTCTGGATAGAGTAATAAGTTTCCAAGATGTTGGGATTCTGTCATATAGAAGCAGGGAGACTAGAGTGAAGCACTATAAAGAGATATCAGGGGGGATTAACAACAACGATGATGGTGTGTTTTTGTTGTTGTTGTAATTTACGTCCTCCAACTTTAAGTCATATTGGACGATGAATGGAATGGGTGAAATGATGCTCAAATGAGCCCAGGGTCCATAGAACTTAAGAGCTACCCAACATTCGTCTTTCAGGATAAGGGAAACCCCCGGAAAACCCCATGATGATTATGATGATGATGATGAAAACATGTAAGGAAAAAATTAGTGTGCATTATTTATGAAATGCTCAAATCAAATCAAGTCTAATCTAATTTTATTGAAAAATAACATTAACATATTTGAGCAAAGCTTGTAAACTGGTGTCTTGTCAGTATACATATTACAATGTAAAAACTACATATAAAATTAATGATTAATATAAAAGAATAAATATGTTTGCTAGAACTTAAAACTATACAGCTAACAAAATCAATAATTAGTTTATGTCATCTTGCATATATTCTTTAACAGAATAATAGGCTTTCCTAATAAGTAGGTTCTTAACATTGATAGATTCAACATGAAAAATTCAATGCACTGGCCGGGATTTGCACCATGGAACCGTGGTTCAAATCCTGGCCGTGGCACTGTATTTTTCATGTTGACTTATCATTCTAATACCTTAGCCTGTATACAGCTAGTGTGAAGGAATGAATAATTTCCACAATTAACTTATAAGTTCTTAACATGTTTTTTGAACAGTGTTTTGCTTGTATAAAGACTAATATTGAGTCATACCTTTTAAAACTTGTAACTTCACTCACGTCCTTTTACAAAATCAGAAACGTTTTCGAAACTGTTGCAGTTTCATCCTCAGCTGATTAGCGACTCATCACAGTTGGTTGTTGTCTGGATCTCTTGTAATTGGCTCCCTCTCTTGGAAGATTCTTTATATAAGTTCAGTAGACCACTCACTGATGGCACATCAAAATTTAGAATATGTGGAATGTTTTTAATAATAAAAATGTTTTCCCATGTTGTAAGTTCAAGTTTTGTTGACAATGGTTTTAGTAGTTTGATCTCCTCTCCAATGTGGTGGTTATCATTCCAGAAATGAAAAGCAACTGCCAATTTTTCTGTTTGTTTATATTTTATGTTCCTACGGTGTTCTGCTAATCTAGTTTTTAAATTTCCCTTTGTCAAACCAATATAAAAAACTGTTGAGGATTGAAACTGTTGAATCCTCTGTCACATAAATTAGCTGCTCTTAGAAGTTTGATCCATAGACTGAACAGCATACCTTTAGATCAAAAACGATATGAGGAATTTACATATATTTTAAATACAGCTCAAAAAAATGGTTTCAATCCATACTCAACCAAAAAATGATCAATTGGGATTACAAGCAAAAGAAATTAAAACAGATCACTACTCTTCAAAACATAAATAAAAATTGGAAATACAAAAAATTCACTTACCACCCTTGGGCATTTCCGAAGTTTGAACGAATATTTAAAGATTATGGCATCAAATTAGCACCACAAAACAGATTCTCACTCAAGAAATTGTTAAATAATCCCTTAAAAAACACGATCCCACCAGAACAAAAATCAGGTATATATAGGATAAATTGTGAAGACTCTGACAAATTTTATATTGGTTTGACAAAGAGAAATTTAAATACTAGATTAACAGAACACCATAGAAACAAAAATATAAACAAACAGAAAATTTGGCAGTTGCTTTTCATTTCTGAAATGCTAACCACTTCGGGGAGGAGATCAAACTACTAAAACCATTGTCAACAAAACTTGAACTTACAACATGGGAAAAAATTTTTATTATTAAAACCATTAACATATTCTAAATTTTGATGTGCCATCAGTGAGTGGTCTACTGAACTTATGTAAAGAATCTTCCGAGAGAGGGAGCCAGTTACAAGAGATCCAGGCAACAACCAACTGTGATGAGTCGCTAATCAGGTGAGGATGAGACTGCAACAGTTTCGAAAACGTTCCTGATTTTGTAAAACGACATGAGTGAAGTTACAAGTTTTAAAAGGTATGACTCAATTTTAGTCTTTATACATGAAATTAACTTCACTGTTAACAACGCTTTTATTTATAACTATTCAAAGTGTTTTGCTTTTTTTCTTTCCGACGACAATGGTAATCCCCATATAGTAGGGGCTTTTTTTAAGCAAGGCCAGTCTATGGGCTGCAAATTTTACGCTGTTCTTATGTCGTGTATCATATATATGCTGGTATGGTGCTCCTACAGTTAACTAATTTACTATTAGTTTGAAACAATGTTTATGCAAAAACATATCATGAATAATTAAACTTGCCTAAAAAATTGCTTTTAATTAATGCTATAATATACCAGCTATGCATTCAAATTTGTGATAGGTAGAGACCTTTCTGGTCTCATCCTTTTCATTGATTTAAGAGAAAGAAAGACAACTAAGGTGCTTATTTCCCAACTTGATGCTGAGAGGATAACTTACCTGACCAAAAAATGCAACTCTGTAGTATCGTCCTAAGAGCCTCTTACCAGTACGAGAAACTTCTACGATCTTATTACATGCCTGCATTAGCGTTTGGTAGCACTGAGCTAATGCTTCAAAGTTACGCTTTCGCTCATGTATTGGTATAATGAGACGAAACAAATCTCCAAGCAGCTCATACCGTTCTGCCTTCTCAATATATTCTGCACACTGCTCCAACTGCTCCAGCAAACTGTATTCTGTATACTGGATATCTTGGACTCCTTTACAGAATTTAACATATTGCATTAGTTATGCACAGCAATATAATGAAAGAGATTGTGTATCTATATCTATTCTAATATTTTATATATGTATAGAAAACTTATATGTGTATATTGAAAGGTACTGTATACAATAACTGAAAATGGAAACAATGCAACATACAACAAGCGTTCCCGGCTCCCAGGAATGGAAAGACAATCTGAATTTCTTGTACTAGTTTCTGGGAATAACATATTTATTTATTTTGTATTAATGTCCCTCAACATTAAGCCATCTCAGATGATCAGTGAAATAATGTTCCAGTGAGTCCAGGGTACATAGAGCTTAGAGTTACCAGACATTCATCTTTCAGGATAAGAGAAAACCTCCAACGTTAAGTCATATCGGACGATGAATGAAATGATGTTTAAATGAGTACAGGGTACATAGCGCTTAGAGTTACCAGACATTCATCTTTCAGGATAAGAGAAAACCTCCAACGTTAAGTCATATCAGACGATGAATGAAATGATGTTCAAATGAGTACAGGGTACATAGAGCTTAGAGTTACCAGACATTCATCTTTCAGGATAAGAGAAAACCTCCAACATTAAGTCATATCAGACGATGAATGAAATGATGTTCAAATGAGTACAGGGTACATAGTGCTTAGAGTTAGCAGACATTCATCTTTCAGGATAAGGGAAAACCTCCAACGTTAAGTCATATCGGACGATGAATGAAATGATGTTCAAATGAGTACAGGGTGCATAGAGCTTAGAGTTAGCAGAAATTCATCTTTAGGGATAAGGGAAAACCTCCAACGTTAAGTCATATTGGACGATGAATGAAATGATGTTCAAATGAGTACAGGGTGCATAGAGCTTAGAGTTAGCAGAAATTCATATTTAGGGATAAGGGAAAACCTCCAACGTTAAGTCATATCGGACGATGAATGAAATGATGTTCAAATGAGTACAGGATACATAGAGGTTAGAGTTACCAGACATTCATCTTTCAGGATAAGGGAAAACCTCCAACGTTAAGTCATATCGGACGATGAATGAAATGATGTTCAAATGAGTACAGGGTGCATAGAGCTTAGAGTTAGCAGAAATTCATCTTTAGGGATAAGGGAAAACCCTGGAAAAAAAAACTTATCCAAATAATTCACTTTGACCAAGATTCGAACTTGGGACCTTTTGAATCTGAGGCAGAAAAGCTACCACATATGCTACTGAGGTGAACCTGGGAACAGCATATTATATGAGTATTGTGCATACTATACTCTTTACTACGCAAATTATTCAAGGCAGATGTGGCATGAAACAGGCCAAATTGCAAGCTTGAAAAATAAAACTGGAAAAAATTCCAACAATTCTGCTTCCTGATGCCCTTGGATTCATTGGAAATGATTGTGGATCTGCATTTAGAAGGATCTGTTGAAGTACATTTTTGACATTGGTCAACTTGAATTAAGTTGGCCAAGCTGTCATTAGGCATGTCAGCTGTGAAGTCAACTGATGATACAATAATTGTCTTGTTTAGTATAATATATGCACATAATAATTAGTTTCTCAATTTTTTTTTTTCTGAGACAATATGTGGAGACCTCTCATGTGAGTTACATTTTATTTTGACTTTTTGTATGTTTTGTAATGTTAGATTTCAATTATGCTCATTTAGTACCCCTATTGCCACATTGCATCTGTGATCCCATGCTTCAAATATTTGTTGGTCTGGGTGGCTCAACTGGTTAGATACTATCCTCGTGATTCTAAGGTCACTGGTTCAAATTCTGAGCATTAGACACAAACATACACACATATAAACACATATTTAAATTCTAATTTTAAATCAGAGTGGTAGCAAATAAGAAAGTTGAACTATATATGTGCACTTGGGATAAAAATTGTATTTTTATTTAATTATTCAACCACACAGACCCATGATAACTTAATGTATAAAATTGAAAGAAGCATAGAGACAGTGAAGCACAACTTAGTACAAAGGTGAATCGAGAAGATATTCACACACACAAATTTAAATAAGACATGCTGGATAAAGTTCGATCTCAAGAAGTGTTCAACGAATATAAAAATTACTGTTGATGGTGAAAGTATTCCAGAAACATGCCAAACAATTTTTGGGGGTAGTAATTGATAAACATCTAGGGTGGAAGCAAAACATAGAACATATAATAAAAAACTAAATAAAGGTATATACATAATGAAATAAGTTAGACGAACTATGGATAATAAAACCATAAAACAAGTGTATTATGCATTTATCTATTCACATATAAAATATGGGATATCTTTATGGGGTAATATAAATGCAAAAGAGGTGTTAAAAATGTTCAGATTACAAAAGAAAGCTATCCGAATAATTGAAAATGTGGAGAGAAGATCTAGCTGTAGGCAGATATTTAAGAAACATAGTATTTTAAATGTTCCATGCATATACATACATGAAAGCATTAAATATGTAATAGAAAGAAATACATGTAAAAAGAACTGTAATGTACACTCATATAATGTAAGAAATAAAGCTGACTATTTTAGGACCACACTAAGGGGAACACTAAACAACAGATCATTAGAAAGTATCGGAAAAGACATGTATCATAGATTGCCAGGAAAAATAAAGAATACTAAACTATGTAATGCTCTCATCATCAGCTGGAACTCGACTAGTGCAAATTGTAGTGGTTTCCTCTTTCTCCGTATCGTCGACAGATAATAGATAGGTAGAGAGACTGATAGATAGAAAGAGGAAACCACTACAACTTGCACTAGTCGAGTTCCAGCTGATGATAGGAGCAAAAGCTCTTGAGGCATGTCCTTTGAAAAAACAGTGTGAGTGGAGCAGTGTGTCAATATCTTCTCGATTCACTTTTGTACCACAATAACTTGCTAAATAATCAATTTTGACCTGAGATTTCAGTATGCAAGTTTAATATGCATACTCATTTACATATTACTTTGTACCTCATTTAATGAAAATAAATATGTATTGTAAAATTAAGACACACTACTTGATTTTTTAAAATATTACATACTCTACATTGTCAGTCTTTTGCAGATTGGTGAAATTATAGAAAGTAAATAAAGAACTTACTAACCTGCATCAAGTTTTAAGCTTCTTTCATCGCGAGGAATGTTTGATGATATTTTCCCAAATGCTTCTGCCCCCCATGACTGGATATTTTTTAATTTGAGATATTCTGCCATTAATGCTGCTATATGTAGCTGACAACATGCGGCCTCTGAGAAGTTCCCATCACGAACATGATTTCTTGTCATGGCTTCAAGCCACGTATGTCGCAACTCTGGCGTAGAGGCATAGGAATTGGCCAGACTGTGTTGGAGATCTACCAACATTTCTGGGTCATGGTGATGCTCTCGCATTTGTGCTGTTGCCATCAACACAGTTCGTATCCTTTTTGTCAAATCTTTTACCTCTCCTGGAAAGCCTGTTAGGCGAAAATATTCTCATTAATATTGGGCAATAGACCCTTGTCAAAAAATACAGATCTAGTGATCAATGACAATGTTAAACAGCTTATGGAATTTGCTAAAACATTATGACACTAACAAACATACAGTAATTATTTACAATGAAATTTAAATTCCTTTAGAATCCTGACAGTTTCTTCAAAAGCTGAGGGGAGTTTCTATGGCAACGATCATGACCACACCTCTTTAAGGTCACACCACATAACTTCAATCAATTAGATGAGCCATTCCCCTTTCCCCCTTGTCTAAGTTTTGCCAAAATGTTACTGTGTTGTCACATTGTGCATGTGTCACATACATTTTAGTTAATTTCCCCAGTAAATATTTCCCGGTACTTACGATAATAAGTCATCACAAACGGTGTATCTCGAATGCGAGAGCCCCTAGTGGTCTACCGGAGAAATATACGAGTCAAAAGAAGAATTCAATGTCAGGAAGGCATGCTGGCCATGATCTCAATAGGTTAGAGTGACTGGATGGAAACTAGGAGATCAGTGGTTCAAATCCTGGCCATGGCCATGAATTTTTCATGTTGACTCTATAAAAAACGTTAGCCTATATACAGCTAGTGTGAAGAAATGATTAATTTCCATCAATTAACTAAAATAATAAGAGTTAAATGATGAAGCCTGGGACTCAAGTACTTACGATAGTAAGTCATCAAAAACGGTGTATCTCAAATGTGAGAGCCCCTGGTGGTTTACTGGGGAAATATACAAGACAAATGGAGAATTCAATGTCAGGACGGCACGGCGGCCATGGTAGCTCAATTGGTTAGAGCGACTGGATGGAAACCAGGAGATCCGTGGTTCAAATCCTGGCCATGGCATTGAACTTTTCATGTTGACTCTTTTTATGTCATGTAAAAGCTTAGATATTGCTTGTTTTGTTCTCTTCACAGTGCATAATATAAGCACACCTAATTGTTTGCTTATAATTTGCTTAAATTTTCTAAAAGCTGGTTTATTTTGTTAGTTATTTAGCCATTTCATTACCTTATTTCATTACCTAATATTTCATAGGTCATCAGTGTTATAGTGTTATTATTAGTGTAAGGACATAATGTCCCAATCTACCAGCACCACTTAAAAATGAGATAGACCAAGAACTTGCTCCCTCAATATTCAAAAGTAGGACAAACATCTGTATTACGTGGACAAGTGAGGGAATCGTTTGCGCTGCATGAGTATTTTGAAAAATATAGGGAACAGTTTGTTACTGCTATCTTTCTTAAGGCAATGTACAGCTGAAAATTCTAAGCTTTTAGAAATGTATCTTGTATGTTAAACCTACATAATTGCACTTCAAGTTAAAATGCATGTTCTGAATTCATTAATTTTGAAAATACTTTCAGTTTTTTACTTGCTAATCTAATATGGCATATAGAGAAAGTAGACATTCTAAAAACTATTCCTTATTTGTGTGTTCAGGAAATTAGTTCAGTAAACTATTATATTTCATGCCAAAAGATATATTAGGTTTCTCTTGCTTATTTTTAATCCCAGCTTTCTAAGAAACACTCCAGGGCAAAAGCTTACAAAAAACAAATTCAAACTGTGAACATTTTCGGTTTCGTCTGTAAATTGCCTTAACAGAGTATCGTTCAAAACTATTCCTATGTGTCAGAATTATAAATATCAACAAGTTAATTTAGGTAGTTTTAGTGCTCTCTTCTGTCTAATCACACATGCTACAAGGCGTTCATAAGTGGCAATTTGCTCTTTCCACCTTCACTATTTCAAGCTACATGGCAGCTGTCAGGATCCTAACTTACTAAGCAAATATATTTGCTTAGTAAGTTCCTGAGTTTTTCTCTGGAGATATGTAATCTATATCAAACTCAACATGAAAATTATAATGTCACCGATCGCATTGTTTTGCTGGAGCCGCTGCAAAGCCAAAGCTATGCATGGGGGGCAGGAAAGAAAGAGACAGATAGTGGCTCACAGAATTGCATGCTTGCCGAGAGAGAGAAAGAGACAGAGTGATTCTGGATAGTTCCGTCTTTCTCTAGCTGTGTCGTGATTGTTATCGAATGAACGACTGCATTCCAGAACAATGACTGGAGGTTTAAAAACCCCGCAAAGTGTTAGAGCGTGGTCAGTTGTTAATTGAGATGTTAGTTGTGTAGTTGTATGAGTTATGTGATGGTTATTGCGACAGTGGACACTTGAAGTGTACTGCAGTGATTTCTTTTATTTGTTTACGTGTGGTGAAGCAACAAGACGACTTTGAACTCTGCTGTTGGGTATGTCACGTCTTTTTACTGCTGCACGGGTTGTACAAAGTTATTATTTACTGCAATAAAGAGCATTTTAAATTTCTGCAAACAAGACTTTTGATTCTACCTACCCACATAGTCACAATAAGGTATATATCAGAAAAATAAAATTAAACCTAGAATCTACTTCAAAAAGAATCACTGCTACATCAAATACAAATAGAAAAATTAGCAAAGGCATCATACTTTTAGACTAAAAGCTATGACATGCTGCCAGAGAATATCCTACGCTATGAACAAATTGTTTAAAAATTGCTCTAGCAGTCAACAAACAAGTTCACAATATATGTGAAACATAGAAGGTAGTGTGTTCATTCTTAATCCACATAAGTACACTAACATTTGCTTCACTATACGTGAAGTCATGACTACAGTAGTAATTACAGTTTTACTTACCTGTTCCTTTCATAACCTTATCACTAGTGGCATAACTGTTGATCAGTGAGAGAGATTCTTGAAAACGTGCATTGTTAAGTCCAATAACATTTCCCAGCATCTGAGAAACTGATATTATAACCTGCAGAAATAAAGATTGAATAAATATATGTCAGTAGATTTTTGGATTAATTAAGAAATAGCATTTGCCAATGAGATGGACAATGAGGAAGTGAAGCAGAGAGATAGCGAGGACAATGGGTGACCAGCACTTACCTGAAGATGAACTCGTGTGAGTCCTTTACGACTAGTAAATTCAAAGTTACTTCTCATGAGTAGATACAAAATGGCACAAGATTCTTGACGAATTGTTGATAATCGACTATTGCAGCAACGCAGTAATTCATAGCATAATCTCCCACACAAAGATGCATTTCCTGGAAATAATAGTATTATTGAATAAATTATCACAAGCAAGAACTTCAGGAAGTCCTCCATTTGACCCGGAGATGATGCTGGCAACAAAGGAAGTACACAATATGTGCATTAGGCTTTCATTTTGTTTGCTTGTTATCGTGTTAACAATAAACTGAAATTTATTTAGAAACTACATAAAATAAAATGCCATGAAGTGATTACGGTACTTAATGAAGTATAAATTGTACTTCCTTTTGGAAGTGTTGAAAACAGTGTTGAAATAAATTAAATTTAAAGGGAGTCGATTAATGACACTAAACAACATTTACTTTTAAATTTTCCCAGAACATGTTTCAGAGACTATTTGCCTACATTGTCAACCGGATATCGACTGGTTCTCAGTGGTGTAGCTGGCAATATTTTGTCATAGGTCTCCTCTGGTGGCAGTTCGAGGAACTTGCTGAAAAAATCTTTCTGGGGGATGTTGAAATTGAATAATTTGTCCCTATTTTTTGAAATGAACCGTTGTTCCCATGTGGATAGTTCTTGTTTTCCTGATGTAAGTTTTAGTAGTTTTGGTACTGGATTTATGTTGCGTTTTTTTCCCCCAAAAATGCGTGGCAACTGCTGATTTTTCTAATCGTTTGTATTTTATGTTCCTCCTTTGGTCTTGTTTCTAAATTTCTTTTGGTTTTTCCAATATAAATTTGACTACAGTCACAATATTCAATTTGATATATACCAGATTTTTTGTTAGATGGAATGGCATCTTTGATGTTAGAGCAAATTAGGTTTTTTAAGGAGTAATTGTTGACTGGTGCTAGTTGAATGTTTTGTTTTTTGAAGACTTTTTTGAATTTATCAAAGGCCCATGGATGGTAAGTGAATTTTTTGAAAATCATATTAGTTTCTGTAGCTGAGAGGGTTGTGGTTTCCTTTAGTAGTTTCTTCTTTTTTGCTAAGTTCACTTTTTTGTCTACTAATGATTTGGGAAAGTCATTTTTTGAGCTATTTCAATAATTTTGTTGTATTCTGTTTTGTATTCTTCTGCTGTGAGACGGATGTTGACCAGTCTGAGTGTTAAACTATTGAAGATTGCCTGTTTGTGGGATCTTGGGTTGTATCCATTAGCTTTTATGTAGTTGTCTGTCTGTGTTGGTTTTCTGTAAATGCCAAAGTTTATTCTGTTTTTATTTCTCATTATTTTTGGATCCAAAAATGGTAAATACTCGTCTTTTTCTATTTCTACAAATGAACAAATCTTCATTTCAAAAAATAGGAACAAAGTATTCAATTTCGCCACTCCCCAGAAAGATTTGTTCCGAAAGTTCCTCGAACTGCCACCAGAGGAGACCTATGACAAAATATTGCCAGCTACACCTGTGAGAACCAGTTGATATCCAGTTGACGATGGAGGCAAAGTCTCTGCAACATGTTCTGGGAAAATTTAAAAGTAAGTGTTGTTTAGTGTCATTGACTCCCTTTAAATTTAATTTATTACAACACTGTTTTCAACACTTCCAAGAAAGGAACCCAAAATATAGTTTAAATGTATATTTATTAACCTTACCTTGAAAGAGAGCTACAGAGAAATTGTTGATGTATGCACGCAGAGCAGCAAACACATGTCTGAACAATGTCTCAGACTGGCCCACTTGCAGAAAGGAGAGATATATATCAAACACTTTCCTCATGATGGGATTATCCCCTTCGTTAGCTAGCAAGCTATCCTTAAAGTGAATGCAGTAGAGGCCCAATGCATCCAGTGCTATAAGACCAACTTCTGTTGCCATGTTTGCTTCTAGCAGAGCTTGGTACAGCTTACTCGAATCATTTTCAACCACTGTAAAAAGTGTAAACCAATACAGATTAGAGGCTTTATATACCTAAAACTTAAAAGTTTAAAATGATCTTTTTAGCAAGCTAAAATAAGTACATTATCACTATGAAATTAAAAGATTAATGATACATTAGGACCAGTTTCACCAACCACTGTTAAATTTTTAACACATGTTAAGGTTGAGTAAACTTGAAACATTCAATGCCAGGCCAGGATTTGAACCACGGATCTCCTGGTTTCTGTCCAGTCGCTCTTACCCATTGAGCTACCATGGCCAATGTAGCTGACATTAAATTCTCCAATAATTTTTCAAGTTGACTGTCTATCCAAAAAACCTTAGCTTATACATGGCTAATGTGAAGAAATGATTAATTTCCATCAATTAACTTGAACATGTAAAGGTGATTTTAGTTAATTGATGGAAATTAATCATTCCTTCACACTAGCTGCATAGAGGCCATGGTTTTTGATAGAGTCAACATGAAAAATTCAATGGCATGGCAGGGATTTGAACCACAGACCTCCTGGTTTCCTCAATTTCAATTTCGACATCCCCCCAAAAAATTTGTTCAGCAAGTTCCTTGAACCGCCACCAGAGGAAACCTATGACAAAATATCGCCAGCTACGCCACTGAGAACCAGTTGAGTGAGTGAGTGTGTGGTGTTTTAGGGCCTGTCGACAACAAGGTCATTTGGGCCCGGAGAACCAGTTGATTTCTGGTTGACAATGGAGGAAAGTAGTCTCCGAAACATGTTCCGGGAAATTTAAAAGTAAGTGTTGCTTAGTGTCATTAATCGACTCACTCTTAAATTTAAATTTATTTGTTCTCCTTCTGTTGCATGCAGTTTTGGTTTCAGTTTATTGTGGAACAATGTTCTGCAAGGATAAAAGTGTAGCAGCCAACTTGATAGTTACCAATATGCTGCATACTGTCCCTTCCAACACTGCTGCTACCGCTGTGTGAAGTTAACACAGGGCTATCACCAGAGAAATCAGGAGGCTGCATCCTTGCTGGTAAAGTCATAGCCTTGGCTGTTCCAGGTTTACCTCCAGAACCTTTCCCTGCAATTTGTCTCTTTCCTGTGTACTTGAACTGGTGAAGACACATTCTGAAACAAGTTATTTCAATTGGAAAAACTATTTGTGGTAGTTATATTGACACTTTGTCACTTATGTTAACTTATTTCAAATTATTTTAAATTTTTATACTGTAAGAATAACCTCTTTTTGGGAGGGGAATGTGTGTTTTAATGACTGTTCTTACTGCATACCACATTCAGTGACACTAATGATAAATGAATTGAAATAATTGGGAAAGGAAATGTTCTTGGCTTTAAGTTTAGGTTACCTTAACAACATTTGCCAGAAACATTTGAGAAACAAAGAATAATGGAAAAAGAACCTGAAGGATACTCTTCAGCATTATTATACATCATGCTGTTTTCCCAACCAATTGCTTATTCTTGCAAGACAAATAACTTTAAAAACTGTTAAAAAATAGCCCACAGAATTCACATTACTGTACTGTTCAGCTTTTGGTTTTAATGCTCAAATATCCATTATGTGTAATTCCTTTCATAGAAGTATTGAAAACAGTGTTGTTATATAGAATAAAAAGAAGTATTTCAGAAAGTGGAGTGCCATTGTTACTAATTACAGTGTTGTTGTAATAAATTAAATTTAAAGGGAGTCGATTAATGACACTAAACAATACTTACTTTTAAATTTCCCCAGAACATGTTTCAGAGACCAAATGTAATCAAATTTATATTGGAAAAACCAAAAGAAATTTAGAAACAAGAGCAAAGCAACACTTTAGGAACATAAAATACAAACAATTAGAAAAATCAGCAGTTGCCACGTATTTTTGGGAAGAAAAACACAACATAAATCCAGAACCAAAACTACTAAAACTTACATCAGGAAAACAAGAACTGTCCATATAAGAACAAATCTTCATTTCATAAAATAGGAACAAAGTATTCAATTTCGACATCCACCAGAAAGATTTGTTCAGCAAGTTCCTTGAACCGCCACCATAGGAGACCTATGACAAAATATCGCCAGCTACACCACTGAGAACCCGTCGATGTCCGGTTGACAATGGAGGCAAATAGTCTCTGAAACATGTTCCGGGAAAATTTAAAAAGTAAGTGTTGTTTAGTGTCATTAATCGACTCCCTTTAAATTTAATTTATTATGTGTTTCAAATGAGATGATGGTTATCCTTGAGCAACCAATTGGTGTTCTGCAGTGATGTCATATTGCATTTCCCATATGTGGTATGTGATGAATTGAGTCCATCTCTAATAAATACTATTTGCACAAAGACAAAAATTCATATTTTGCAAAAAGTGATCAATGAGGAAGGTAAAAGAGTAATGTGTCTAACATAACCGTAAAAACTCCATATTTTTAGCTCAAATAGTTTTCCTAATACAAATAAATAAAGTAGCAATATTAATTAGAGCCAACTGAAAAATTCAATGCCATGGCCGGGATTTGAACCATGGATCTACTGGTTTCCGTCCAGTCGCTCTGACCCTTGAGCTACCATGGTCAACGTGCCTTCCCGACATTAAATTCTCCAATTGACTCATTATTTTTCCCGGTGGACCACTTAAGGTTCTCATATTTGAGACAACTACTTGTGGCGACTTACTATTGTAAGTACTTAATTACCAGGATTTTTATCGTAGATTACTTTTAATGTAAATTTATATTGAGGAATTAATCCTTAAAGAATTAATCCTTTTAAATACATTACTCCGGTATATGGGTGATTTTTGATTAATTAGAGCCAACTGAAAAATTCAATGCCATGGCCGGGATTTGAACCACGGATCTACTGGTTTCCGTCCAGTCGCTCTGACCCTTGAGCGACTTGGAGAATTTAATGTCAGGAAGGTACGTTGACCATGGTAGCTCAAGGGTAGAGCGACTGGACGGAAACCAGTAGATCCGTGGTTCAAATCCCGGCCATGGCATTGAATTTTTCAGTTGGCTCTAATTAATCAAAAATCACCCATATACCGGAGTAATGTATTTAAAAGGATTAATTCTTTAAGGATTAATTCCTCAATATAAATTTACATTAAAAGTAGCAATATATTATAAAAATGCATTGCGACGTAAGTACTGTAATGAACATCATTACTGGTTGGCATGTATACGACTACGTTTACATGATGTGATAAAAGAATTGTAGAACGTGATACGTCACATTATATGTTTGCTTATGAATAGTAATCTCTATTTACTCTAGAGAGTTCAAAGCAGTGTTATTCAGCTGTTCTTGCATTTAAAAACCAGGGAAAAGTGTATCAGCTAGATCAACTTGAATTGAAATGATACATAACATAATCCTCCTTGCCCTTACAACTGCCATATAATCCAATTGAGTTAATGGGGCTCAAATTATGTTGCAAACTGAAATAATCCTTTTAAAATGACTGAAAAATGATTTATTCATGAAGAAATTGACAAGGTAACACATGACTGGGAAAACTGTGTGAGACATGCAGATAAACTACACGATGACTTTTGGAAAGAAATAGGCATGAGATTTTGGAGCCTATCAATTCGGACGACGAAGACAATGAAGAATTGTCTCTTGATGTAAGTAACATTTGTAGCTATATAGTAATTCATAAATTTAATTACAATAATAGCATTTAAAACATTGCATAATATGCAAGTATCTATGTTGCAATTGTGATTTCACCAACTGCATTATTATAAAAGTTTGGAAAATTCAGTTTGCATTTACTTATGCTTAGTGCCAAGAAGACTCACACATGTGAGAGGTGTGTTTAAACCCTAATTTGCTTAATTCTGAGTGTTTGGGCAGCAATAAGATTCTACTCAATTTAAAGATTTCAATTTTGAAAATGCTTTAAATTATTTTTAACACAATAAACTATGAGAATAATGAATAAAGTACAACAAATTTGAGTATAATTTTTACTGAGATTACAATACTGTCGCGGCAACGGGCATAAAAGGTTTGGCGCAGACAACAGGCGGATATTATTTCACGATAATAAAGAGCTTGCATAAGCAGTTAAAGATAATGCAAGATAAAGGTCTGCCGAAACAAACAAATTGAGATAAATGGAAATTTCTGGTGACGTCTTGGTTGATACAGATTATTCGGTTTCTTTATTGTTCTGGAAATATCTAGAATTTATCAATGAGGTATTTAAGAAGGCGACGACTCACCAAGCGTCAGTCGCGAGAGTTGTAAGCAGTAAACAGCTGTAGAGTGTTGTTGTAACGAGAGCTGATGTAATCAGAACGCTGTTTGTTATTGTCATCAACCTTAGTGGACTGTGTGTATGTGAAGTAATGTTGTTACGTAAGAATTGAACAGTGTATTTCTAGGGAAATAAAGAACGATTTTAATTTCTGCAAATTGGACTTTTAATTCTATGAACCCAAAAAGTCACAATACTTACTCTAAGCCCCTGAAGAAATTAAGAATTTCTAGTTCACTACAATTTTGCCACCAGGAAATTAGATGGTCGTCTGCGAGGTGCTTGACTACAAACATGAAACACAACAGCAAGTCCTTCACTTCAGCTGCCTGCAGCTTGTCACATCGGAAAGGATGACTTGAGTGTGTCATGCTTAGAGATCTGAAAAACATGCAATATTCACTTTAAAATTCATAAATCTTTTAAATAATAAAAGAACTTCTTAATAGGATATGATTTAAGCACTAAAACAAATACATTTGGACCATCCCCAAGCTTGTCCTGCCCCTTTGCTAATAGGGCAGCCCTTCAATACAATTACATACTTTATATGTTTTTGCAATAAAAATAACAACAACTCTTTGCACTTAAAATTCTTTAATGCACTAATTAAATTCAAGATGAGTCATATTTTAACTTCACTTACGTACCTATATTGAGGACATGTTTCGTGAACTATTGCTCGCATCTTCGGCTCTGCTGCGACTGACGCTAAATCTAGAATGTGTGACTAGTTTTAAAGTTGCTGCTGCTATCTGTTGATTTTTTGATGAATCTACATGTGGGGTTGTCTTCTTGCGGGATTTCAAAATTCATTAGGTGATTTTTGTGCTTTTCTGTGTAGATTTTCTCCCAGATGACAAGCTCCCTCTGTTTTTGTATATATTTTCTTCAATCTCATGATTTTCGGACCACCAGGGCAGAAGATGTGAGCAATAGTTTGCGAAAACATGTCCACAATATAGGTACAAGGCGTGTTCGTAAACTAAGGTCTCCAAGGTGCTGGAGCCATGAGAACGCTATTACGCGAGATCCAGCAACACTGACGTATAGTTTGGTTTCACCTCTTCAAATCCCCTCCACAACAAACACGTTGCAACCATTAGTCTTGGCTGGGCAGCCATATGCGATGGAACTTCCTATCAATTCCGCCGCCAAGTGTGAGTTGCATGGAGTGATCCGTTTTTTTGAGTGCCAAGGGCACTAGCCCCACTGAAATTCATCGTCAGTTATGCAAAGTCTATGGGCCACAGTGTATGGACTTAAAAAATGTGCGAAAGTGGGTCAGAGAGTTCAAAGACGGACGTACAAATGTCCATGATGAACAGCGTTCTGGTCGGCCTTCGGTTTCAGCCGAAACAATTGCAAAAGTGGAGCAAGAGATGCTTAAAGATCGCAAGCTGTGCAAACTTATCCATGAAGGCAGTAAGACTACGATTGACAAGATTTATATCCCAAGGCAAAAGTGTGTGTTAGTGGAGTGCTACGCAGAAGAGACCAGGACTTACGATATGTGGACGCTGTGAACTCTACACTAGACTGGGTATGCCAAAAAAATAACTGCATATTTGTAGATGGTAATGCATGGATCGGGGAGTATGATATTGGGTGGGATGGTTTGCATTTAAACAGAAAGGGAACTGAGAAATTTGGTAGACTACTGAATAGGGTGATACAACATATTGAATCAAAAAACTAGGTTCAAATTACAGCGGTAGATTAAAATCACGTGAGACAATAACAAATAGAATATCCCCTAGCATAAATTGTCCCTTTGTAATACCACACTCTAGTATGCCACTACATGCAAATGAGGGAATTAAATTATTGCATCAAAATGTACAACACATCAGTAATAAAGTACATAGTGTAGAGTTAGTTTTGAATGAAGTTAATCCGCATGTAGCAATTCTAACTGAACATAGTCTAGTGGAAAATAATATAAATATGTACAAAATTAAAAACTATAATCTAGCAAGCAGATTCTGCAGAAAAAATCACAAGGGTGGGGGTGGGGGTGTGGCCATATATGCCAAAAATGAGGTCATATACAAGGAAATGCCTAAGATTTGTAATATGAGCATTGGCTGTTATTAAGATATGTTGTAATGAATGTACCTATGTAATTCTAGGAGTGTACAGATCTCCAGGCACTTCAGTGACACACTTTATTGAATCCTTTGATGGTGTACTAAATAGTGTACTGCAGTCCAATGTAAATTTGATTGTATTAGGTGACATAAATATTAACTCAGCCACTGAAAATAGGGATTATGTACATTTAATGGACTGCTTAAAAACATATGATCTACAAGATGTGATAAGCACTCCAACTAGGGTTACATCCCACTCTTCTACTATTATTGATCATATATTTACCAACATAAAAACTGGGTATTCATCAGAAGTTGGTAACTATCATCTATCAGATCATTATGCACAAATCATTCAAATCACTGCCAATACAATTGAACAAAATAGGTTTGCTAGCTACCGCAATACAAATGATCAAAATGTTACTAAACTCAAACATGCATTAGAACATGAAACATGGCAGATGATGTACTCAATGGAAGGAGTTAACTCAAAGTGGGAAAATTTTTATGATACTTTTAACATACATTTTAATGAAGCGTGTCCAATTATTAAAAAAAGGGAGAATGCTTGTAAAAGTACAAAGGTAAAGCTAAAAGCTGAGGGAGTGCACTTGAGAAATAGAATGAAGGATGCATATGAATGGTACAAATCGACAGGATGGGAACATTATAAAAATAAATACAAAAAAGCGAAAGAGGATTTTCGTAGATATTTAGTAGAAATCCAAACTTTGCAATATAAACAACAACTAGATGCTTGCAATAATATTACTAAGGGTGCCTGGAATATCATAAATAAGGTAAAATTAAAACCAAAAAAGCATGAAAATATTGTAATAAATAATCATGGTAAAATTGAGAAAAATCCAGATGTTATATGGAGTATTCTTAATGAACACTTTTTAAATGTTACAGCAACAAGAACTCCCAAACCAAACAATGTTTTGCCAATTAACAATAAAGGACAACGTGTAAGAGATAGCATATATTTAAAACCAACTGATGAAAAGGAAATAATAGAAATTATTAATAAATTCGATAACAAGCAATCTAGTGGTTGGGATGGTATAACACCTAAATGTCTAAAACAATGTAAACAAGAAATAGCAATGCCACTGGTACATTTGATAAATTACTCTATGCCACAGCGCATACAAAAGTGCATCGATCGCAATGGTGATTATGTTGAAAAATAGCTGTAAGTTCCGCCTTTACATCAATGTAACATTCATTGACAAACATGTTTTCTATATTAAATAAAATGATAGACCTTATTTTACGGACATGCCTCGTACGTAAGTGAAGCTTATGTGTTAAAACACGACTTATCTTGAATTTAATTATGTTTCGCTTCACTGTGGTGTTCCAAAAAGTATGCATTCTATGCCTTTCATGCAATAGTTTATGCTATTTGCCAAATTTTTGTCTATCCCAGTTATTACCACTTGTTTCAACTTCTTATTACTATTGTTTCACTGAGTTTGGATTTCTGTAACCTCACTTTTCAGTAATTCTCATTTGCACACCTTCCCTTGTTTTGTCTCCCCCTTCTCTATTACAAATTATTTAACTTCACTAGTTGCTTTCAAAGAGAAAGGTGGCGATCAAGCATTTAGATCTCGCATTACAACAGTTATGTTAGTGTAAAACAATAATTATAAAACAGGATAAAACTTTTCAAATCATCTTACAACTAGATGTCAACATCCTTCTGTCAAATATCTGATAAAACTACACAACAAACCTTGAATGCCTTTTACTGCTCCCATCCTTTGAGGCCTCTTCTTTAGATTCTCTTATGATAGCTGTTTCCTGGGATATAGTTGAATGACCATCACCAGACACAGTTGAGGTTTCCGAATCCAAGCTTACAGAAGAACTTCCATTGACAAGTGCTGAGGATCGAAGAGAAAGTACCCTGGTTTATTTGGCAGTAATTTGAATTACATTTTACTTCTAGTTCCTTATTAAAATTCACAATTAAGTTAAAAGGTACCACCTAATTTGCAAATAAGCAATTTTACAGATTTTATCATTAGAATAATGTCACATGAGTAGAGTTTATATATACAAAATAAATTGCATCATAGAAGTCAATTCATCAATTACTCTAAATATATGCTCATTTTTACTAAAATTAGCCAAATGAGTCAATCTTGTATATACTTTTCTCCACTTACAAGTTTTTTGATGAAGACTAGTTTCTGGGAACCTCATCCCTATCATCAGTTCTGTGGTTGACCTTATATACAAGGTTGACTCATTTGCCTAATTTTAGTAACAATGGCACTCCACTTTCTGAAATACTTCTTTTTATTCTATATATGCTCATTTGTTTTTAACTTGAACACTGTTTGCATATTGTTGGTGTTATGACCACAATGATTTATTAGCTATATATAATAAGTAGGGAAGTACTATATTCAATGCAAAAATTGGATGTCGAGATTTCATGGAAATACCTATTTTAAAGACACATTAAGTCAAAGAAGGTATTTTTAGAAAAAGTTCTTGTATTTCTGTAAATAGCATAACTAAAAAATAAGAATGATTAAAAACCAAGGTTGGTATTTAATAACCTGAAAAGTTAATTGGAAATAACATTTGAAGTAATGAAATAATTAAAATTATTCTATGAATTGACTGAGACACTCTGTACTTCACATACCACAATTTTCTTTCAATGTGTTTTGCCTCCATTTGAAGGCATTATACAGGAACATCAAGCAAAAGGAAACAGGCAAATTGACATTCCATCAGAAGAAAAGATTTTACTCAGCCTCGCCACCAAATGTCTCATCTATGTAGAACTGTCATCAGCTGGAGCACCAAAATTCAAATTAGTTGACAAGTTCTTGATAATGCCTTCAAGTGTAGAAAATTGATTTATGTGAAATACAGAGTGTCTCAGTCGACATACTGTATAATTTTTAATAAAATATCAGATAATTATCCAACTCTGGAGTTAAGTTTATCATCATTCAAGGATGACACATGAACATTTTCAAGAAAATTCCCCCTAAACAAAACTACCCTTCAAAAGGATAATTTCTTATTTTTCTTTAAAAAAAAAGGATTAAAAAATTGTACATTAGATATTTGCATACCTACTTGTATATGCTGAATTTTTTTTATGAACAAATTGTGAAGTCATGCTGGACAATTTAGTACATTTTTGTAAAACTTATAAACCACAAAAGATAAGATTGAAACTTACAAGGGCAGCTCAATAAGTACCCATATTTCAAAATATGTGGTTGTTGCTAAGGAACGATTTTTATGTTATCATCATGTACTATCGTTTGTTACATGTAAAAAAAAAAAAAAAAATTGGTGTTGATTCATAGGTCAGTTTGGATTTTACAGACATTTCAGTAAGTTGTTTAATGTGTTTTTGCTAAAATGGAAAAAGTGCAGTACTGTTCAGCAATTCACTTTTTATTTTTGGATGAGAAAACTTGCAAGAAGTATGAAAGCAAAATTGGATGCTGTTTACGGAGACAACAGATATTGGTATAACGTATTTAAATATGGTTGAATATCCATTTTTGATGAGGAGCAACCAGAATGTTCTACATATGTGGTTACAGAGGAAGTCATTGAGAAAGTCCATGATATGATTCTCGCTGATCATCAAATAGAAGTTCGTGAAGTGGCAGAGGCCATTGGTGTATTGATGGCAACAACAATTCATATTTTGCATGATAAGTTGGAGATAAGAAAACTGTTGGTCTGATTGGTGCTGCATTTGCTCACAATGAACAAGAAGGTGTGACTTTCAACTTCAAAGCTGTGTTTGGAGCTGTTTAAGTGAAATCTGAAGGACTTCTTGTATTGATTTATCACTGTTGATGAGACCAGGATTCATCATTATACTCTGGAAACCAAGTAACAATCTAAACAATGGGTTACTTCTCCAAAGAAGGCAACAACAGTCCCATCGGCTGGAAAAGTAATGGCAAAAAGTTTTGGGGATAAAAATATTCTCTTATTACCAAACATAAAGCAATGGCTCGCAGGCACAAAATTTAGAACAAATGAGGTGGTCATCATGCACACAGACATATTTTGCAGACCTTGATAATGTTTACCTTTTGGAAGGGTTAAAAAGTGGCAGGAACATTGGGAGAAACGTATACCCCTAAAAGTGGACCATGTTGAGAAATAAATAATTTGTGTTGGAAAAAACTATTGTCTTCATTCTAACATAAGTACTTATTGAACCTCCCTTGTACAGCCAAAACAAGTGAATGTATATCGAGATTTAGCTGTATTGGAACACCACAGTGAAGCGAAAAATTATTAATTTTTAGATGAGTCGTATTTATTACACATCTGCTTCACTTTCGTACCTATTTTGAGGACATGTTTTGCAAATCATCGTTTGCATCTTCGGCTCTTATGCGACTAAAGCTTGATCCAGCGGTGTGGGTAATTCTGGGGTTGCTGCTGCCATCTGTTGATTTAGTGATGAACTTAAATGTGGGATTCTCTTCTGGCGGGATTTCAAAGTTCATTAGTTGGTTTTTATGTTTTTCTATGTATATCCTCTCCCATATGACGAGTTCACTATGTTTTTGTACGTATTTTAGTAATTCAGTGCTATCTTCAATTTCTTGATTTTCAGACCAGAAATGAGCTGCTATTGCGGACTTATCAATATTTTTGTATCTTAAGTGCCTGAAGTGTTCTTTCTTTCTAGTGCCTATGTTTCTTTATGTCCTCCCTATGTAAATTTTTTCACAGTCTTTACACTTAATCTTGTAAATGCCTGACTTTTCCTCTGGTTTTATCTTATCAGCATTATTACTGTGAAGTAGGTTTTTAATGTTGTAATTGC
This sequence comes from Mantis religiosa, assembly GCA_030765055.1. Classification (NCBI taxonomy): domain Eukaryota; kingdom Metazoa; phylum Arthropoda; class Insecta; order Mantodea; family Mantidae; genus Mantis; species Mantis religiosa. The sequence goes on from CM060957.1 coordinate 16,115,531, forward strand.
TTTTTGGTGCCAATGTTATATTGTATTTCTTGAATATTTTTTGGAACTTTTTTGTGGCCCAGGGGTGGTAAGTAAATTTAGCAAATCTAATCTATTGTTTTATTGGTGTGAGAGCTGTGATCTGTTTTAATCTCTTTTGAAGTTTGAATGATTTTAGTTTTTTATCTACAAGGTTTTTTCCATATCCATTTTTAATTGCAGTTTTTAAGATTTGATGGTATTCGTTTTGATATTCTTGCTGGCTGAGAGGTAGATTTACTAATCTGTGTGTGAGACTGTTGATGGTTGCATGTTTATGTGGAATTGGGTTGAAACTATTTGCTTTGATGTAATTATCTGTGTGTGTTGCTTTTCTATGGATACCAAATTCTAGTTTTTCATTGCTTGTTTTGATTTTAAGGTCTAAAAAAGGTAGAGTACAGTCCTCTTCAATTTCCACTGTGAATTGTATGCTGGGTTCTTGAAGGTTGAGTAGTTTCAAAGCATCATCTATTTGTTTGTAGGGCACTATTGCAAAGATGTCGTCTACGTATCTGTACCATGTTTTAAACATATGAGGGAAGGTTCATGTATAGATTGGCCAAAAATGGTGATAGCGGGCTTCCCATAGCTAGTCCTGAAATTTGTTTATAATATTTTCCATCGAAGACAAAATAATTTTGATGTATACATATTTCAGTCATTGCCAAATATTCTTCTATTGCATTGGCATCTAGGTTTATAGAATTTAGCCATTTTTTCAGTTGAATCAAAAGTTTGTCTAATGGAATGCTAAGGAAGAGGGTGCGGACATCAAAGGATACTAAAGTGTCATGAGGTTTTAGTTTAAGATTTTGAATTTTTTCTACCAGGTCTAAAGAGTTTTTTATGCTCAGAGTATGGAATTGTGGAAAGGACTGAAATTTTTTGGACAGCTTTAGTCGCATAAGAGCCGAAGATGCAAATGATGATTTGCGAAACATGTCCTCAAAATAGGTACAAAAGTGAAGCAGATGTGTAATAAATACGACTCATCTAAAAATTAATAAGTGAATGTATATTATTAATTTATAGATGAGTCGTATTTATTACACAGTGAATTATTTATTTAATACATTTATTAAAGTGAATGTATGTTAAAACTTAACAATTTGTATTTCAAAGTCAACATATAGTTTTGAACATTTACTAACAGTTCAACCCTCACATTATTTGTACCTACAATGAAATGTATTATGAATGTACTTTGAACGTACTTACTCTGTCCAGCTATTGCTGCAAAGTATGAAGAATCCCTGAAATGTGTGGAAGCTCTTGCACTGGAGTTGCCATCTATGTGCATTGTAAACCTGTTGAGAGACTTTGGGGTGCCTATGGATGTGCCTGAATCCTTGAAGTTGAGAAAGGAACTACTGGTAGAGAATCTACTGCCTGAACCATATGCATTATGAAGGTCCGCGTGCTTCCCACTGCTTTCTTGCATAACACAAAGTCGATTCAGGTTATCCAATATAATTATCAACAAAGGGACATATATTGTAGCAATACGACTCAGTTGCCCCTGTAAAGATACAAATAAATGAACTGTAGATCACGGGCAGTTAAGTATTTATTAACAACAAAGCAGGCCATTGTCCAATCAAATATCCATCTGCATTAACAAATAATACTTATTACCACTACAACTTAGTAGTACGTTAATATTGCTTCAATAAATAAACTGAATTCCAATATTAGAAAGTTTTTAATACACTGAAACCCAAGTCTCAAATGAGTTCTGCATGAAATGTTCTATTTTCCTGGAAAGTGACATTTGATTTATGTAAATATTAATATGCAACAGTTTCCTCCATTTCTTCAAAATGAATCCATTATTGTGAATGCCAATAAGAAGTACTGGAGAACTCTTGAGAGCTTTTCAAGCTTCTACATCATGAGCCGTTAATGCTTGAAAGTTATGATTATATTTACAGAAAATATGTGAGCAGTGTACCATTCAATATACAGAAGCTGCAGTATCTATTACGGTTTGTTATTTTGCTTTTGGAGCTGACGACAAGTACAATCAAGAGTTAGCTGAGAGCTGTATTCTGTTCTATCCAGAACTTTTAGAGCCTCAGCAAAGGGAAAGTCTATTGGCATAAATGGTACATTACATTAATACAATTTTAAGTCGAACTAATACTCAATGCTCCATTTATTGCTAGTATTTACCTAGAACGCGTTTCGTTAGGATCTTCCTAACATCATCAGCTGTTGTCATAGAGGAATACCTTCAATTAACCAATATTTGCATTGAACAGTCCTTTTTTACATTCAATAAAAAAATTTTCAAACAAAAATCAGGACTATCTATGGGCAACCCATTGTCCCCATTTTTGGCAGACCTCTTCATGAGCTTTTTGGAAACGCACATCACAAAGGCATTCCCACTAATTTTTAAGCATTGGTACAGATATGTGGATGACATTTGGGCAATAATAAATTAGAAACAAGTGGATGATGCATTAAAACTACTTAATTTACAAAATCCTGCAATAAAATTTTCCATAGAAAAAGAGACAAACAATGAAATCCCTTTCTTAGATTTGAAACTTACCAGAAAACATAATAAACTTTAATTTGGCATACACAGAAAGGAAACACACACAGAAAATTCCATAAAATCAGATGGATATAACCCAAGACAACACAAGCATGCTGTTATCAACAGTTTAACTTACAGGCTGGTTAATGTACCTTTAAACAAGATAGAATATAACAAAGAGTACAATAATATCATTCACATTGCAGAATACAATGGATACAGTGCTGAATTGGTCAACAAGAAAATAGATAAATTCAAAAGACAACTAAGATGCAAACAAGTAACTATTCTCTCCCCAATTAGCAATGAAACCTCATACAGAAAATTTACGTATCATCCCAGAGCTACACACCTTTTCCAAAAAGTCTTCAAAGAACACAATATTACTTTGGCCCCACAGAACAAATTTAGTGTACAACACCTTTTGAAAACACATAATATAAAGGAGATACCCACAGGCAAAAAATCAGGAGTGTACCGGATAAATTGCAAGGACTGTGACAAATTCTACATTGGAAAAACAAAAAGGAACGTGAACATTAGGCTTAAAGAGCACTTTAGGAACATCAGGAATAAAGAAATAGATAAATCGGCGGTAGCGTACCATTTTTGGAAGGAAAATCACGACATAGAACGAGAAATTCACTTACTAAAAAGTGTCCAAGGTCCAGCTGCATTAACCACGTGGGAAAAAATCTTTATAAAGAAATATGAGTTCACTGAACCGGCATCCATTAGTCGACAACAGCTGATGATGTTAGGAAGATCCTAACGAAACGTATTCTAGATAAATACTAGCAATAAATGGAGCATTGAGTATTAGTTCGACTCAAAATTGTATTAATTTTATGCTTCATTGTATCATAGTCCTTAAACAACGGGGTACATTACATGTTTCATTTGACTGATTGTTCTATGTTAATCAACCTTTATTGCCTGGTTTCTGTCCAGTCGCTCTTACCCATTGAGCTACCATGGCCAACAAGCCAACATGACATTAAATTCTCCAATTGACTCATATATTTCCCGGTAGACCACTAGGGGTTCTCATATGCTATGAGACATGCACCTTTTGTGGTTACTTACTCTGCTGTAAGTACTTAACGTCTCAGGCTTCATAGTACTTAAGCACTTACAACATATATCAAATTTTGAGAAAACTGGAAAAATCAAACTCTTATTTACCATCAAAAATTTGAATTTTAATATATTTCATCACAACACATTTATTTATATGAGATGTAGAAATCATGTAAAAATCAACCTTTTGAAACACATGTATCTAAATGAAAAAAGAAAAACTCATTTTATGAAAAACAGCATGTGTTTGCATTTATCGTGTTTTATAAAAGCACTCCTCATTCTGAAACTGGAAAAATGACATTTGTGTTGTATTTGAAGAAATGTGGTATTTCAGTCATTTCAATAAATGAAGGGTTCACCTTATTCTGATATCTATCGTCCAGCTCATGCTTCGCCAGAAGATCCCTGAGAGTTGAAACTGCTACTTTGCGTATTTGGTATACTTCATTTAGTGATGTTCTTACTTCTTGCAGCAACAGACCAACAAGGAAATGCTGTTTACAAAACTCTTCTGAAAGACAGAACTCACTAAAGTAATCTGAAAATAGAAAGAAAACAACTTTCTTATTTGAAAATTTATATGTTACAAAAATGCAAGAAAATATAAAAGATTAAAGAATTCCTTGTTATACAATGATAAATATTTTATGCAAGTGATAAATAATAAGATAGTAATACCAATTCTGCTGCATCAAAGCATTTACCAGTGCTTTCAATTACTTTCTTTCTAACTGTAAAATATACAGAGTGTCCTAAATTGATGTATACACACTTTGAACGGTTATTTCTCTGCAACGAAATGAGACAGAAATATGGTTTTTGTTATGTATGATCCACAAGACACTGGAAAAGGTAGCAGCACTTTCATAGATCTTGACGTCTTTATACACAACAATGGTGGTGAGATTATCATTGGAGGAACCTAATTGGACACTGAAGTGTTAATGGAAAGTGGAGAATGTTGTTTAAGTGCAATGACTTTGGGACACCACTACCGCAAGGGTAACAACAAGAATTCGAGACAAATTTGAAGATGATGGAACGATGCAAGAAGTGTTGAAAGGTCGATGCGGAAGAAAGAGAAGTTCCACTGATAACGTGAGTACTGTTGCAGTCATGCAGGTTTTTGCATGATTCCCAAAGAAGTCAGTGAAGCAATGTACTTGTGAGGTTGGTATCAAGAAAATTCATAGAATTTTGCAGGGCCAAAGATGGGAGCCTTACATTCTGAGAGTTCTCCATGAACTAAATGAGGAGGATCCAGATAGGCAACTGTAATTTTATGAATAGCTGTTGCAGAAGTGAGACTAAAGGGAAGATTTTCCAGACTCAATTGTTTGGTCAGATGAAGCCACATTGAAACTTAATGGCACAATTAATCGACAAAATTTGCGTGCCCTGGGCTAACAAAACCCACACATCTCTAAAGAAAAGACCGTCAATCTTCCAAGAGTAACGTATGGTGTGGTTTAGTGTGGTTTGTCTACCCAAGGATTAATTGGGTTTATTGTTCGAAGGAACTGTCAGGGGTCAAACTTGCCTGGAAATGTTGGAGATCATGATTCAACGTATTGAAGATCTCTTTGAGAATGAAAATGAGGTTTACTTCCAACAAGACGGGACTCCACCTCACTTTCATGTCAATGTGAGATATGTTTTCGATTGTTCATTAAGTCAGAGATGGATAGGATGAAAAGGTGCTACAGAGCTCCCACCATGATCTCCTGATTTAACCCCTCTAGACTCTTTCTTTGGGGAGCCGTAAAGGATATGGTGTAGGCAACAAAACCACAAACACTGGCAAACTGAACATGCCATCAATGACATTCCAATAGCAATAATCCATAACATGTGTCGCTCTATCCAACGTTGCTGTTGGGAGTGTACTGTGGCAGGAGGTGGGCACTTTGAAATGCATGGGCTTAAGAAATAAAACACAAAATAATTGTATTTTGGTTTCATTTTGCTGTGGAGAAATAACAGTTTAAAGAGTGTATACATCAATTTGGGACACTCTGCAGTTTAAACAAACTTCAATTAATTTTCTATCATTTAATAATTATAATCCTTTAACCCATTTTAAAAATACTCAATTAGGTCAATTAATGGAAATTAAATTGTTCTTTCGCACTCTCACAGGACTTAAAGTACTTATGTGTTGTAAGTCACTGTTAAGGTAGTTGTCTCATATGTACATGAGAACTCCTAGTGGCTTACGAGGAAAAATATGAGTCAGTTGGAGAATTTAATGTCAAAGTGGCACTTAGCATAGGTAGCTCAAAGGTTAAGAGCAGCCAGATGGAGACTGGGAGATCTGTGGTTGAAATCCCGGGTATGGCAATGAATTTTCCAGTCTGATTAACTTTTCAAACTCTACTAGCATGTGCATGATTGGAGGAATTTAATAATATGTCAAAATTAATTGAAAAAAAAAAAAAAAAAAAAAACTATTTCTAGTTGGTTTTTAACACTTTGTCACTTACATTTTTATATTGAGGGACTAATTTCAGAAGCCTTTGCATCCATTATCAACCTCAGTGCAACTATTGAAATAAAAACCAAGATATTGACCCAAATCCAAAATTACTAAAAAGGGTGATAAACCAAAACAAACTAACAACATGGGAGAACATATGCATATGGAAAAATAAGGACAGAGTAATGAATTTTGAAATCTCACTCAAAGAAGATCATAGTTCCACCACCAGAGAGAAGAGAGTCGATTACAACAGACAGAGGTTGATAATGGATACAATGGCTTCCAAAACTGATCCCTCAATAATATAAAAATGTAAGTGACGAAGTGTTAAACAACCGACTACAAATAGTTTTTTCTACTAGCTTAAATGAGAAAGTTATTTGGGAGATACTTTCTTTTGTGTGATGCGAGAATATTTTCTAAGTAATCCCAAGGTGCAGGTATACACATGCGCAAGCAGACAACCTGCAGGTCCTCATGTTGTAGCCAACATGAGAAAGATGTGTAACACTTGCAGCCAAGCTCTGCAAAAATGCCCTAGATATCTGTGCAACACTGGTGCAGAAAGACATGTGGATGCATTTAGCACAGGTCAATTTTGGAAAATACTGACCATGTCTCTGGTTTTATTTCTTTACAAAAGTCGGCTTACTGTCCAGCAGAAGTGTCTATTGTACTGTTAAAAGTGAAGGCTGTTTGTTCTGTGCATTCTTTGAATATTTAAGATTCATTCAGCATGTTGTTGAAAATCAGGAAATGGCTCGACAAATCAGTAAAATGCACTTGTCCTTTTATTTTAATAATGAGAAGGCCTGCCTTCAATTATTATTCGAAGAGGGTTTGCGGAGGACACAAATGTGTTCCAAATGCAATGCCGGCTTGCACCCCACAAGAGATGGGACTGCAAGTACCCAGGGTTTTGCTGCATGTACGTAAATGGTGATACAAAGCACTACTGTTGCTACCATTGTTACTAATAGATATCTTATATTTTTGTAGTTAGTTTCCTAAATAGGGACAAATAAGATCATTGGCAGCATTGCATTCAGTGGAGAAACAAGGATAGTTTGGCTGCACTGAATTCTTCAATATAGCTACATATACAGTAAGTAAATAAACCAACAATTAAGTTATGACTTCACTAACATTAAAAGAATGCTGTCCAGCATGAAACTGCACTAAAAAGTAAAGAAATCATAATAAACATCATAGTTGTATGGAAGTACAAAGGACTTAGAAAAAAATCGCCGGTGCCACATATTAGAAAAAATTGCCGTTATTTGTAGTTAGATTTTAACACACTAGCTTGTTTGCTGACAATTTAACATAATGCTAAAAGAGTATAGGTTTTCACAATTGGAGTTAATATAATGGGAAGCTATTTCAGAAAGCTTAAAAATTCCATTTTAAGATAATCCTTAAAGATCAGACTTCTTTTTGTCACACGTGTTGAAATCCTTCCAGGTACCACAATAAACAAGCATTGAAACACAGAACACCACTTCCTTGGCTCTACACATATTTCTAGTCCATATTTTACACTTCATAACATGAATTATAAACAAAAACGATCACAAAAAATGAGAAACATATCACACTGCCATAGGCATAAATAATATAAATTATGAGATAGTATTGACTCATAATGTCCATAACGGAATGTTCATGCCTGTTCATGCTGGTTACTAGAGATCTTTAGTGGTGTAATGAAACTTTAACCCTGCATGTATGATAATTTGTTGCAGCTCAATGAAGGAGGAAACCATAATGTGATTAAGGATAAACACACAAAAGTTCTGCCTATCAAAATATTGTATATCAAATAGTACAGTATCTTCAATAGCTGTAATCTTAAATTACAAAATAATTTAATGCTTTGTTATGTCCATGATGGAAATAAGTAATATTTTGAATCCACCCACAGAGGTGTACAATACCGCCTTAGCCAAAAGGTCCTAAAAAAATCCTCTGTTCATATATCTTTTGTGGGCGAAAAGTGAAAGTTGGCAAATATGAAAATAAAATTGCAACCTAAGTACTGCACAAATGCAAAACTTACCATTTCTAGTCTTATTTCCCAGTCTTGAGCGTGCAATAGGAAGATTAAATGCTATGTAATGTTCATGGGAACAAATGATTTGTAGAAAAGTGAATTTGTAGTCATATAAAGTCTTTGGATCCCCTGGATTAAACTTCTCCATGTAGGAATTTATGAGTTTAAAAACATAGCCACGATCCATGAATGTCAGACATTTCTGAAAAACACAAAGTTAATTAACCAATCAATATTTCTTCAACTTGAATTTTATACTGTGTTAAGTCATGAACTTAAAGCAGAACTGCAAATAGTTATGGATAACCACAGAGTATAAGTAGCAAACGATAATAGTTTAATAAATACCTTTACCAATTATAGACTGCATAAACTGTCTCTACAACAAGAAAACCTATGACAGCTCAAAAATGCATATATTTATTTCCTTGCAAAAGTTACGAGGATGTTAAAGAACATACTTAATGTATAACTTGTGCTTATACAGAGTCTATAGTCAGGAGATCTGCATTTTGGCTTCTCAATTCAAGAGGTGGAGATCTACATTCTGGCTTCTCAATGCAAGTAGTGAGTTCTATTCTCAGTTGTGGCATGATAATTTTTCTCTAATCAGAATCAATCGGATAAAATACTATTTACCTTAAGAAAATTGGCTAGGCTACAATTGAGTTCTTCTGTTTCAACTGGCATTTCCTTGTACTTCTGAATTATATATGGACATAGCACCTGGACCAAATTTTGTATCTTACATAGAAAATCTGACGAAAACCTCTCATTCCGATGCATCTGGAAAAAAGAAGAAACAGAAAATGAAGCTACATATATTTATGAAGTAACAGCTGCAACATTTTCAGAGTAGGGTGATGTAACTGCCATTTATGGTACCCTATTTTAAACAGTTACAAAAATGTTGCAGGGGGGGGGGGGACAACACTCCAGATAATATGATATCTTCTTAGAAAAACAAATATTCCAGAAGTAAAATATTTCCACATTTGGATATCCGGGTGGGAGCTTTTATCAAGGAAAACAACATCAAATTTATAAACAAAGTATAACATCAAAATACTGGAGTGCAAGAGAGCAAATGGCTTCATTGCCAACTGCTTAACACTAGATATTAACAAACCAACATTTTCAAAGGTTAGTTTTTCTGCACATTCAAATATAAAATTCATTTTGTACATATTTCTATTAGACATCAGATGTAGTGAGATATGTAAATCTTCAGATATAAACAAACAGAAAAATCGACAGTTGCTTTTCATTTCTGCAATGATAACCAGAACATTGGAGAGAAGATTAAATTACTTAAACCACTGACAACAAAACTTGAACTTACAATATGGAAAAAAATTATTATAAAAGACATTCCACATAATTTAAATTTTGAGTGCCATCTGTGAATGGTCTTTTGAACTTATGTAAAAAAATCTTACGAGAGAGGGAGCCAATTACAAGCGATCCAGATAACAACCAATTGTAATGATAGTGGACAGTTGCTAATCACCTGGGACTGCAACAGTCCCAAAAATGTTACTGATTTTTTAAATGGACATGAGTGAAGTTTCAAGTTTTAAAATGCTATGACTCAATTTTAAATCTTTTAACAAGAAATTAGTTTCACTTTTAACAACACTTTTATTTATAACTATTTAAACTATAAGTACAAATGTGCAATTGTAAAGCAACTTAAAGATTATATGTGTTTGGAGGAATTTAGTAACAGTGACGTCAAAATTAATCTCAGAAACTATTTGTAGTTGGTTTATTAACACAACATAACTCTTGCACCTCAAAATAGGTTTAATATCAGAAATTTGTTAAAAGGCCCTCCCAAAAATTCAATCACTACCAAAGAAAAACCAGGAATCTATGAGATTAAATGTGAAACTTGCCCTAAAATTTATATAGGAAAAACAAAAAGAAATATTAACATCAGAACTAAAGAACATATGAGAAACATTAAAAATGGTGAAACAGAAAAATCAGCAGTGGCTTTTCATTTTTTGAATACTAGACATGACATCAATTTGGAAACATCTCTAATAAAATACGTTAATCACCCCATAGACCTTTCCGTATGGGAAAAAATCTTCATCAACAAAAATCGTCATAGAGACATGAATTTTGAAACTTCACCACCGGACATCTTTGACAAGTACATCACGCCATCTATTGACAAAACGGAGAAGAGGAAACCACTACAACTTGCACTAGTCGAGTATCAGCTGAGGATAGGAGCAAGAGCTCTTGAAACATGTCCTGTGAATAAACAGTGTGAGTGAAGCAATGTGTCAATATATTCTCGATTCACTTTTGTACTTATTAATACTCGTCACTTACTTGTTTATATTGAAATTTTGAAATATCAAAATTGAAAATGGAGGCGAATGACTTTGAAACTAGTCTCTCATAAATATAAACAAGTGACGAGTATTAATAAACCAATGATGAGTCGTATTTATTACACATCTACTTCACTTTCGCTTCACTGTGGTGTTCCAATACAGTTAAATCTCAATTACAAATAGTTTCTGAGATTACCTTAAAGATCATTTAAAAATATCTGCACACTACCCTTTTACGAGTACTACAACTGGTTACTGTTATTAGTCAGTCACAGCCACACAAATGAAACAGGCTGACCCTGTAGCTCAGTCCGTAGAGGATGTTTGCTGTGAGAAAGATCATGGGTTCAATTTTGTGGTCCAGATTATTCCCTATTCTCACCATGCACAAGAGTGTATAGTGGGTATAAGTTGCAAGAACCTAAATCCCACTATATATGAGTTAACATCACTGCTTAGAGGCAACATGTCCTAAAAGGAGTAAATTTGTAAAAATTATATATTCAGATGATGTTGGAATAACATCGATACATGCGACATCCTGTCACTAGCAAGTCATGCTTGGCTGTCATGCACAGGTCAGTACCTTGCTGACTTAAGCTTACAAAACTTTGACTCAGTTGCTGCTTCGGCAGAGATTTAATATTAAAACCCCCAGAATTCGGCCCAAGTGGGAACACGCTCGTGCTAGACGAATCTGCATCGCTTGTTTCTTTAATGGCCACAACTACGATGGAACTTCTAATGCCAGGAACCCTTGCCAAAGTAAACCTCACAGCTGTCCTTTTCTGAGAAATCTTGTTGGTTGTATATAGCTCATTAACTTTTAGTTTATGTCTACATGACTCAATTTTAAGATAAGCAAATCCTTCACTTTAACATATATCAAATGTAATACCCAAAAGCTTTGTTTCACAGACACACTGCATTACACATTACTTCAAGTGACCTCTAGCGCTATGTGTGATAGAATGCATAAAGCACATATAACAAAACTTTTTTGTACTCATGTCATCAGTTAAGTGACCAAATCACTAAATGATTTTTTAACAAAACCTCAAAGAAAACTGCAAGAATGGGCATACTAGGATTAATAAAATGATGCAACACCCACTTTACTGTTCTTACCTTAATACGACCCGAGTTCAGCAGATGATAAGCCATGCTCTTCACCATTGTCTCAAAGAAGAAACATGAGTGATGCATGAACTTGTTTATGACCAAGAAGTCTGTATTTGCAGGACGTAGGAGTACTGGCAAGTGTCGGCTGAGTTCCTCATGTACCGTTGTCGAACTATTTACAGAAGGTGGCAGGAACACATACTGAATAGCAACAAGGATCATATATTACTTTTATACTGGTGTAAACATTGTTATTAAATAAGTGTACTTCAAATGGGATAGCCTAAAGTTTCTGGAATAGGAGAACTTTCCACTTATTTGAAAAAGTATTTGAGTTTCGTGCAATACATAAAGTTCAAAACATATACAGAGGGTGTAACAAAAAGGTATGTCAAAACTTTGGGAATACATTTCTTGCTCATAGAGGATAAAAAATGTTATATGAACATAGGTTCAGACATTGTTTTATTTTAGAGCACTTTTTCTACAGCTGAACCCTGTATGACACTCAATGACAGAACCATGGGAAAACAGGAAATCATAGCACATGTTCAAAATGGCCTTCATTAGCACCAATGCATCTATCAACCTGCCGTTGCTTGGACTCCTAACGCCCTGAGTTGGGCCTGGAGAATTTCATGTTGTCTGGCAACCTTTCATAATACAAGCACAATGTATCTACATCTGGAACTGGAGTGGCATAAACAAGTCCCCACAAATAAAAATCTAGTGGGTATAAGTCAGGCAAGCGTGAAGGCTACAGAATTGGTCTACCTCTTCCTATCCATCTACTAGGAAACCTGCTACTCAGAAATTGATGGACAGAAAACCTGAAATGAGGAATGAACTGAGTACTGGTGCTTAACAAGCATAATGAATGGTGAAATGCATCACCTCTACCCAATTTAACCAGATGTATAAGCGAATGTTTATTATTATACTATTAAACTGCTGTTCTGTTGTAGGGTTATGGCCACAGGACAGCTACATATTACACATCTCACCGTGTAAGCAGAGATGCAGAAAAGGAACTCTACTATGGAAATATACAATTTCAAGGCCTATATATCCTTCCCGTAGAGGAGGGGATCCATCCCCTTCAGCTGCTGTGGTGTGAGCACTGCGGACCCCTAGCACTCGTGGTACCTTTGACGTTACTAGAGGAACCTCAGGCCGAACATTCGAGCCCCTCCCTGAATGGGAGTTGTTCAGATTGGGTTGGACTCGAGGGAGCAGTGGTTCCCGATACCCATGGGAGATCGGGTACCTCTCCGGAAGGGGTTGAGGGAAGCCATATATTCCCGCCAGCATAGCTAGTAAGAGGTGTGCTAGATCACCAGGACCTATATATCCTTTATATGCAAGATATGTTTTCCCAAAGTTTTGACATACCTTTTTGTGACAGGCATTTCAACTATTAATACCGCAAGATTTCTTTAAGTACCATTAAATGAAATGATTCTAAGTTAGAATATATTAGCAATACAAAAATTAACATATGTAGATAGAGTCAACAGGAAAAATCCAATTCCATGGCTGGGATTTCAACCACAGATCTCCTGGTTTCCGTCCAGTTGCTCTAAACCTTGAGCTACCATGGTCAACATACCGTCCTGACATTAAATTCTCCATTTGACTTGTATATTTCCCCGGTAGACGACTAAGGTCTCTCGCATCCGAGATACACCGTTTGTGGCAACTTACTATCTTAAGTACTTGGGCTCAGGCTTCATCATTTAACTCTTACTGGGGAAATATATGAGTAAAATGGAGAATTTAATGTCAGGACAGTACGCTGGCCATGATAGCTCAAGGGTTAGAGCGACTGGACAGAAACCAGGAGATCCGTGGTTCAAATCCCGGCCATGGCATTAAATTTTTCAGGTTGACTCTATCAAAAACCTTAGCCCTTATATGCCTAGTGTGGAGAAATGATTAATTTCCATCAATTAACTAAAACATATGTAGATTTGGTAGCACAGGCCTTACAATTTGTGTGAGATTGAGAGATGTAATACACTTACTACTTCACCTACTCAAAATTTTGGGGAAATGTTTCACAGTATTATCTGCACTATCACATTTTTATTAGTCTGTGAAAGATGTCCTCATAATTTTGAATAGGTGAAACGTAAAGCAGTTGTCTCTTTTCTCATCTATTATAGTTTTACACTTTAGTGTTTAGCTTCTTTATCTAATTATGAGGAATAAACTACAACACTAACATTTAATAACAAACTGATAGTTCTGCAAATGAGGAGCTACAAAGGTTATTCCATACTAGTGATTTGACTACTTTTATTTGACTACTTCTCATGCCCAGTAGTGCATAAGATGATATATGTTCAATGAAATTAATGTTTGAAGAAATAGCTGGAACAGTATTACTTACTTTCACATAAGCTTGAAGAATATCTTTTCTTCCAGCTTCATGTATCATGTGAATAAGATGTATTAATACTCTAATAACATTTAATCCAACTTCTTCACTAGATGTCACCACTAGAAGACTAAATAGATGATTCAGAAGAGTTGGAAGAAACGTCACAGCTGCTGGAAGCTGGATTGCGTGGGCAGCCTGTAAAAAAGTTTAAAATTTTAACCGCTACTTCTTTTAAATTGCACATATTATAAGAAGTCCTCAACTTAATAGGCATTATTTCAAAAATTATTTTTTTGCCCTAGCCAAGTGTGAGAAAAACTGTTAAGAGACAAATATGAGGAGATACACGTAGTAGTGAGGCTGTAATAAAATAATAAATTAGTGTTATAATCTGTCTCAAGCAAGTTTAAACTTGCTGTAAACATCTGGGTGGGAAATGAAATGTGTAGTGTTTAACGCCCGCTTTTACTACATACGGCACCGCAGGCGATGACACTGATGATACATGAGATGAAGATGGAGCACCGGTGGAATGAGATGGTAGGGGAAACTGGAGATCCCGGAGAAAACCTGCCCCAGCGCCGTGTTGTACTGGGTGGGAAGAAAGACAGAGACAGAGATATTTGGACAGAAAACGGTTAAGCTGTTGATTGGCTTAGCGAAGTTAATAGGCATTTTCTTCTATTTCCATGCGTACAATAAACCCCTCCTTTAAGTACAGTACTGTTAGTCTTCTGATCACTGCTCTGTGCGAGCTAATTTCGGAGAGAGAAAAGTATGCAAATGTCTCGATTGTTATAAACGTGATAGCCCCACATTTTATCTTCCTGCTTCACATATCACAAAGATGTGTTCTGGGCTCGTGAGTCTTGAAAGGAATATTTACAACAGATATATAGATAATAGTATGACATATACAGATTAGACAGAAGATGAATGAAATAACACACACCTTCAACTTATTATGTTAAATTAAGCTACATTTTAGTTAATTGATGGAAATTAATAATTTCCTCATACTAGCCGTATATATGCTAATTTTTTGATAGATTGAGTCAACATGAAAAATTCAATGCCATGGCTAGGATTTGAAACACAGATCTCCTGGTTTCCATCCAGTCGCTCTAACCGATTGAGCTACCATGGCCAACATGCCATCCTGACATTAAATTCTCCATTTGACTCATATATTTCCCCGGTAAACCACTAGGGGCTCTCGTATTCGTGTTAGAGCGACTGGACGGAAACCAGGAAATCCGTGATTCAAATCCCAGCCATGGCATTGTATTTTTCATGTAGACTAAATCTATCAAAAAATTAGAGTCTATACAGCTAGTATGAGGAAATTAATAATTTCCAGCAATTAACTAAAGTAATAAGAGTTAAATGATGAAGCTTGGGACTCAAGTACTTACGATAGTAAGTCACCACAAACGGTGTATCTCGAATGCGATAGCCCCTAATGGTTTACCAGGGAAATATACGAGTCAAATGGAGAATTTAATGTCAGGATGGCATGCTGGCCATGGTAAATCAATGGGTTAGAGTGACTGGACGGAAACCAGGAGATCTGTAGCTCAAATCCCGGCCATGGCATTGAATTTTTCATGTTGACTCAATCTAAGCTGCATTTTATTTAACAATTACTAAAGGACACTGCTATTATATAATATTTTAGCATTCCTGTACCAGGCAGCACTCTTTCAACAAGGTTTGTATCGAGTTGAATGCTGAGTAAGATGTTATTGTTTATAGTGTGGAGTTACTTCTGATATTTAACAGTGCATTTTCTGTACATCTCACGAACCTCACAAGCCCAGGAACACTTATGTATATGCAATTTAAAATCAGTAAGCTTTTCATCATGGAGCAGGCTGGTGCTTCAGCTGAAATTAAACACAATCGAGGCAAACCTTTAAAAGGTGGCGAGAGGCAAATGATCATGCATTGTTTCATGGTGCTTAAAGAAAGAAACTCAGAACCGTCTACAAAACAGAACAGAGAGAGAGAGAGAGAGAGAGAGAGAGAGAGAGAGAGAGAGAGAAAGAAACTGATGATCTCTTTGCTGTTTCCGCAAATAGTGTACATAGAGTTTAGAATGGAACAATAAGCATCCGAAACTAAGAACACTGGGAAAATTGCGTAAATGCAAACAGCACATGGAGAAATAGAACACTTTTACGAAAAGCGCTATATGCTGTAAAGTTCATGATTACTTTTTCAAAAATGAATCGCTGACTCTAAATTAGGTTTTGCGTGAGGTAAATTCTGACACAGACTTGCCAAATTTTTCATGAAGTACTTTCCATGGGTTGTTGATAGATATTGAATTGAAATTTCAAAAGCGAGGGCGGAAATCAATTATAGTGGACAGAGAAGATATTGTGATGTGGAGACATAAATATCTGCGCCAAATCAGAAGTTTTCGTAGGAATCTATTAAAGGTAACCATTATGTTACTGCATGATTCTATATATTCCACCTCATAGATTTAATAAATTAATGTGTAACCCAACTCTATTTATTTACTGTCTAGAAGTTAGCGCTGCTATATATACTGCTAGTGTTGCATAACTTATGTGCGTGCATGTAGCGTCTAACACGTGGAGAGTTGAGTCAGCTCCGCCTTCTTGTTTACGGTAGGATTAAACTAGTGGGAGACAGAGTATAGAGAAGATTAGATAAGTGCATAAGGAAAACTGAATGACAGTGAAGCTGTGGAGATAAGTTGAGAAGGAGGGAAAGTGAATACAGAGGGAAGAGAAAAATACAAATCAAAGGAGAGAGTGGGAGGAGGATAGATTAGGGAAAAGGTAGGAAATAAAAGTGTCCAAATGGAAACTGGAATGGGGGAAGGGTTATCACACATAAAGACTGCAAAGATCTATGTAACAGTTATGATGTTTGAAAGAACTTAAAAATTTTAACATTTAATTATGGTTGAACAAAAACAGTCAAATACATTTTGCTTATAATGATAACTGATACACTTGCAAGAAAATTATATGAATCTAGCTTCTAAATTATTACATTAAAGTTACAGACTTGGTATATAATATACTAGAGCAGCATTGAATGCAATTAATAATTAAAATAGCCTTACAAATCTGTGCTTCAGTGTTGGGTGTTTACCTTAAGAATTTTGCAGGTTTCTGATTCTGATGGAATAGCAGCTATCTTTGGTTCTAGAAGTTTCTCTGTGTGAGAGAAAAGGTTGTGCAAATGTTGGTCCCTTGTAACAACTGTAGACATCAACTGGAAGTTTACACTAAATATTTGCCGCTGCCCATCAATCCATGTAATTTCTGGTCCAGCATACTGTCAAATAAAAACATATAATTACTATTAAATTATAGATGAATCGTATTTATTACACATTGGCTTCACTTACGTACTGTTATAATTTGGGAAAAATTTGAATTGATTAGTGACCATTATACATGGGTAGCTAGAAATATGTTTTGAAGATCATCTCATTTTCAACTTATGTTCATTAAAACATGTTTTGGAGATCAACTGCCTGCATTTTCAACCTACAATTAGCTGGTGATTTATTGTCAAAATTACACCCTTGTGGTTCCAGCAACTCACTGAAAGCATATTTAGGGGGATTTCAAAATTAGAAAGTCGGTCTTGGCTTTTCAAATGATTTGCTCTCTAAGTAGTCAGTTTCTGTGGCTTGTTAATTCATCCACAGCTGAGAGGCCACTGCTCATTTTTCTAATTGTTTATGTTTTAATTGCTGTAATGTTTTTTTTTTTTTTTTTTTTTTTTAGCTCTGAATTCCATATTCCTCTGCTTTCTCTCCATTAAATTTTACAGTTATTGTATTTACGAGCAAACACAAAAAGGGCTACCAAATTTATACTGTGAGAAAAGGAAACAAATGGGATGGAGACTATTTCGAGAAATAAGGTGAGATTTAAGTTAATTGATGGAAATTAATCATTTCTCCACACTAGCCATACATAGGCTAAGGTTTTTGATGAATAGAGTCAACTTGAAAAATTCAATGCCATGGCCGAGATTTGAACCACGGATCTCCTGGTTTCTGTTCAGTCGCTCTTAACCTTTGAGCTACCATGGCCAACGTGCCGTCCTGACATTAAATTCTCCATTTGACTCGTATGTTTCCCCGGTAGACCACTAGGGGCTCTCACATCCGAGATACACCGTTTGTGGTGACTTACTATTGTAAGTACTTAAGTCCCAGGCTTCATCATTTAACTCTTATTATTTAAGTTAATTTAAGTGTACCTCGGATGAGAGACCCCAGTGGTATACCAGGGAAACAAACGAGTCAAATGGAGAATTTAATGTCAGGACGGCACGTTGGCCATGGTAGCTCAAAGGTTAAGAGCAACTGGACGGAAACCAGGAGATCCGTGGTTCAAACCCCCGGCCATGGCATTGAATTTTTCATGTTGACTCTATCCATCAATAAGGTGAGATGTTCACGAAAAAAAAATATATATATATATATATATATATATATATATATATATATATATATATATATATATATTATTGGTTTTTAGCAGACTTATCAAACAAACCTCGTATACCATTTTTAGTGTTCCTCCTATATGAGTTGAAAATTTTCTTAAAAGAAATACACAAGGGGCGTCCAGAAAGTAAGTTCTGTTTCAATTTATCTCCGCTGCAGCGCTGCGATCACAGTGCCACACATACACGGTAGATGCTCTGTATCAAGGAGAAAAAACGTGCGCCATTGTGAGATCGCTGTCAGCCACATACGCTTTGTTGTGCTTGTTTACAATGTCGATGTTGATTGAAAACCCCGCCGCTTGTGAAATCAGATCTGTGATTCGTTTTCTGAATGCTAGGAAAGTGAAACCAATTGAAATTTATCAGCAAATTTGCGATGTCGAAAGGTGCTGTGTTTCTTCATGACAACGCACCACCACACACTGCAAATGCGCCGAAAAACATCCTACAGGAATTTGGCTGGGATGTGTTTGACAACCACCCGTATAGCCCTTACCTCGCTCCTAGCGACTTTCATCTCTTTTTGCATCTCAAATCTTTTCTTGGTGGTCAAAACTTCAAAAATGACGAAGAGCTGAAAGAAAATGTTTCCAACTGGTTGAAGACACAGGCGGCAAACTTCTATGAAGAAGGTATCAAAAACTTGTGCCTTGCTATGACAAATGCCTGCAAAATTTCGGCAGTTATGTGGAAAAGAAGTTGTAGAATTTTGTGCAATAAATAATTTTTGTGTATCTGTACATAATTTAATTTTATTACCAAAGAGAACTTACTTTCTGGACATACCTCATATTAGTGCATAGTTTTTTAATCAACATATGAGCCTGAGTATTTCATGATTGGTTTTGTCAATAAAAATTCCAAGAAATTTTATGTAATCTGTTTGCTTTATGTTTGTGTTATTGGTAATAATGACTAATTCACGCTCATTGCTATCACGTAGCTCAAATAAAATATATTTTGTTTTTACAAGATTCTTCTGGAGCTTTGAATTTACCAGATAATTTGAAATTTGCATTAACAATGTACAGGGTTATTTTCTAGCTGTCTGATGGTCTTCACAAATTAATGATGTGTTATTGGCATGCGATGCAATACTACAATCAGCTGTGCACTATATAAAAACTGTGAACCTCATTGAAATATATTGGATATGGGAAAATAATGTGCAAAAAGTGAAAGGCATTTTCAAAACAATTATTTTGAGGATAGCAATAAGGAACTGCATAAGCTATTTAACTGTGCCTCATGCGCCAATATGAAAATCTTTGATGGATAGTCAACATGGCAACAATGGCATTGAATTTTTCATGTTGACTCTATCCATCAAAAACCTTAGCCTACATACAGCTAGTGTGAAGAAATGATTAATTTCCATCCATTAACTAAAATATTAAAGTCTTTGTTTCTGGTGTGTCAGAGTACGTCCTTGCAGAGTCACTGTAATCAGATGTGTTTGTGTTCAGTAAAGTACATGCTAGTTTCACACTGTACCAGTACACATTAGTTGGGATAATAAGTGTACACATGTAATGTGAGTTATATTTTGTTCTGACTGGCAATTGAAATGTTTCTTCAAATTGATTGAGGAATGCAACCAGGATGTTGAAATTTCAAGTGCACATCTTTAACTTTCACAAATTATGACGACTATAGTATCTATTACTTCATTTAACATTCATAATTTTGTACAAGGTGTGTTCAAGTTATAACACCTTTTTTTTGTTCCGAACCGGGACCAGGTAGGAACTTTTGGTTTTCCTTTAAAATACACGTGGAATCTTTGTGAAAGCGTGACAAAGATGGCAGCACTGTACAGTGCAGAGAACTCTAGTGGCAGCGGCAAGAGTTAGGACTGTTTTTTATACTTAAAATGGAGACGTTTTCATTGCAAGAACAGCGTGCAATCATTCATTTTCTCCATTTTTGTGGTGTGACACCTATTGAAACTCATCGCCAGTTAAGTGAGGCATGTGGTGATGGTACCATAAATGTGTCTAATGTGTGTTCCTGGATGCGACAGTTCAATGAAGGCAGAACATCGTGTGACAACAAACCAAGACAGTTGCAGACATCGCCTCCAAAATTAACATTTCTGTGGGATCTGTGCACAAAAACCTGCATGAAGATCTGAAAATGCAAAGTGTCTTCCATGTGCATGCCACGAATGTTGACGGATGGTCACAAGGCTGTGCGCGTGGCAAATTGTCAGGCGATGTTGACGTGTGATGACGGCATAAATGGAACTTTCTTTCAATCAATTGTGACAATGGATGACACATGGATGCCCTTTTTCAACCCGGAAACGAAGTGCCGGTCAGCTCAAGGGAAGCACACAGACTCACCGCCACCAAAAAAATTTCGGGTGAGCGCCAGTGCTGACAAAATGATGGTGGCCATCTTCTAGGACAGCAGTGGTGTAATCCTTACTTATTGCATTCCCAAGGGCACTGAGGTGACAGCTGCATCCTACCAAAATGTTTTGAAGAATAAACTCCTCCCAGCATTGCGTGAAAAACAGGCGGAAAAGGTTGGACAGGTGCTCTTTCATCAAGACAATGCACTAGCGCATTGGACAAACGCAACACAGGAGTTTTTTCAAGACAACAACTTTGAAGTGATTGCTCATGCTCCCTACTCAACTGACCTGGCTCCTAGCGACTTTTGGCTGTTTCCCACAATGAAGATGTATCCTCCGTGGTCGCAGATTCACTAGACGCGCCAATATTGCCTCAGCGATTTTCCAGTGGTCAAAACACACTCCTAAAGAAGCATTTGCAGCGGCCATGGAATTATGGTGTCAACATTGTGAAATGTGTACGGCTAGGAGATTAGGATGAGAAGTGACACTAGTTTCACATTTTTCTTGTGATTACTTTGTGAGGAAAAAAAATAGGTGTTATAATTTGAACCCACCTCGTATGAAGTGTAAATCATAGTGGTTAAAGGAAGTTACATTAACTGTGATAAATGCTTCTGTAACTGTGAAACTTACCCCTTTTCCAAGACCCAAAGGCTGCACCGAGAGGTAACCAGGAGGAAGATGAGCGGCCACTGGCAAAGTCTGTTCTTCCACAGATAACCTCAAATGGAGAAAATTGTATGTTTGCTTACACATTAACAAATATAACATTAATAATTTAAAATTTAATACAGAAGAAAAGGGGATATTGTTTTACTCGTGATTATGTATGAAGTTCTATTCTTATCTGAGATGGAAGCCTTAACCTTCTCCTTTAATTCAAAGCAAATTAATATTGTAATATTTCTGGCAATGATGTATTTGGGTTCAATTGTTTCATTATTACAGTGAAAAAATATGACACATCGTGCTTCACACCTTTAATATTTTACACTTTTATATTTTGACATGTAAAATTCAATAAATATTCAATTTCACTGTGCAGACTCCTCACCACAGAGCTGCACATTATTTTTGTGTGTAATTTATGTCCTCCAATGTTAAGTCATATCGGACAATGTATGAAATGGGTGAAATGATGTTCAAATGAGCCCAGGGTCCATAGAGCTTAGAGTTACCTGATATTCGTCTTTCAGGATAAGGGAAAACCTTGGAAAAAAACCTTATCCAGGTAACTCAACCTGACTGAGATTTGAACTCGGGACCTCTTGAACGCGAGGCAGACACTCTACCACCAAGCTACTGAGGCGGGCAGAGCTGCACATATCAACTCAATTGATTGACACTCAAAACTTGAAACACTTAAACTCGAACTCACTGCTAGGCTTTGCACCAGCCTTATACAACATGTCAGGTGTGGTGAGAAACGTAGAGACAGAACCTTCTGAAATTACTTATTGGAACAGTGTTGAGCAGTAACAAGTTCACCTCGTGTTCATGATGTCAACTAGTGGCTACCATCAATGGAAGGCATTGCCCTTTCTACCAGCAAATAGCACAGATGGAGTAACTCCCCTATTCTCACTCAACTTCTCCATGTCAGGTCTGTGATCGCCAATGTAACAGTACTCCATAGCTTGTTTCAGTTTTCTGTCTCAAGTATGTCACAGTACTATATGCACAAGATTTCTTGAGCATTCGGGTCCCAAGTCCTCATTTGGTAGGTTTCTCCTATTTCCGTAAACACAGATGACAACTTTGAAACAGGAAATACACTACACACTGACATCTAGTGGCTAATATGCTAAGCTTTCACATATATGCCATTTCAATTTGAGCAATTTTGAGGTTAATTATTAGCTAATCAGTTTACAACAAATCTAAGAGCAAAACTATGTTGTCAGTGTTATGGCTCTCGAAAGGGGACACACTATTTTTCGTCTACCTCCGTATAACTGTGATCTGAATGCAACTGAGCTGGTGTGGTCAAAAATAAAGAATGTTTACAAAGTACACAATGTTAACGAGAGCCACGAATCTGCGGAAACTTGCTATAGAAGCGACGGATTGGGGAGAATACGCTAAGAAGGTCCAAGAGCTGGAAATGCAATATTGGAGAAATGATGGTGTAATAGAAAATGCAATTAATGAAATTATTAACACATCAGAGGATACAAGCGATGAAAGTGACGCAGTAGACCTGGAAATCAAAGAATCACAAAGCGAGTGAGTGTTTATAATTGTCATAATATTTGTTTTCTACCTTTATGTGTTTTATAACAGTAAATATATAAGCATGCAGCATATTGGATGCAGTTCAATTGTTTGTTGACACATCTCATACCTTCGGCACATATCTTCACTTATCTTACCGCAATTTGGCTGAATTGTGTTTTTCTAGGTTGAACACACTGCAGAAACAAAAGCGTGTTAGCTCTCTTTTCTTCCCCTCTGCCCGCAGTACACCATAAATCCAGAGCTCAAGAAATCTTGCGCATATAGTACTATCATCTACAGAACTAAACCAAGCAATGTTTTCCACTTATAAAGATAATCAGTTATTGCCTGATTTGAAATTATTTAAATACATACCTTGAAATCTCATTTGAGTTCAGCAGCAGGTTACAACATAACAAACATCTTGATATACTCAATGCTCCACTTATTGCTAGTATTTACCTAGAACACGTTTCGTTAGGATCTTCCTAACATCATCAGCTATTGTCGACTAATAGACGTCGGTTTGGTGAACTCCTTGGAGGCGATGCGTGTGTCTCTGTCGGTATCTTGATGAACTTGAAGTTTGAGTTTTCTTCAAAGGTAGTGTCGAAATTAAACAATTTTATTTCATATTTCTTTATGAAGATTTTTTCCCACGTGGTTAATGCTGCTGGACCTTGGACACTTTAATAAGTGGATTTCTCGTTCTATTTCATGATTCTCCTTCCAAAAAATGGTATACTTTTGCCAATTTATCTATTTCTTTGTTCCTGATGTTCCTAAAATGCTCTTTAAGCCTAATGTTTAAGTTCCTTTAAGTTTTTCCAATGTAAAAGTTGTCACAGCCTTTGCAGTTTATCCGGTACACACCTGATTTTTTTGTCTGTGGGTATCTCCTTTGTATTATGTGATTTCAAAAGGAGTTATACATTAAATTTGTTCTGTGGGGCCAAAGTAATATTGTGGTCTTTGAAGACTTTTTGGAGAAGTTGTGTAGCTCTGGGATGATATGTAAATTTTTTGTATAAAGTTTCATTGCTGGTTCACTAAACCAACATCCATTAGTCGACAACAGCTACTGATGTTTGGAAGATCCTAACGAACTGCGTTCTAGCTAAATGCTAGCAATAAGTGGAGCATTGAGTATTAGTTCAACTCAAAATTACATTATGTTATCCTACGTCTCCTGCTATTTCTAAATTTCCAATTTCATACATTTGAATTTATTTACATTTTTGTCAACTTTCAGAAATTAAAACCCTTCACGTTTTCTCTTGTGCAGAAAAGCATAATAATTTGATGATGAAACCAAATTTAAAATATGTTTAATGTTTAACACAGTAAATATATAAAAACCACATGTAAAACAAATGGGAAATCTGCTTTATAAGAATCCTTTAAGACCTGGTACGGCTGCTTCTTTCTGTCATACATGAAGAAATTTTTCCTAATATCGCACAATTTATACAAAGTAAAGAACATCCCTTCCTGAAGTACAAAGCTTTCTAGTCCATATTTTACACTTTAAAATGAACTATAAACAAGAACTCTCATGAAAAATGAAAAATGTATATTCTGTAGCCAAAGAATATGGTTTAGATAAACAGTTTACATCAGGGAGTTGGCTTTACCATTCATTTTATTCACTACTGAATGTTTTAGAGGACACTAGTAGTGCAATCAAATTTTAGATCTGCACATTGCATTTTGTTACACCCCAGTGAAAGATTACGATCATTATGAATAGAGCGAGCATTTTTTTACCAAATAGTAGCTAATCAAGTAGTTTGTTGTGGTATAGCAGTGACGCAATTGAGAATAGAGGGTTGTCCTGCAGGTTAATATGGTGCTCCCGCTGTGAAAGTTGTGTATTTACAACAGCAAACTAGAAATAGTTTACATCATTGTATCTGAATATACTACTATGCAAGTTATTTAATACACAAAGTTATAGATACAAGTGTGAAAAACGTGCACTGTTTGCATTTCTGCTTATTAAATTTATACATCATTTGTGCTTCTAATATATTTTTAAGTAAAATACATTAGTACTGTCGCGAATGCATTGTTGCAGCGAAGCGGCGCGAGGGACAAGTTCAAAGGGATGGAGAGTACAGTGTGGATATAAAAGCTTACCGAAACAGCGAGGGGAAGGAGACGGATTTCTGGAGATGTCGTCTTTCTTCTAACACTGTCCTGATTGTTTGAGAACATTCCACGAATTTCTGGAATAGTGAGTAACTATAAAAGGAGCCGCCACCCGCCACTGGGAGTCAGTCGGTAATTGAACACGTGTGCGTGAACAGCTGTAAAAGTGAACTCTTTTGTGGTCAATGACCTTGCAAGTTGTATTGTGTATGTGACGTGATTCTGCTACTGTAGGTGTTGACCGAAGTGTGTTTCTACGGAAATAAAGAGCTTTTTTTGTTAATTTCACGAATCCACAAAGTCACAGTACTATGCACACACTAATTTCTTGAGTGTTTGGCTCCCAAGTCCTCATTCAGTAAGTTTTGCCTAATTCTGTAAAAACAGATGCCAACTTTGAAACACGAAATGTGCTATACACTCTGACATCTAGTGGCTAATATTCTAAGATTTCATACATGTGCCATTTAATTTTGAGCAATTGCGAGGTTAATTATTAGCCAACAAATTTACAACAAATCTAAGAGGAAAATATATGTTGTGGATGTTATGGCTCTTGAAACGGTATGCAATATTATTTGTTTACCTCCGTATAAATGTGATCTGAATGCAATTAAGCTGGCATGGACAGAGAGGACACAGCATTACTGGAGATATGTTAGCTACAAATCTGCGGAAACTTGCTACAGAAGCAATGAATTGAGTGTAAGAAGGTCCAAGAGCTGCAAATGCAATATTGGAGAAACGATGGTGTAATAAAAAATGCAACTGATGAAATTATCATCAATACATCAGAGGATACAAGTGATGGAAGTGACGCACCTGACTTGGAAATCAGAGAATCACAAAGCAAATGAGTGAGTATTTATAGCTGTCATATTTGTTTTCTAGTTTTATGTGTTTCAAAATAGTAAGTATATAAACATACAGCTTATCGGATGTGTGTTTATCCACACACATCATACTTGTGGCACATATCTTCGCTTATCTTACATACTATTTTGCTGAATTGAGTTTTTCTAGCTTGACCATGCTAGAGAAACAAGAGCATGATAGCTTTCTCTTCTTCCCTCCTGCCTGCACTGTACCATAAAACCAGTGCTCAAGAAAAAGTGTGTGAATAGTTAGTGCATTTACATGGAAATTAATTGTTCTTTCACACTGGCCGTGTGTTGGCTAAAGTATGGAGAGTCAGACTGAAAAAATTCAATGCCACAGCCGGGATTTGAACCACGGATCTTCTGGTCACCATCCAGCCGCTCTAACCCTTGAGCTACAATGGCCAACATGCCGACACGACAAAAAGAAGTCTGGGCCTTAAAGTACTATGTTTTTTTATTTTAGTTAATTGATGGAAATTAATCATTTCTTCACTCTACCCGTATATAGGCTAAGGTTTTGGACAAAACTTATATGTTGTAAGTCGCAAGGTAGTTGTCTCATGTGTTTATGAGAACTCCTTTAAATAAATAAAAAAAAAAAAAAAAAAAAAAAACAGTCAGTTGGAGAATTTAATGTCATGTCGGCACGTTGGCCATAGTAGCTCAAGGGTTAGAGCGGCTGGATGGTGACCAGAAGATCCATGATTCAAATCCCGGCTGCGGCATTGAATTTTTCAGTCTGACTCTATCTTTCCAGTGCATTTATATGTTTAAACATTTAGTGAACAGACAGTTGAATTTAGTAGCAATTATGATTATGTCTGTCATGTTCCATTAACAAAATACACCTTCCATAGCTTTGCCAAACTTGCAGTTAGCATCAGAGTTTGACACCCGCCTTCTACTAATTGATCAACTTCCAAAGTGCTCCCTCTAGTTATGAACAATAGATACACAGATAAGCTCTGGCATTTCACAGTCCTGCATACCAATAGCATGGTCCGTTCAGTCTATATCTTAAGTTATAATATATTGCAAGAGAATTTAGCACTTTGTCATACTTGTGTTAAAAAGTGTTAACACTGGAATCTACCCACAAAGCCGTAAAAATGCTTCCATTGCTTAAGTAGTAAAACATCCTTTGCTTCTACATATAAGTAAATATTATAAATACATATTATGGCCAAACTGTAAAAGTGGCAAGTAGCATCGAACCTTACACAAGTTGAAAATTTTCCATAATCCTTACCTTCCTTTGTGCAGAAGAGGTAGCCAAGCATAGCCAACACATGTTTCATTACCAGATTCTCTCTTCTTGGAATTTTCACATGATATGTGATAAAATGTAAATAGTAGATGGTGACTATTATTGATATGGATGGGAAGCCTTATTTTCACTTCTTCGTACCAAGTTGGTGTTGTGCTGTGATGTAGAACAGTGCAAGAGCTTTGTGATACAAAAAGGGGGCCACCTGGTCGACCATAGATGCACTGCAACATCATAACAAGTATGTTATAGCACAAAAATTTATGGTTCTATGGTTTACTTCATATGGACTAAGTTTCAACTTTTATTTCACTACGTAAAAAATGAAGCTAGTGACAGTGAAGCAACAAATACTACACAAATATAATTATTTGTAACAAAAACTTCACTTATCTTTAAAGAAAATGATGTAAATTTCTTATTATTTCTTTTTTTAGTGAACTGTTTTATTTCACTGATCATAATTTATTGCATTTTGTGGTAACTCACTAGGTTAAGCCAGCATTTTTTTGTCTGCGCAACAGGTCCACCCTCCCAAGCCAGGAAGGGAGGGTAATAGCATAGGCAATTTGCTCCCTAGAGGGGTGGTGGTTTGGACTGGTATGACCACGGGTCTTCTGGCTGAGTCGTTCACTCTTAGCGTGGGGTGGGCGACGGATATATCTTCCCGGTTCAGTTTGTGTTAAGTGTGAATAGTGCAGCAACGTGAGCAAGATGTGGTAGCCCACTAGGTTAAGCCAGCATTTTTTTGTCTGCGCGACAGGTCCACCCTCCCAAGCCAGGAAGGGAGGTGGTTTGGACCGATATGACCACGAGTCTTCTGGCTGAGTCATTTCACTCTTAGCGTGGGGTGGGCGATGGATACATATCCCCAGTTCAGTTTGTGTTAAGTGTGAATAGTGCTCCCTCTTCCCTAGCATTCCATTAGACAAACTTTTGATTCAACTGAAAAAATGGCTAAATTCTATAAACCTGGATGCCAATGCAATAGAAGAATATTTGGCAATGACTGAATTATGTATACATCAAAATTATTTTGTCTTCGATGGAAAATATTATAAACAAATTTCAGGACTAGCTATGGGAAGCCCGCTATCACCATTTTTGGCCAATCTATACATGAGTTTTTTCGAAACACATATTACTAAAGCTTTCCCTCATATGTTTAAAACATGGTACAGATACGTAGACGACATCTTTGCAATAGTGCCCTACAAACTAATAGATGATGCTTTGAAACTACTCAACCTGCAAGAACCCAGCATACAATTCACAGTAGAAACTGAAGAGGACTGTACTCTACCTTTTTTAGACCTTAAAATCAAAAAAAGCAATGAAAAACTAGAATTTGGCGTCCATAGAAAAGCAACGACACACAGATAATTACATCAAAGCAAATAGTTTCAACCCAATTCCACACAAACATGCAACCATCAACAGTCTGACACACAGATTAGTAAATCTACCTTTCAGCCAGCAAGAATATCAAAACGAATACCATCAAATCTTAAAAACTGCAATTAAAAATGGATATGGAAAAAACCTTGTAGATAAAAAACTAAAATTATTCAAACTTCAAAAGAGATTAAAACAGATCACAGCTCTCACACCAATAAAACAAGAAATTAGATTTGCTAAATTTACTTACCACCCCTGGGCCACAAAAAAGTTCCAAAAAATATTCAAGAAATACAATATAACATTGGCACCAAAAAACAATTACAACATTGAAAACCTACTTCACAGTAATAATACTGATAAGATAAAACCAAAGGAAAAGTCAGGCATTTACAAGATTAAGTGTAAAGACTGTGAAAAAATGTACATAGGGAGGACAAAAAGAAACATAGGCACTAGAAAGAAAGAAAGAACACTTCAGGCACTTAAGATACAAAAATATTGATAAGTCCGCAATAGCAGCTCATTTCTGGTCTGAAAATCATGAAATTGAAGATAGCACAGAATTACTAAAATACGTACAAAAACATAGTGAACTCGTCATATGGGAGAGGATATGCATAGAAAAACATAAAAACCAACTAATGAACTTTGAAATCCCGCTAGAAGAGAATCCCACATTTCAGTTCATCACTAAAGCAACAGATGGCAGCAACAACCCCAGAATTACCCACACCGCTGGATCTAGCTTCAGTCACATAAGAGCCGTAGATGCAAACGAAGATTTGCGAAACATGTCCTCAAAATAGGTACGAAAGTGAAGCAGATGTGTAAAAAATACAACTCATCTAAAATTTAATAATTTTTCGCTTCACTGTGGTGTTCCAATACAGTTAAATCTCGATATCTATTTCCTGTTTGCTATGTGTAAACCTCTCGTTAGCCAAACAGATCTGGCAAAGATGGATTCTCAGTGAAGCCCAGATTGTGACCTGACAATATGCTATATAAATATTTTGGAGAAAGCACACAAAGAATAAACAAAGGTCGTATGAATGATTTTAAAGTTGTCTTTTAGAACGTTATTAAAGAATATTTCACTATATTGACAATAATTAATTGAATTAGCTTGTCCAGTAATTGTTACAGAGAAAATAATAATTAATTGAATTAAAATGTTCACATAATGATTGTTGATTGTTTGTTGTAAAGTGTAGAAGGCAGATGAAAACATGAGTGAACATAACAATATGCATTATAAGTATGATACTATTTGAGCAATAACAAATATTTTTTAAGCAAAGGGTTCTTTGGAAGTGAGAAAATTCTCTTGAAAGTCTGTGTCATATCACTAGAAGATGCTGAAGTTACTAAATCTGGTATTTAACCATATTCTCATTTCTGAGTTATGCAGTTTTCTCTTTTACATTTGGAATACTGATATAAAATTTGTTGAGTGTAATACTTCCTCTTCTCTATTACAGTAAAACCTTGTTAACCCAGACCTCCTTAATCTGAACATCCGGATAAGTTCGACTGGTTTTAAAATAAATGAATTTTATTTAGCACAGTAAATAAAGACGTGGCTTACACACAATAAATTTCTATTCTCAGTAGATACATTACTTGAATTCTCTTGCCAGCGAGCGGGCTCACTGCACTTACTTGGGAAGGTTGAAAGAGAAACTTTGATAAAGTGATGGAAAAAGTTAAAAAGTTGTGACCTGTTGTGTGTGACTTGGCTGAAAACAAGATTGAAGAAGAAGAAGAAGAAGAAAAAGCCCGGAAGAAGATTTTATAGACATTTTTAAAAATATGGATGGCTGTTCTGAGCTCTTCTTTTTAATATGCAACACGGTGATTTTTTTCTAATTCCTTCGCACTGCTTGATGTTTTTATATACAACCATGATTTTTAATATTATTTCTTTAGTTTTTAGTGCAATTTCGTGTTGGAGGGCATTGTTTGTTTATTTACTTACTGCATAATGTAGTTATATTGAAGAATTCAGTGCAAACTATCCTTGTTTCTCCACTGAATGCAATGCTGCCAACAGTCTTACTTGTCCCAAAATTACACTATCTAGCAGACTAACACAAAGTAGTACCTAAATAGCACCAAATAGCTAAGTAAACACTAACATGGTTTGAGCAGGCTAAGTTATCGCCCGGTCAAATTTTGTTACTCATGCACTGCTTTGCACATAAACAATCCTATGACACGACGATAATGTAGTGCTCCGTAGGAAATACATGTATGAGCTCACAGACTGTATCGGACTGGTTCGGCTACTGCCGCGAAGTGTACATGATGTCAAATGACACCAAGTATACTACAAGGGGGAAAATTGGTAGTCCCAGCCACGTCGTTCAAATCGACGAATGCAAAATAGGACAACACAAGTTTCATCGTGGGCGCTGCAATTAGACTGTAGAGCGTATTTCCATGCCTCCTGTTGTTGGGGCATAACGTCATCTGCAACTCATTCGTTTTCACGTCGATCATTCCCAAGATCCAGTTGCCCTCTATGATGCATCCAAATTACTTGTAATTTCCATCAATTAACTAAAAGTGATGTCAAAATTAATCGGAAAAACTATTTGTAGTTGGTTTATTGACACTTTGTCACTTACGTTTTTATATTATCGAGGGACCACTTTTGGAAGCCTTTGCCTCTATTTTCAACCTCTCTCCAACATACATACAGTATATGTATTTTTAGGTGAAAGTGTGCCGATAGTAATTTCTAAATTCCATTAAAAATATTTTGAAGTAACATTATTTTTTATCATTTTTCGTCATTCTCTGGATAATCCGGATTTTTATTAACTCGGATCAGCTCTGATCCCAGTTGATCCAGGTAAACGAGATCCTACTGTATATGCAGGTGAAAGAGAAAGGAAAAAGCTACATATGAATGTGTAAGATTTTAATTTGAAACTTACACGAAGTGGTTGAGCACCTTCAGCGTCAGAATCTCTGAGTTCAACTATACAGGCAATGTTCCGAGCTCTTGTGAATGTTTTCTGAGTATCAAAGTTCAGAGTCTGAGGGTACACATATAGATGGTTGATGAATGTTGTGTACGGATGTACATCTTTCTCTGAAGTTCCTTCAAACTCAATGACTTCCAATGTTGGTTCACTTGTGGGAGGCACTGGGAATGGCTTCAGCGGTGCCAGAGATGTGGTTAGTGAATCTGAAAGACAAAGACTATTACATTCAGTTCAATAAATAATAATACTTAGTGACTAAACTTCACTTACCTTTGACATTGATATATATTTGCACTCAAACATTTAACAAAACTCTTAATAAAGTGAAAATTATACCAAATAAAGAAAAACATTTTGTGTGATTGGAGGAATTTAGTAACAGTGACATCAAAACATAAATGTAAGTAATGAAGAGTTGAAAACTGACTACAAATAGTTTACTGAAGGAAATTAATAGTTCTTTCACACTAACTGTGTATAGGTTAAGGTTTTGGATAGACAGAAACTATACAAATAGCTTTTTCAATTAAAGAAAAATGTATTGCAAAATTTAGTAATCCAGTTAGTAATAACAAGAACATATTAACATCTAGTGTTTGTATCAATGATGACAGTTTTGTTGGTTCCGGCTGAGAATGTGGAAGAATTTCCATGAAATTGCGATCCCGAACAATTTATAAGAAAAGTATCATCAATTCTTATAAGATAAGTGAAGTTTTAAGTTACAAATTGTTATATTTGTATACATTTGTTTGCTTCACTGTTAATAGCTTCATATTTTACGTATTTATTAGTAATCCACTTTTACCTACAATTCATAAACTATGAAATAAAATGAGGCCATTGTTAATTACGAGGGATGTTCAATAAAGAATGATCATAATTTTTTTTACGGTCATAATTTTTCGCACTAAAATTCAATGTTGTATTCTGTTAGCTTAATGTGAAACAAACATGCCGTAGTAATTTCATTGTTGGTACTCCTGGTTCCCGCCTGTGAGAACCAGGTAAGTTCAGACATGTTCAGTATTGCCTACCGCTGCAATGGAGGTAACATGCAGTTTAAGTTGTTGTTAGAGGAAGATCCAGAGTTTCTTTCAAACGTAATCACCGCTGATGAAACTTGGCTACATCATTTTGATCCTGAGAGCAAACAGCAAAGCTCAGTGTGGAAATCTCCTTCATCAAAAAACCCCCAAAAAGCAAAAGTGGTTGCTTCTGCTGGGAAAGTTATGGTCATCTCGTTCTTTGATACTCATGGAATGGTTTATCAGCATGTTGTACCTGCACACACATCAGTAACCGGACAATACTACAGGGATGTCCTGAAAACATTGCAAGTCCATATCAGACGCAAAAGAGCACATTTCCGTGAAGCAGGCTGGATACTGCGGCCGCATATTGCTAATGTTGTTGCTGAATATCTTGCAAAAATCAAAGTGAAGTGCATCCTTCACCCTCCCTATAGTCCAGATTTAGCCCCATGTGATTTTTTTCTATTTCCTAACTTGAAGAAACACCTTCGCGGGAGGAATTATCCATCATCAGAATCAGTGGTGAAGGCTGCGGAGGCAATTTTGAAGAATCTCTCAAAAAACGGCTTCCAGCATGTCTTTGAAGACTGGCAGAAACACTGGGACAACTACATCGCACTCAGAGGAGAACATTTTGAGGAAGAACAAAATTATGAGAATGAGTAAAGGTACGTTGTCAAAAAAAAAAAAAAAAAAAAAAAAAAAAAAAAAAAAAATTGTGATCATTCTTTATTGAACAGCCCTTGTATATAAATTCACCAATTTACAACTTTGCTAAATGGTTAAATAGAAAATTCAGCACTTTTGACCAATTTGAATGTTTAAAGTATTAAAAATTCTTTCAAACTGATAGAAAAGCTTAACAGCACATTACTGTCTGCTAATGATACGTTTGTTTCATTTGAAGTAATAGCTTGATTTCCTAGTATTCCTAGAGAAAAACTTTTGATGCTTTTTTAAAATAAAATCAAGTTCAATATAGTTAAATGAAGAATCGATAAATGATTTTTTTAAACTCGTTAATCTTTACATGATATTTGGAAAAATTTAGTAATAGTGACTTGCAAATTAATGCTTAAAACTATCTGTAGTCTGTTTTGTCACACTGTGTCACTTATATTTTAATTTTTGAGGCATTATTTCAGGAGCTGCAACAGTTTATTAGTGCTGGTATGTCAAAAACATTCAGAGGACTAGAGACCTACTGAATTTGTGTAGAAGATATGAAACCAGGGGCTTTCAATATGTTACGGATATTTTCTAATTGCATTCCTTTCAGGTAAGTCTTCTTGTGAAAACCTTCTAAAAATGAAAGAGTTCGTCTTATATGTAAGGCTATCAACAGAATATGCAATATTATGCTATCATTATTTGGTTGTGTAGAATAGGTGATACGCCTTACTGTGGAAACTATAATACCTTCGGACTTAAAATGAGGATGAACGTAAACACTGCAGTTTGTATCACTCCGCCAGCAAACATGTCTTGAGTCAGCTGTATCTGTTTGACTTATCACAACTGTTAATATTTTTCACTGCAGCATAGGCTTATAAAACTACTCGACTCACATTTACTGTATAAACTAAATCAAATAATTAAAGAAACTGCAAAGTTAAGCAATATAATTTTATGAGTAAAAACATACTAACCAAGTACTTTATCTATAGTACGAAACTCGCTGTTTTAAAAGAAACTAAGCACTAAAAGCAAATAGTGCTTTTAACAAAATTATCCATTTACCCTAAAACACTACATGGCCTTTCCCTTCTATTTTTAGGGGTCTGTAAACAGTTCCTATTTATTTAATTTTGGCTCTCAATATGAAATGGTTTTCACAGTTGCTTCAGACGTCAGTTGTTAGGTCTTGCACAGCCAGGTTGTCAAACATTGAAAGGAAAAGTGAAACACATTTAATACAACAGCCTTTCAACACCTTATAGAGGCTTTATACTCTTATTTGTACACTACTCAGAAGAACTGAACACCTAGCCATTCTGTTCTCACGCACAAACATGAAATACTAACTGGATCGCTTCACTGCAGTAAAACAATGCAATCGGGGGTCTGCCTCACGTTTAAGAGGTGCTGAGTTCAAATCTCGGTCAGGGTGAGTTACCTGGATAACATTTTTTTCTGGGGTTTTCTCTTGTTCTGAAAGATGAATGTCAGGTAACTCTAAGCTTCATAGACTCTGTGCTCATTTGAGCATCATTTCACCATTTCATTCACTGTCTGATATGACTTAATGTTGAAGGACGAAAATTTTTGTTAAAAATGCACATGCGCACGCACATGCACACACACAAACACACACAAGAGTGGGAGTACCAAATACTGCATGACAATAAATGGAATTAAAATATTTAAACCTTATGTTTAAATTTGAATTAATTGATGGAAATTAATCATTTCTTCACACTAGCCGTATATAGGCTACGGTTTTTGATAGAGTCAACATGAAAAATTCAATGCCACAGTTGGGATTTGAACGTTTCCATCCAGGTAGCCATGGTAGCTCAATGGGTTAGAGCAACTGGACGGAAACCAGGAGATCCGTGGTTCAAATTGCTGTGGCACTGAATTTTTCATGTTGACTCTATCTATGTTTAAATGTTTTGGAAGTTGAATTATGATATTCATTCACCCCATTCATTACTTGAATATCAAATAAGCGATTAGATAAGCAACATAGTAACAAACTATTTCCCTCGCTCTACCGGTTGTGCTATAGCTTAATGTTGACATCCATACATACTTTAAGACTGAATAGAGTATAACTTCATCATTACTCCCTTATTTTCCTGACACGATTGACACTATCTGATACAATTTTTGGCACTTGTGCTGGCTTTCTATATCCAAGGTGGGTTGACTTCTTGCCTAGAATGATGGTATTATTTTTAAATGCAAAAAATTGTGACAGTATATTTACTGGAATGTAAAAGAACTCCTGAGTTCCTCAATGATGCTGATAAAACCCTGACACTCCGTAGTTTTGTTAAATAAATCTGCCTCCTACCTCAATTCTTCAAATAAGCAACATGGACTGCAATAGTGCATACAGTTTGCCATTAAGATAAGAATGAATGAAGAATTTTGCATCAATTAACAATTTGGTTAGAAGCCCAAGAACATTAAAAATTGTTAATTTACAAATATCAGTAGAATTGAAAACACCAAAACATACAAAAAAAGTATTTGAGCAGGTTTCAGGGAATGACAACTTACCCTATCGTCAGTATACATATGTCCAACTGAATTTTGGCTGTGGAATCTGAAGTGGTGGCACCTGCTGGTGTGGTAGAACAGTGCACTTCCAAATTAATTTGCTGCCTCCAAACAACTTTTGGAAAGTGAAGCAGATGTGTAATAAAT
This sequence comes from Mantis religiosa, assembly GCA_030765055.1. Classification (NCBI taxonomy): domain Eukaryota; kingdom Metazoa; phylum Arthropoda; class Insecta; order Mantodea; family Mantidae; genus Mantis; species Mantis religiosa. The sequence goes on from CM060957.1 coordinate 16,151,758, forward strand.
AGGACTCATCTAAAAATTAATAAACGGAAGTTGACGTATCACCAACAGATACATCAACCAAGACGGTCAACAGCACCAAGAATCAGATGGACATATGTTGTTGATGCAGATAAATCCTTAGTCCTCAAAACATTCCCATTTTTTTTTATTTTTTTTTTATTATCAATACATCACCATTTCTAATACTTCTACTCAACTGTATTTCGCAGACACTTTTATTTACATTTCAATAGGTAAAGGATTAGTTAACGTACTTTCAGGAAGCTCTGTGATTGGTTCAACTTTTATCTTCATCCAACCCGGTATCACAGTTAATCTGCTCATCTTCTCAGGCCTAAAACAAATATGCACAAAAATACATTATCAACACCAATTTCCCTCTACATAAAATCAATATTCATGTACAATGCATTGTTTCTAAACCAGAAGTTATTTCACGGATAACAGCAGTATAAATAAGTTAGCAGTATAAATTCACCAACATACAAACTTGCAAAATGGCTAACAAACAAATTCAACTCATTTCCAAAATTCGATAGCCTAAGCATCAAAAACACCTATGAACTAAAACTATAATAGAAGTATTTATAAACAGTGGAGCTTCATCAATCAAAAACACTTTTTAAACCAATTCTCGAACTGTATAAACACTTAAGCTCCACTTACTTTTTAAATTAGGACAAGTTTCAAGGACACCGCGTCCCCATCCTCAGCTGATGTTCTACTGGTTCTTCAGGTGACCGCCTCCCTCTCCTGGCGCTGTTCAATGAGTTGAATGACTTCATCTACTACTGGAATTTCGAAGTTCATTGCTCTCTTTTTGTTCTTCAAAATGTGTATATTTTCCCAAACTGTTAATTCCCAATACTTTTTTGCCGGTACCAAAAGTTTTATGTCTTTGGAAATGTTGTGATTTTTTGACCAGAAGTGATGGGCTATGGCCGATTTATCTGTCTGTTTGTATTTAATACATCGCATGTATGATGAAAGAACACATGCGATGTATTAAATACAAACAGACAGATAAATCGGCCATAGCCCATCACTTCTGGTCAAAAAATCACAACATTTCCAAAGACATAAAACTTTTGGTACCGGCAAAAAAGTATTGGGAATTAACAGTTTGGGAAAATATACACATTTTGAAGAACAAAAAGAGAGCAATGAACTTCGAAATTCCAGTAGTAGATGAAGTCATTCAACTCATTGAACAGCGCCAGGAGAGGGAGGCGGTCACCTGAAGAACCAGTAGAACATCAGCTGAGGATGGGGACGCGGTGTCCTTGAAACTTGTCCTAATTTAAAAAGTAAGTGGAGCTTAAGTGTTTATACAGTTCGAGAATTGGTTTAAAAAGTGTTTTTGACCTATGAACTTATAGAACACATTAAGGATACTGAACTAAATGAAGAAGACACACTAGTCTCATTTGACGTTAAATCACTGTTTCCCAGCATACCAGTTAAACAACTCCCAACATTGATAGAAAAATGGCTCAAATCACTTGGAATGTCATCACTTGAAATTTCAGATTACATCGAACTTACCAAATTATGCATAGAACAGAATTTCTTCCAGTTTCAAACAAAATATTTCCATCAAACTTCTGGTTTAGCAATGGGCAACCCCTTATCACCCTTCCTGGCCGATCTGTACATGAGTGCACTAGAAATAAGGATCACTAAAGGTTTCCCATGGATGTTCAAACTCTGGCAAAGATATGTAGATGACATATTTGCCATAGTGCCAAAAAAACACATCAGTGATGCACTAAAACTTTTAAATATTCAAGAAAAAAGCATCAAGTTCACTGTAGAAGTTGAAAAAGACGAGTATTTACCATTTTTAGATCTAAAAATAATCAGAAATAAAAATAGAATAAACTTTGGCATTTACAGAAAACCAACACAGACAGACAACTACATAAAAGCTAATGGCTACAATCCAAGATCCCACAAACAGGCAATCTTTAATAGTTTAGCACACAGACTGGTCAACATCCCTCTCACAGCAGAAGAATACAAAATAGAATACAACAAAATTATTGAAATAGCACAGAAAAATGACTTTCCCAAATCACTAGTAAACAAAAAAGTGAACTTAGCAAAAAAGAAGAAACTACTAAAGGAAACCACAACCCTCTCAGCTACAGAAACTAAAATGATCTTCAAAAAATTCACTTACCATCCATGGGCCTTTGATAAATTCAAAAAAGTCTTCAAAAAACAAAACATTCAACTAGCTCCAGTGAACCATTACTCCTTAAAAAACCTAATTTGCTCAAACATCAAAGATGCCATTCCATCTAACAAAAAATCTGGTATATATCAAATTGAATGCTGTGACTGTAGTCAAATTTATATTGGAAAAACCAAAAGAAATTTAGAAACAAGAGCAAAAGAACACTTTAGGAACATAAAATACAAACAATTAGAAAAATCAGCAGTTGCCACGCATTTTTGGGAAAAAAACCACAACATAAATCCAGAACCAAAATTACTAAAACATACAACAGGAAAAGAAGAACTGTCCACATGGGAACAAATCTTTATTTCAAAAAATAGGAACAAAGTATTCAATTTCGACATCCCCCAGAAAGATTTGTTCAGCAAGTTCCTCGAACCGCCACCAGAGGAGACCGAAAACAAAATATTGCCAGCTACACCAATGAGAACTAGTCGATGTCCGGCTGAAGATAGAGGGAAGACCTCAGAAACCGGTTCCGGGAAAATTTAAAAGTGAGTGTTGTTTTGTGTTATTAATCGACTCCCAATTAACTTAAGATAATTAACCCTTTATTTGGCGGTGATGCTCTGGGGCAACATTATGCTGTATTTGATTAAAAATATTTTAATGCAGTGTTTTTGTTATTATAACAATCTACTGGTCTTTGTTGGTTATACTAGCAACATTTTGAGTCTTTTCAATCACACCGATTATTTTACTTGGGCCCTCCCCATCCTTTACCACAGGCACATTTCACTGCAGTTGCCGAGGTTCGAACCCACGTGAGGTGCAGCAGAAAGCTGTATGAGAACTGGTTTAGCAAGCACAGCAAGACCGGCATAAGTAGCAAAATCATTTGCCAAATAAAGGGTTAACATCTTTTAATGACATTCTGACAAGAGTTCATTTTAAGCAGTCAGTAACTAAATGATAAAAGTTGCTCACAACTGGCTGGGAACAGAAACAAAATCTAGATAATGTGAATGTAAACAACCAATGGGAAGCTTTCTAGAAATTGAAATATTAAGACAGTTTCATTTTTAGGATCAGAGTATACTTTGTCCTTAATGTACATAGCTGTCAGGAATGTAAAGGACAGTCAAGGACACCATGATTTGTGACGGCTGTTAGACCTCTTGCTATTAGCAGGCTTGGAAAAACAAATGGCTCCTGGCAACTGCATTTGCTCCCAATTTTGCTGTCGATATGTTCATTTGGTTTAGGAATTACAAATGATATCTCTCAATTTTTAAAGAATGTTTTCAACATTAACTTCAAAGATAATTAATCTACATTCAAATGAAAAACATTAAATCTGTTTAAAAACTTTCACTTCATATCAAAAATATTACAGGTTAATTTTAAACAAATTATATCCATATAGAATTTATATAGAAACATTTACATAGAAATTGCAAGCTTTCCTGTTTTCAACCTCAATTAGTTGCAAATTATTAAAGGCCGACAATGCTCAATGTTTTCCAATGTTTTTCCAAGGATTTCCCTTTCTGTCCTTAGTATTATGATTTATTGTGAAGTAGCCTTAATAAGGTTAGAAATGCTGCTTCTTGTTCCTATTCTCAATTTGTAGGCATGGCATATTCACTTTCCTGTTCAAATTCTTGCTTCTATATCTGGCAACTGTGCTACATATTTATATTTTGCAATAATTTGGAATACTTACTTTCTGTATTCACTAAGAAGTTTGAGTATCTCCTCATCTTTCAGTCTGTTTCCTTCTTGACGATAAATAGCAGCAAAATCAGGTGATGTGTCTAGTTCGTTACTATACAAACGAAAAAGTGGACGTGCTGCCCATGCAAATGGCATCCTATAGTTACCTAGCCTGAAAGAAAGGTCAACCACATACATTTAGAGGAGATGTTAATGTACATTCTTTTATTATATAATTTTTAGTTAACACGATTGCAAGCAAATTAAAAGCTTCATTTCTTTAGGGGAAATCTTTCTGGCTGAATTTTGTTATGATTGATATCTGTTTTTATTTTTGCATATTGATATCTTTTGATTTATGTTTTATTTTTTGTTTGTTCAAGGTATTTCTTATTAAGTAATGTTAAATTTTCAAATTTTTGGCTGACGAGCCATATATTAGTCACAATCACTGTTTTATAGACTTCCACTTGAATACTAGTGTAACGTATTTTAACAGTAAGTAATCATTTCCATTTCAATTACCAACTATTATACAAGGGGCGTCCAGAAAGTAAGTTCTGTTTCAATTTATCTCCGCTGCAGCGCTGTGATCACAGTTCCGCACATGCGCGGTACACGCTCTGTATCAAGGAGAAGAAATGTGCGCCATTGTGAGATTGCTGTCAGCCACATACGCTTTGTTGTGCTTGTTTACAATGTCGGTGTTGATTGAAAATCCCGCTGCTTGTGAAATCGGATCTGTGATTCGCTTTCTGAATGCTAGGAAAGTGAAACCAATTGAAATTTATCGGCTGTCAAAAGGTGTTGTGTTTCTTCACGACAACGCACGACCACACACTGCAAATGCAACGAAAAACATCCTACAGGGATTTGGCTGGGACATGTTTGAACACCCTGTAAAACCCTGACCTCAATCCTAGCGACTTTCATCTGTTTTTGCATCTCAAATCTTTCATTGGTGGTCAAGACTTCAACAATGACAAAGAGCTGAAAGAAAATGTTTCCAACTGGTTGAAGACACAGACGGCAAACTTCTATGAAGAAGATATAAAAAAAACTTGTGCCTCGCTATGACAAATGCCTGCAACATTTTGGCAGTTATGTGGAAAAGTAGTTTAACATTTGTAGAATTGTATGCAATAAATATTTTTTCTGTATCTGTACACAATTTAATTTTATTACCAAACAGAACTTACTTTCTGGACGTACTTTGTACATTTACATACTTATTACTACACTGAGTTGCTGGTTACCCTTGGGCCCAATATACTCAAACTCTGAGGTTGTCAAGCTAATAGATCCCTATTGGGATTTTATCTAAAATAACTTCATCTTCATTTTCGTCATATTTACTTATTTTCCTCAACCATTTGGCTCTTACTTTGCCCAAAAGGTTTCCAATTTCAATTAAATTTTTCCTAGTTTTTACATTCATTAACTTCATTGCTTGAATTTCTTTTGGTAGCCTTGCCCATTCCTTTTTACCTATCTTCTCACTAAGCAACTTAGTTTCTTCACATTCTAAAAACAAATGCCATTCCTTATCCCTTTGGTGACACAATGGGCATTTCTCCAGATCCCTCCCTCTTCCCAAACTGCTTCAACAAATCAAAAAACACAAGCCCTTTACTAACAGAGGGCAGCAGTTAGATGCTCAGACTGAGGAAAGAAGAGGAAGACCAAACGGAGGATGGAGATAAATATCTCTGAAAATGTTAAAAGATTTTACAACTGGACACAACTTAAATTTCATGTGTTTACATAAACTCATTCATAGAAGAGGACAAGGATAAAAATAATCTCATTCATATAAAAGAAAGAAAAAAATAAAAGAATTCTTACCTCTGGCAACAAGCTTTAACAGTTTTGTGCACCCTGAGTCCAAGTCTGGGATCTTTAGTGCTTCTAATATAAGGTTCAGTAGTTTGGCATATTCCACCTTGTAGAATTTTATCTATTCGTACTACTAAAAAGATGTCAGGATGAGGATTACTAATACTAAACACAGCCTGCAAGAGAAAATGCACTGCATGAGTATCTTGTTTTTATGTTATTTTATTAAAATATTACATACAGTAAAACATTGCTAACCCGGTCCTTATCTCTGTCCAATTTTGGGAAAAAAAAAAGTTTACCATAGTAAATGAAAACTTATATACAAATATAACAATTTGTAACTTAAAACTTCACTTATCTTATAAGAAATGATGATACTTTTCTTATAAATTGCTTGGGATCGCGATTTCATGTAAAACTTTTACACATCTTCAGCTGGAAACAACAAAGCTGTCGTCATCGTTACAAACGTTAGATGTTGATATGTTCTTGTTAGTACTACCAAATTATGGAAATAAAACAAATTTAAAAAGCAGAATCGACTGCCGGTATTTCAAAATTCATTATGCGAGGTTTGTTTTTTAAAATAAATATCTTTTCCCAAACCATTAAATCTAAAATGTAATGATGGTGACAGCTTTGTTGTTTCCAGCTGAAGTTATGTAAAAGAAGACTTGTTTTACATACAATAAATCGCTATTCTCAGTAGGTACATTATTTGAATTCCCTTGCCAGCAGGTAAGTTCATTTAAATTGATGAACTTGTTCTTGCTTTCAGCCATCTTGACTCTGTGGCCTTCTTCCTGAAGAAGGCCATGGAGTCAAGATGGCCAAAAGCTCGAACAAGTTCATCAATTTAACATGGCTGGTAAGCCGAGAAGCCTTAATTAGTGATTTAAAATCATAATTATATAGGAATTACAGACACTTAACACAGCACTAATTTGTTAGATATACTGGTTTGAAAAATGTGTATGATGGGATTTCCTGCCATTTTCAGCTATAGATCAAATTAAATTCTTCCAACCAGAACACGTCCAGACCTGGATGAGAACTTCAGTCGACCTACGGCTGAGGTCGATGCCAACGCTGCCAAAATATCACTGAAAACAAGTCAATAAATCTAACAAATAAGTGCTGTGTTAAGTGTCTTGACTTGAATCAGCAATTACTTTCTAATTAATATAAAAATTGAAATATTATTACATTTTAGATAGCTCAGTAGTTTTGAATCACTGACAGGTCATGCTGAGAGTCCATGGTTAAATTCTGAGCTCTGGGGCGGCAATTTTAAACTGGCTCTCTATTTGAGTCTTCACCTCTGGCTAGCTCATGTGAAGCATCACCATGGGCTAACGCGGTGTGCAGTCTACAGTAAAATGTACAAGTCCTGTCATTCCAGCATCATCAAAGGTACCTGATTCCACCTCATCTAGAAGACCACCACTTCACCACTTCTGACATTTACAGAGTAACCAACTAAGACAGACAATATAAAAATTATTTGTGGTTGGTTTATTTACACTCATCAATAATGTCAATAAACCAACCACAAATAATTTTTATATTAATTTTGACGTCACTGTTACTAAATTCCTCCAAACACACATTAAGACAGACAACTTCATAAAAACTAATAGCTTGAATCCTAAAGCACATAAAAGGCAGCATTCAATAGTTTGTATTAGTGAACATCCCCATGAAACCAGAAAAATACAAAGGAGAATTCTTACAGCTGCAGCTGATGATGGATACAACAGATTCAACTTCCCTAATTGTACCACTACTGTGGTGTTAGGGGATTTTAAATACGATGTGAAATGGACAATTATTAGTATGGTATGCGCCAAAATAAACAGTACTCATTTTTGCGCACTGTGCATGCCTGAGTATCTGCGTGTTGCTACATCACCGTGATTATAGTTAGTTATGTAAAGAATGTTGTTCTCTGTGATTGGAAGTGACAATGGGTCTCGCGACGGAGGAAAAAGTGTTTATAGTGGAGTATTATTTTTGCTCGTACAGAAATGGTTATCAAGGCGGAACAGTATTGTGAACACTTCAATAGCACCTAGCAACACAGTTATGCTGCCTGTTGTTAAAAAATTTCGTCACATGGGTAATGTATTGTGTCAACGCAAAGGAAGGTGTGGTAGGACAGTAACTGTGTCCACAAATGAAAATCATGGATGTCCTTAATCTCCAAAGCAAAGTCCTCAGTGAACATCGCTGAAATTAAACATCAGCAATACGTCATTTCGACCATTGTTTAAAGACATAGGTGGATTTCTGTACCAAATACAGGATGAGCAACAACAATTGTCGGAGCACGACAGGCATGTCAGGGTAGAATATTGTGCATGATTTTTGGCCATTGGTGTACAGGATCCAGATTTCTTGTTCAACATGTGGTTCTCCGATGAGAGTCACATTCACTTGGATGGTTTTATCAATCGCCAAACAACTCTCTTTCTTGGTTTCAAGGGAACTATAATCCAGAAACCGCTATATAGTGTGCATATCACGATTTAGTGTGCAATATCAGGAAACGATGAGCTAGGTCCATATTTCATAGAGAATGATGATGGTACACCATTTACTGTTAACCAGGAACGCTATAGGAAAATGGTGATCGGCCCATGAAAATGGTGATCTTGTGGTTCCAACAAGATGGGGTGACTGCTTGATAGTCTATAGATATGCTGCAAGAAATCTTTCCAGGACGAGTAATTTCCCGCAGGGCTGAGTTCCTCTACCCACCACATTCCCCCAATCTCACACCACCTGATGCTTACGTGTGCGGAATGTTAAAGGAGAACGTTTTCAATTGTCCAGATCTATCCATAACTGTGTCTGCATTATGTCAGAAGATCGTCTCGTTCTGAAATATGTTGGAAAATCTGCATGACTGTTATGAACACTGCCTACAGTGCAAGGAGCACATCTTGAACATTTACCTATCATCTCGATACGTAAGGTAATAACACTAAAGAGTAACATAATTTCCAGTACTGTATATTTTGGCACATACTGTATATGACTGTCTCTAATATTTCTACTGAAATGTAAGAACTGAGTTCTTCATTTTGAAATCATATTCAAAAACTTCCCAATGAACAAGTTCATCAGACCACCAGCAGAGACAGTGAACACGAGGAGGAAAATTAGCAGTCGACTTAGTACTGATGCAATAAGCTCCTGAAATGTTTTCCATAAACTGTAAGTAAATGATGCTAGTGTTCCAAAAATTGACTTAGATTACCAATTTATTATTTATTATAATGTTATAATGTCCACTATAAATAATTATAACTTTAATGATGAACATTAATCAAAATGAAACATTTGTATTGCTCCATGTAAGCAGAGAGGAGTCCTTGTCCTCCAATACTTTTTAAAGAGGAGCAATACGACCATTGATTAATCTTCCATCACTAAATTGCTTCCTTGTGTGAAAGTTTTAATGATTTCAACTTAAATTACGTTACCTGTTTGGGAAACATAAGCCACTCCTCTGGCAGCTGTTGAAGCTCGGACGGCAATGAAAATTCGGGTTTGTCTGCTGAGCCATTTTTATTTAATGAAGGCACCATGCTTCTAACTTGTGGATTATTGACATCAAAGTAAAAATTTTCTGTTAATTTCCTACCTTGTTTTGTATCAAATAATGCTAGATTTGTGAGGTAAGGTTCCACCTGAAAAGTTCAAGAAAAAAAGTAATGGTAATAAAAAATCAAATAATGTATTACAACTTATACTTGCTTTATCAAATACAGTTGTGCACAAACTTTTTGTGAAGCGAAAATGAAGCTGTTAAAGATCCATATTTTCTTTCCAATTGTAGGTAGAGAAACCAATGTTGTCCATCCAAGTATTTAATATTGATATTACACTAGAATCCTAATTTCCATAAATAAAGTACGCCAATAGATAGTCAACATGAAAAATTCAATGCCACAGTCAGGATATGAACCACGGATCTCCTCATTTCCGTCCAGTCGCTCTAATCCATTGAGCTACCATGGCCAACTTGCTGTCATGACATTTGATTCTCCATTTAACTCATATATTTCCCCGCTAGACCACTAGGGGCTCTCGCATACGAGATACACAATTTGTGGCGACTTACTATCGTAAGTACTTAAGTCCCAGGCTTCATCATTTAACTCTTATTATTTTAGTTAACTGATGGAAATTAATCATTTCTCCACACTTGCCATATATAGGCTAAGGTTTTTGATATTTATTTATTTATTATCCAATTTTTTTTAATTCCTATTTTACTCAAAGGTACATTAGGAATATAGTTTACAAATTTATGAATATAATACAATTTACAAAAACATAACAAATTCAATATCAGGTTTTTGATAGTCAACATGAAAAATTCAATGCTACGGCTGGGATATGAACCACGGATCTCGTGGTTTCCGTCCAGGCACTCTAATCCATTGAGCTACCATGGCCAACATGCCGTCCTGACATTAAATTCTCCATTTAACTCATATATTTCCCCGGTAAACCACTAGGGGCTCTCACATTGGAGATACACCGTTTGTGGCGTCTTACTATCGTAAGTACTTGAGTCCCAGGCTTCATCATTTAACTCTTATTATTTTAGTTAATTGGTGGAAATTAATCATTTCTTCACACTAGCCATCAATAGGCTAAGGTTTTTGATAGATAGAGTCAAGAGGAGATCCATGGTTCAAATCCCGGCCATGGTATTAAATTTTTCATGTTGACTCTATCAAAAAACTTAGCCTTTTTGCGGCTAGTGTGAAGAAATTATTAATTTCCATCAATTAACTAAATCATCTTCAAAAATGTTATCAGTTCAAAATATACAGAATGATTATGAAAAGTATTGGAATGTAAGAAATTCAATGACTTCATTTGTCAACTGTCGCATATGAGAAAACAAAATCAACATTTTTCCCAGTGCACAAGTACAACTTAAGTTTTAAGTACTCAATTTTAAAGTAACACAATATACCAACCTGACAAAGAGCTTCTTTTTCACCTTCAATTGGAGCCTGCAGTCGAAATTTTAAGCTTTCACAACGAATAAAAATTCTTTGTCCAAACTGCTCCTTATATGGCTCAATACTACATTCAGAGCTGTTGCTTCCACCATTCTTAACGTGCTGCAATAGAAATCACAATGTTTGTGTCAATTTCTCAGACATTTACTCAAGGTACAGGAAACTGACACATGCACAATGGTGTTCCCTAAAAGTTTTTTTGGAGGAATTCCCATTAGAACCTTTTTCTTCCTCTTTTTCTTCTTTAACTTCCCTAGTTTTACCACTATCCTGGTGTTAGGGGATTATTCTTCCTCTATCCCTTACACCTTCAGGCTTCAGATTGAGGAACAGAAAAACTGGATCCAAAAGAGAACCCAGGATGGCTGATCAGCCCAATGCCTGGTATGAGAGTGAGAGAAGTAGATAACAAAATGAGGGCGAAATGAATGAAAGGAAAGATGATAATGGAGCAATTGATGGAGTGATGGCAGGGGAAATGGAGATCCCAAAGAAAACCTACACCTGCACCGTGTTATTTATCACAAATGTCAAATGTAATCGCCTAGAATCGAACCTAGGCCACCATGGTGAGAGTCATGCAGTCTAACCACTCAGCCATTGTGTGCCCTATTTCCAATGAAAACACAATATAAATGTTATTTAATGATGCTGGTAGCTGCCAGGGTGATACCAGCATTGCTAGTTAGCCTAAGTTTGGCACTGCACGAGTAGTTTTACTTGCCTTTAAATATTGTAGCTTTGTGGGTTCGTGAAATGTAAAGTCCAATTGTACAAACTCAAAATGTTCTTTATTTCCACCGAATTACAGTTGAAACACTTGCCAATTACACAGAATTATGTAGCGCACACAATTACAATTCACCAGTTCGTCTGTCACAGGTCCATTCTGCACTCGCAATTACCCACATCTCCTCTGATGCACGTACACAGTCTTCCGGTCCGTTCCCTCATTGGGCGCTCCTCACGGCTACTCGCCAAGAACTGCACTGACTCGCCAACTACAGGCCTTATAGAGGGAAGATCGCCGTTTCTGGAAGGTTAGCGGCGCGCACAATTATCCCGAGGTTTCGAGACGTCTGGTGGGAGGGAAAGAGACGGTACAGGGCTCGCACCACTCTCCTAATCATCCCTTCAGTTAGTGACACGAGACAAATGGGTAGGCGTGGTCTGAATGCTTCCCGCCTGGCCCTACTGCCGGCCGGTTCTATGGGGAGTTCCGACGTTCGGGTGACAATATAATGATATAAGACTGTCACATTTAAGAGCGCAGTCATCAACCTAGATCAAGGTAGACTGTATTATTGGACACAAGAAGTCAATCTAAAGCACCCCGGGTGATACTTTCAAGTTAGGTAAGTGCTATATTTCCTCTCTTTTGGGAGAACAGCAAAGTAGTTTAATGTCTTTCCCAAAATGGACCTACATTGATGTCCAATGCAGAAACTACTTAGAATACACAAAGTATAAACTTGAAAGAAGCGTAGGGACAGTGAAGCACAAATTAGTACAAAATTGAGTCGAGAATATATTGACACATTGCTTCACTCACACTGTTTATTCACAGGACATGTTTCAAGAGCTCTTGCTCCTATCATCAGCTGATACTCGACTAGTGCAAGTTGTAGTGGTTTCTTCTTTCTCCGTATTGTCAATAGATGGCGTGATGTACTTGTCAAAGATGTCCGGTGGTGGAGTTTCAAAATTCATGACTCTATGACGATTTTTGTTAATGAAGATTTTTTCCCATACGGAAAGGTCTATGGGGTGATTAACGTATTTTATTAGAGATGTTTCCAAATTGATGTCATGTCTAGTATTCAAAAAATGAAAAGCCACTGCTGATTTTTCTGTTTCACCATTTTTAATGTTTCTCATATGTTCTTTAGTTCTGATGATAATATTTCTTTTTGTTTTTCCTATATAAATTTTAGGGCAAGTTTCACATTTGATCTCATAGATTCCTGGTTTTTCTTTGGTAGTGATTGAATTTTTGGGAGGGCCTTTTAACAAATTTCTGATATTAAACCTATTTTGAGGTGCAAGAGTTATGTTGTGTTTTGAGAAGATTTTTTGGAATTTGTCATAGGCTGATGGGTGGAAGGTGAATTTTTTAAAAAGTTTTTTCTCTTTTTCTCCTGTAGGTTCTAGGGTGGTGGTTTCTTTTATTTTCTTAGCTTTGTTGAGTCTGTTAACAGTTTTGTCTACTAAATTTGGGTTGAAACCGTTGGATATAGCTACTTTTTTTATGTGTAGGTATTCTTCTTGATAATCTTCTCTGTTTAGTGGAAAGTTGATCATCCGAAAGATTAAACTGTTGAAAATGGCATGTTGGTGTTGTTTTGGGTTGAAACTGTTGTTCTTAATGTAATTATCTGTGTGTGTCGGTTTCCTGTAGATACCAAAAGTGAGTTTGTTGTTCATTTTTTTGATCTTGATGTCCAAAAAGGGGAGCACACCATCCTCTTCTGTTTCCAATGTAAATTTTATAGCTGGATTTTGTATATTCAAAAGTTTAAGACCATCTTGTATGAGTTTTTTAGGTACTATTGCAAAAATGTCGTCAACATAGCGATACCACACTTTGAATGTGTGGTGAAGCAATGTGTCAATATATTCTCGATTCAATTTTGTACTACTTAGAATACCTTTGACTTTGTTCTTTTCATACTATAGTGGACCTTAACAATAAAACAGAAGTATTTATAGCTACCTACTTTATACCGTAAATATATTTATTTTAATACAATTGAATGCAACTGCATATAACACCCTCATCATCCATATCTGCCAGCAAAAGCTATTTTACGTGGGCCCTCCCCATCCTTTATTACAGGTATATATGAACTGCAGAAGAACCTGAGGAGACTTGAGGCTGTGCCTTCCTCAAAAGAGTCCTCCAAGTATCCAAATCAACCTGATCGAGGATAACATACTTTCTGGCAGAAACAGAAGAGTTAAGACAGAGCCATGGTCTTCAAGTCACACCAGTGTATGAAGAACACATCAGAATCAGGGAAAAAACAGTAGCAATCATAGATCTGAATTTCTTTCTATCACCACCCACCACCCATGAACATCGAAGAATGGAAGAAGCCTAACTTAAGAGTTACAATATTGTGACTTTGTGGTTCGTGAAATTAAAAGTTCAGGTTACAAACACTAAAAATTGTTCTTTATTTCTTTCGAAACATGCTTTGGTCAACCTTTACAGTAGCAGAATTACGTCACCAACACATACAGCTTGCAAAGTCATCGACCACAAAAGAGTTCACTTTTACAGCTGTTCACACACACACACGTCCAATTACCGACTGACTCCCAGTGGCGGGCAGTAGCTACTGTTTTATAGCTTACTCACTATCTGGAATGTTCTCAATCAAGACAGTGCTAGAAGAAAGACAGACTCTCCAGAAGTCCGTCTCCTTCCCCCCACCCTTTCGGCGAGCTTTTATCTCCGCACTGCACTGCTCGTCCCTCGCGCTGCCTCGCCTCAACAATGCATTCACGACAATATGTATATATGAGAATCGCAGCATATAGATTCCTTCACAAGATCTGTGGACAATGAGGTGTCGAAACTATGTATCTGTACTAAATGTGCACAGTTTTGTGGACAGTATCACATACTTAATACCAATGAGACTTAGTTTATGCAAAACACGATCATACTAGATCTTTATATTACTGTACTAACCCATAGGTACACATTGTGTTCAATAAATCTTACTAATATGAACTGCTCTTGCTAGGATTCAAATTTATTATGTTCAATTTTTCAGTGAATGATCAGTTCATTTTATCTCACCTTAATGATGGCTTCATTTTAGAACAGGAGAGAGGAAAGGGAGAGGGTCAGGGAAAGAGGAGGAGAAAAGAGGATGGTGGATATGATGAAGGATTATATACTAAACATTTTAAACTACTCTTACTTATATTAATAGCTTTCAGTCATTCCACTATTTCACCTTATCATTATGAAACGAGTTTCAAGTCACTTACAGGCATATGTGGATATACACTGAACAATCTGCGACGATTTTCTCTCCTAGCGATAGCAATGGACATATCTGTCTCACGAGCGTATTTCATCAGCTGTGGATTCATGCTCTGCTCCAGGCCTTTGAGGGTGCCATACATTTGTACTGGCTGAGGTGATGGTGGAGGAGTATTGCTTGCTGGAATATGAAAGTAACAAACTCCTGTTTATTACTACACTCATGTACTGCGTCTTGTTATACACAAGCTTCAGAACATTTATTTTATTATATGAATTATAAATAGCTTGAATACCATCAAGACAAAAGCTTAAAATATGCACACGTTTAAAAAAAATATTAATGAATAGTTAACTGCAGTTACATTACAAATATATGCTTGTCAACTTCTTGCAACTTAAAACCAAAATGTGTAATATGTTCGGTGAAGTAAATATACAAAGATTAATATAGATATTTATCTGTACACTACTTTTTTTTCATTCGTTATTCACATATTTATTTTCTGCTTAAATCTATGTAAGAGGTCTGTTCAAGAACTTCTAGAACTTTGTCCACAAATATTTCTACGCTTACCTTTTACTTATTGCGCACGGTCTCCTACAAAATACTCTCCTCTACAATTGATATTCTGCTCCCAATGCTGTATCCACTTCCGGAAGCAGTCTTGGTACACCTCTTTCTGGATTGCGTGAAGTATGCTTGCAAATTTTCTTTTATCTCGTCTATTTTTGCAAATTCTTCGTCCTTTCAAGATGTTTTCAACTTTGGAAATAAAAAAAATTCCACAGGGGGAGCATCTTGTCCTCATTTGTTTGATCCAAAAGCTCTTCACAGATTGCAAGACAATGATCTTTCTGGTCTGGACTCAAGAGCCGTGGGACGAACTTGGATGCATTCCAAGATGCTGTGTCAGGATTTCATGACATGATCCAACTGAATTGTCACACTCTTCTGCAATCTCTTGGACAGTCAGTCTTCCATTGGCACACTCAATTTCGTAGACGTTCTGGACATGAGCATCATTGGTAGAAGTTGAAGGACTTAAATATTATAAACAGAAGCATTATTAACAGTGAAGTATTCTTCATTTTTGAGTTTGATTAATGAGTCACTATGTTTACACTCAACTTCACTTACTATGTTGTTGTATAATCGAAACATTTTCAAGATCATTCGATCTCATCCTCAGCTGTTTGGTGACTAAATGAACATTCTTCTTCCTCTACTACTACGGTGCTCTGATCCCTCTGCCATCTGGTGTTAGGGGCACTAAGTTTTAATACTTCATTTAATGCCGGGATTTCAAAATTTATAACTTTATCTTGGTTTTTGGTAATGAATATTTTTTCCCAAATATCCAATTCTATGGGTGTACTTAAAGATTTTAACAGTTTTATGTTATGGTTTTTTGTCCAAAAAAGGTGTGACACTAAAGATTTTTCTGTTTGTTTCAACTTTATGTTCCTCTGGTGTTCTTTTTGCCTGGTTAACAAGTTTCTCTTAGTTTTTCGTATGTAGCTTTTATCACAGGTTTCACAGTTTATATGATAAATTCCTGATTTCAAATTGTTGGGGATTGTATTTTTTAGTGGTTTATTTAGCAGGTTTCTCAGACTGAATTTGTTTTGGGGTGCTAGTTTTAAGTTTAGTCTTCTGAAGATTCGTTTAAATTTTCTAAAAGCCCATGGATGGTAGGTGAATTTTCTATATTGCCAGTCTGTGTTTTTAAGCGGTGTGAGAGTGGTATTTTTTGATATTATCTTGAGTTTTTCCTTTCTTTTCATCATGTTCCTTATGATGGCTGGGTTGAATCCATTTAATACCGCTATGTCTTTTATGTGTTGTTGTTCTTTCAAAAATTCCTCCTTACTCAGTGGGATGTATAGCCGGTGAATTAGACTTCTAAAGTCAGCTAGTTGATGTGAAACTGGGTTGTATTCATTTTTCTTTATGTAATTATCTGTGTGTGGGCTTCCTGTATATTCCAAAATCTACACTATGACGATTTCTAGTTATCTTGAGGTCCAAAAAGGGTAGGGTGTTGTCTCTTTCTACTTCCATTGTAAATTGGATGTGATTATCTTGCAGGTTTAGTAATTTTAGAGAATCTTCTTTAAGTTTTTTCGGAATGATAATGTGACTCATAAATCAAACTCAAAAAAGTTGAAGGACTTCCTGAACAGGTCATTTTTAACTTCTGCCTGGCCATGGCTTCTGAGTATGGCTTAAGCATTTATGACCATAGGCTTCAGTCATCATTTGGTGTGTCTCAGTAAAGTTTTTCTTGAGTTTTACGCAAAATTTAACGCAGATGCATTGCTCCTCTAACTCTGGCATCTCAAAATTTGCAAACTGCGCGACACAACGTTCTACTCAATATAGCACTGAACGATAACAGACATACAACAATGAAACTTTTGGCATCAGTACATCAAACATAGGCATCTACAGAGATGCCAACCGCATTTCACTCCAACACTCTATTGGTGCAAAATTACAATTGTTCCAAAACTTTTTGAACAGACCTCGTAAAATAAGAGCTTTTATTGTCTCTTTGCTTTTGATCTCACTTTTACTGGCCTACTGCCTTTTGGCTCACTGGAAGGTCTCCTAACTATCCTCCTCTCTTTTTCTCCTTTAGAGGGAAAATTATCATCAACATTAGTTAGAAAATGCCTTCTAAGAATAGGCAGAGATCTTATGACATGAAGCAGTTGTAACAATATTTCTAGTACCTTTAATATTGCAAACACTTCTAAGATTAATTACCTCTTTCTAATGATGCAGCTCGCTTTTCCTCTTGTATTCGGTTATGCTGGAGCACAGAGTTCAGTTTACTAAGCCAGTCTTGAAGTTCTGATTCATTCTCTGCTGCTAAGGTATATGACTTATGTCCTGCTGTCATTCGAAGTTCAAAGCAGAAACGTCCTCTTTTCGAATTCTGAAATAGAAGCATAGTGCATAGTATGAAACACAATCAACTATAAGTACAAATTCTCCCCTTTAATTTCCTCTGCTTTGGAGCTTGAAATGAAAAACATATAATTTATCTTCATATCTGGAAGTATACAAAGATAGATTAGAGAGAATTCTGAATAATGCTCTTAAAATACTTAATAATGGAAACATCATACGTAACCTACCCGAACCACTTCTGTGCAGAAATCCATAACAATTGTTGCTTTGGCTTCTCCTTTCTTTTCATCCTTATGGAGTTCTAAAATGTAAGTTCCATCCACCTCTTGCCTATAAATCAAGAATTTGTTGGACATAAACCAAAGTACAAGAATGTATTTCAGTATTTTAAGTTAAGAGTTTTGCATGGTCATCAGTTTTCTGGGAGTAGGTTTTATAAATTCTATGGAAAATTCAATATTACCTATATCGAAATGTAACTGTGTTGGAACACCACAGTGAAGTGAAATAATTATTAAATTACAGATGAGTCATATTTTATTGAGGACATGTCTCACAAACTATCGTTCACATCATCGGCTCTAATGCGACTAAAGCTTGATCCAGTGGTGTAGGTAGTTCTGGAGTTGCTGCTGCCATCTGTTGATTTTGTGATGAATTCAAATGTGGGGCTATCTTCTGCCAGGATTTTGAAGTTCTTTAGTTGGTTTTTATGTATATTTTCTCCCATATGACGAGTTCACTATGTTTTTGTACATATTTTAGTAATTTGGTGCTGTCTTCAATTTCATGATTTTCAGACCAGAAATGAGCTGCTATTGCAGACTTATAAATATTTTTGTATCTTAAGTGCCTGAAATGTCCTTTCTTTCTAGTGCCTATGTTTCTTTCTGTCCTCCCTATGTAAATTTTTTCACAGTCTTTACACTTAATCTTGTAAACACCTGACTTTTCGTCTGGTTTTATCTTATCAGTATTATTACTGTTAAGTAGGTTTTTAATGTAATTGTTTTTTGGTGCCAATTTTATATTGTATTTCTTAAATATTTTTAGAACTTTTTTGTGGCCCAGGGGTGGTAATTAAATTTAGCAAATCTAATTTCTTGTTTCATTGGTGAAAGAGCTGTGATCTGTTTTAATCATTTTTGAAGTTTGAATGATTTTATTTTTTTTAACTACAAGGCTTTTTCCATATTAATTTTTAATTGCAGTTTTTAAAATTTGATGGTATTCTTTTTGATATTCTTGCTGGCTGATGGGTAGTTTACCAATCTGTGTGAGACTGTTGATGGTGGCATGTTTATGTGGAAATGGGTTGAAACTATTTGCATAGTGAGGACAAAAAGAAACATAGGCACTAGTAAGAAAGAACATTTTAGGCACTTAAGATACAAAAATATTGATAAGTCCGCAATAGCAGCTCATTTCTGGTCTGAAAATCATGAAATTGAAGATAGCACCAAATTACTAAAATACGTACAAAAACATAGTGAACTTGTTATATGGGAGAGAATATACATAGGAAAACATAAAAACCAACTAATGAACTTCGAAATTCCGCCAGAAGACAACCCCACATTTAAATTCATCACAAAATCAACAGATGGCAGCAGCAACTCCAGAACTACCCACACCATTGGATCAAGCTTTAGTCACATTAGAGCCGATGATGCGAACGATGGTTCACGAAACATGTCCTCAATATAGGTACGTAAGTGAAGCTGATGTGTAATAAATATGACTCATCTATAATTAAATAATCAATATTATCTATTTATAGAACATTACTATATCTGTGTCAAAGTATAATTGCTGCCCTTTGTGTGTGCTGTTGTAGCATTCAACATAAAGGGTCTGGCAGAAACAATAAAGGTATTTGAATACATTATGTTTTCAAATTATGCAGGGCTTTTGTTCATTGTGTGTGGCAGCCTTGTAATGTTGACCTTGGGAACAGTTAAAGAAATCTGCTACTCTCTATCAGACTAATTACTCAGCCATGGAGCGTTAAACAATAGAGGAGCTCACTGTCTCTGCTGAGCGGTTCATCAAAACAGGTTCCATTATAGAGGTGCACCTAAGATTTTGACATCAACTGAATCGGCGTGATTATCCTTCTAATGTTGCTATCAAAAGATGGTTTGGCTGGCCCTGTAGCTCAGTCAGTAGAGCACCTGCCTGCTGCACTGGAGGTCCTGGGTTCGATTCCCGGCAGTGGGTGTGGGGATTTTCCTCTGACCAAGATAATTCCTCATCTTCCCCAGAGTCTGGAAGTATGAATGAGAGTGCAAATGTGTGCATGATCTAATGATTAAAAAAAAAATGAATACGAGTTAACACCTTCGATATGTTCCTAAGGAGAACAGCCGCCAATATGACCATTGCATTGGGGATGGGATCTGTTCTGAAGAATCTGAAGAGATCAGCAAAGAAGCATGGAATTGTATTGCAAATGTCAGACAGAGGCGTGCGGCGCATTTTACACCAACACGTAAAATTCCAGGGCTCACAACTTGGAACAATTAAAGGGGAGGATCCACGAGGCAGTAAGACGGGTTCAATCAGTGACACTGCAACATGCAATGAATAACTTTGAAGCCACATACAGCAGCATATTGAAAGTGATGGTGCACATCCAAAAGATGTTCTCTTTAGAAAGTGAAAGTGTATAACTGTAATTAAAAACTCTGCAGTTTAAGTATCTGTCACCACAGTTATATGTATTAGGGTCTAAAATATATATTACTTTAAAGTACCTTTATTGTTTCTGCCAGACCCTATAACTATGCTCACATGAATTTTTCCTTAACATACTTGCACTGGTAACCAAGCTTTACTTCCTTACTATTTCCCTGCAGTAAGCCAGCTTACTTGAACATTTTATATTTTCAAAAAATATGACTGTACAAAAATTCTGTATGATATATGTTTATTACATAACTTAAAAATCTCAAAAATGAAAATATTTCTTTTATCTAACAATCTCAGTTCTCAACTTTGACAATATGGTGAAATGAACAGTACTGGATAGCAAAGTTGACAGAAATGTTGTGTGAATAGCCCATGGAGTTGGATTGGATTGTATTAGAAGCAGAGGTGATTCCATATTGAGCATACAGATGGGGCCAGACTCCTTGGAGGAAGGGATGAGATGGGAGTGCTCTATGGATGTGCTAAAAACTGGGCTAGGGGCATGAAGATTCCTGGCATTAGCTGGAAATTCTTCTCTCCAAAGTTCTTCCATGGTATATTTCACCACATACTCTAACATGTGATATAGTTGCCACAACATACACTAAATCCACAAGGGGCCATTGTCACATTGATGTTACAGATCAACCTGAAACACCCATGACAGGCTTTCTCTCCCATACTAGCTTAAGTTGTACAAGAAAAAGAGATTTACAAATTATAATAATTTACTGATGAATATCTCATGCAGCCTCAGTACAGGAAAATTAGCAATAAGATGATGATAATAATAATAATAATAATAATAATAATAATAATAATAATAATAATAATAATAATAATAATAATAATAATAATAATAATAATAATAATAATAATAATAAATAATAAATAATGATAATGATAATGATAATGATAATGATAATAATAATAATAATAATAATAATAATAATAATAATAATAATAATAATAATAATAATAATAATAATAATAATAATAATAATAATAATAATAATAATAATAATAATAATAATTTATTGCGGCCAATAGACTCTTACAAGAGCATCTGACACTGTCAATTATCTCTATACAGTCAAAATACAAAATGATCAAAATACATAAGTTATTTACAAAATATAAAGTTGTTTACAAAAGTATAAGTTATTTAAAAAGATCAAAATGCCTAAATTACGTACAAACCTTATTGTATACATAGGTATACAACTCATTTATACTACATACATACATATATATTACAGTTCATTTATACTATACAAACATTTTTCAATTAGGTATGATTTTAAGACCAGTTTAAATTTTGAGTCAGAAGTATTCTTAATTACAGATGGCAATTTATTGTATAATATGGCTCCTATTTTAAATGGATCTTTATTAGTTTGAGTTTTATTCGTGCTCACCCTATGGTAATCAGTTGCTCTCCTCGTATCATATGTATGGCAATCTTTATTGAGGATGTTATGTTGCTTTCGGTCTTTTACAAGTATAATGGTTTTGAATACATAGAGTGATACTACTGTTAGGATGTTTTGTGATTTGAATGTATCCCGACATGTTTGTTGAAAAGGAAGGTTGTACATGGTTCGTATGCATTTCTTTTGTACTTTTAATAGCCTGTACATATTGGTTTTACTTGTTCCCCCCCAAATTTCAATACCATACGTTAAGTGTGGGAAGATAATGCCATAATATGCAGTTTTAAGAGTATTGATATTCCCATATTTTGCTAGTTGTCGTAATAGGTAGAGTCCCGAGTTCATTTTATTACAAACCATGTCTACGTTTGTACTGTAGGTTAGAGTATCTTCTATATGAACGCCCAAAAATTTAAAGTTTCTTACCCGTTCCAAAGGTATATTGTTAATGTTTATATTTAGATCATCGCTTTGAAATGTCATAAATTTTGTTTTTCCTATATTTAACTTTGGTCCATTGTTTAGAAATTAGCGAGATATTTCGCCAATTGCATTTGTTGTTTTTTCTTCTAAGCTTTCTTCTCCTTCACTCCAACATATTATAGATGTATCATCTGCATATGAGATGACCTTGCTGTTTACTGGTTCAGGTAAGTCATTAATATAAATAAAAAAAAGTATAGGTCCTAGTACTGATCCCTGTGGTACACCAGATTTCACTAAGTTATATTCTGATTTAATGTGGCCTATAACATCCCCTTTTTTTCCAAGTTATTTCTGTACAATTTGTCCTCTGAAGCCATAGTACTCTAATTTTGAGATGAGATGATCATGGGATACAGAGTCAAAAGCTTTGGAGAGGTCTAAGTAAAATCATTTGAGTGCTGTGTACATCAGATTCTCTATCTCTCTCCCTTTTTAAAAAAAAATTGTTGTCCATATAAAAGAAATGGAATTTGAAAGGCATCACATAGTAAGAGACTTTTTAAAGATTAGCTTAAAGCTAATACTGCCACTGAACATACATCAAAATTAGCAGAAGATAATTTCTGAAATGTGTAGTACTTTATATATATTTAATATATTTTAGGATTTTTGCCCGGTTGAGTCCTTAATTTGAAGCATACATTTAATACTTTACAGTTTGCATTACGTTGTGACCACTTTGTAATACACAGGGCAGGTGGTGAATAAGAGCAAACATTTGTATGAGCGTATCAGGACAATGTGACGAATCTGTAATCTCCACTTTTTCCTCTATTTCTGATAGTGATGCTAGTGGGGAAAATGTTGCGATGTTTTTAGGATGGCTTGTAATCCCTCTGATATGTGTTTCATTATGTAATAGGTCACACTTCTGACCTCGCTCTGCCCGCTACCATCGCCGACCGTGATTTAATTTTATTTATTTTATTTGCATTAAACACAACACCATTAACATCAATAGACATGCATTTGTTCTCCAGTTCCTTACACTCCAAACAACCTTACATTGCTCTTATAACAATGAAGAATTAAATTTAAGCCATAACACAAAAAACTGCAGAAAAAAAACTAAAACACAAAAACAGGGGTACAATATCATGTACGGTTAAATAAAACAAATGAAAATGCCACTGTGTACACCATATGATTTAAACTTCTTTAAGGCTACACTAGTTCTAAAAATGTCCACCAACAGCTCTACAACAAGCTTCCATGTGTCGACGCCATGACTGTTGTATCCTTTCCCACACATCAGTGTCACCTCTCACACTTTCCACTGTGTCCTAGATTCATTTCCTAAGACATGCTTCATCATTAATTTCGACTGCATAAGTCCAAAGGATTCAAATTAGGGGATCTTGGTGACCAACACACAGGACTGTATTGACCAGTCCATCGATTGGGAACTGTCAATATAGAAATTGGGGCACTTTTCTACTTATATGGGGAGGTGTACCATTACGCATGAACCACATTTCTTGACATGTATACAATGGCACCTCCTCAAGAATTTCTGGTAGTTTTGTTTACAAAAACTTTAGATAATGAACACCTTTTAACATTCTAGGCAGTTCCATCAGCCCAGTAGCTGATCTCCGAGGATCCCGGCCTAAAGATGTACTGTGAATCTCAGTTGAAAATTCCCACGGTGAATGGCATGCAGATTCTCTTCCACCCAGATGTGAACATTGTGGAAATTAAATATGCCATCTTCGATAAACAATACACTGTCTGTAACCATTATGTTGCGAGGAAACTGAGCAGCATTTTCACATTTTCTGTAAGAACCAGTTATAGAACTCAGCTCTTCTTGCGTAATCTGCTTCTTGCAGATGTTAGATCCTTTGGTAATGGTATGGATACAGCAGATGTTCATGCAATGTGTGCTGAACACTCCAAGAACTTGTACCTACGTCCTTTGCCAAGCACCTTGTACTGAAACCAGGCATCTCTTCTACAATACATAAGATTTCATCTTCACGCTGTAGTGCTTCAGCATTATGAGTTGGTCCTCCACCTTCATAACAGGGACAAAGAGAACTGTATCATGGAGTCTTTGATGCACAACATTGAACGTTTGTCTGTTAGGAAGACAATTTGAAAATAATTGCCAATACAAGTTCCTTGCAATACTCACAGCATTGGC
Organism: Mantis religiosa; assembly: GCA_030765055.1. Lineage (NCBI taxonomy): Eukaryota > Metazoa > Arthropoda > Insecta > Mantodea > Mantidae > Mantis > Mantis religiosa. The sequence goes on from CM060957.1 coordinate 16,176,213, forward strand.
AGATTCCCCAGCAGTGCCACAATTTAAAGGAATGTCTGCTAATTCAGCATACATAAAACCATTCATACTGTATACTTTATAAACGACAGTCTACTGCTGAATATTGGCTCTTATTCTTTCACTGTAAGTAGCCTGAATGATAGCTGGCCTTGTGCGTGATGCAAACACAGGTGACGTGTGCGTGTTCTGTGTAAACACAGAAAGCACACAATGTAGGACCATTCCAAAAACATGGTACCCATTAATATGATCTGAAGCTTTCCTGGCAACGTATATGTTCTAGACGTTCTCGGGCTTCGAGCCAGGTATAGTGATGTAGAGCCATCGACGTTTCGGGAGTGTGCATCGCTCCCATCATCAGGATGATGAATGATTAGCAAATTGGAAGGGCCAGTATATACAGCGACCGCTAGTCCGGACCTGCATCAATCTCCGATCCCAGCCACCTCATCCAAGAACTACAACACCTAAGGCACACTTTCCGCCAGAATGGTTACGCTGTGACTGACATCAAAGCCGCAATTACCAGGGCTACAAAAAGAAGATCTATAGCACGGCTATCAGCAGATGAGCCGACCGCCACTTCCTGCATTCCTTACACTGGCATCTCTCTGGCAGAATTAGTAGAATTCTAGCCAAACATAACATCAGGACTATACACAAACCGCCTCTGAAAATCAGACACATGGTGAGACAGTGAAAGACAAACTGAACCTCAATGTACCGGTGTATACCACAACACCCTGTGAGTGTGGGACCCTGTACACAGGACAAACTGGCAGGACCATCACTACCAGAATCAAAGAACATGAACGATCAATACGTCTACTGCAGTCGGAAAAGTCTGGACTGTCCAAACACTGCTTTGAGAAAGACCACAGAGCCAACTTCAAGAAAACAACCATCGTGGCCAAATGCAGCAGCCTCTAGAATCGAAAGGTCAAGGAAGCTCTGGCCATCTCTTCTGAGAGGAGAACACTGAACCAGGATGCCGGATTGCAGTTCAGTTCTGCTTGGAAGCCTGCCTTGAAGATGGAAATCGACCGGCTCAGAAAACACAGATTCCGCCGCTACTTTGAGCCCCCAGCATAGAGGTGTTTTCCACAAGATCCGCACTCCACCGTCTGGTGGAAGCTCCTTACGTTTTCACCCAGGTTCGGAACAGTGGTTGCTATATATACTGGCCGTTTCAATTTGCTAATCATTCATCATCCTGATGATGGGAGCGATGCACACTCCCGAAACGTCGATGGCTCTACATCACTATACCTGGCTCGAAGTCCGAGAACGTCTAGAACATGGTACCCTTTACTTTGTGATTTGTGACATTGCTATTAGCAAGTGGACAAACCGAGATACACATATATGTTAAACACATTGTTCTGTACTATATATAAAATTATTTGAACTTATGCAGCACCCACCCAGTATAAATAATGATCTTTAATTTCTGTTGCAGTCAGCAACCATAAAAGATTAATTGCCGGTTGTGGTCTTGGACAATGTTTTTGTTTCTCATAAATTAGGAAATAATACTTGTATTGCTTTAAAGACTGTTATTTACTTCACAAACCAAACGACTAAACTGAAAAATACAATTTTAGTTAATTGATGGAAATTAATCACTTCTTTACACTAGCCGTATATAGGCTAAGGGTTTTGATAGAGTCAACATGAAAAATTCTAGTGGTCTACCAGTGAGTCAAATGGAGAATTTAATGTCAGGACGGCACGTTGACCATGGTAGCTCAATGGGTTAGAGTGACTGGACGGAAACCAGGAGATCCGTGGTTCAAATCCTGGCCATGGCATTGAATTTTTCATGTTGACTCTATCCATGAAAAATACAACTTTCCACAACGTTCTCTGAAACATGTCTTCCTCAACGAGAGAGAAAATTTGTAGTAGCATTTCCTAGAAGTTTATAACATTTTTCAAATGTTAACCAACATTACAAAATTTATAAACAACTTTTGTCTGGGGCCAATCATAAATAACGGTTTCAAATGTTTCTCTGAATTAACATTAAATACAGAAATAAGTGACTATAAGAATGGTTTAAGAGTAGAGAAATTCATGTGAGTGTAACAAATATCTTTTTAATGTATTTTTGCTATAAAATACAACAGTTGAATGTGCGACATTATGTCAACAGCCCTAAGCCAGTATGAGTGATTAAACCAATTTCAACAGTGCACATTAATCACCTTGCATGTCCTAAAGACTTTTCTTGATGTTAAGATGTTAAGAGGAGGATTTGGATTTGTTTTGCTGCAAATTGTGTACAAATATGAGCTCATAGTTACCTCAAGTAGCAGTATCGTCTCTTGAAGGATTTGGAGCCAATGTTGACAAACATTCTGTCAGAACCAACTTCAGGACCCTTCATTAAATAACCCTGCTTTGTGATGCCTTCATTTTTAGGAAACAGTTCCTTAACATATAAAAACAACACTTATGATAATACAGTAAAAGGCTCATCTACAGTTTAAATATTTATCCATGAATAACTGCATGAAGTAATAAACATATCATTATTAGTTCTATGAAACTTCTTGTATTATAGAATCACAATTTTTCAGGTGAAATAGAAAACCAATAGACTGCAACATTTTCAAATATGATATGAAACTTTAGATGTAAAGGTACAAGGGCTGTTCAATAAAGAATGATCATAATTTTTCGCACTAAAATTCAATCTTATTATATTCTGTTAGCTTAATGTGAAACAAACACGCCGTAGTAGTTTCACTGTTGGTACTCCTGGTTGCCAACTGTGAGAACCAGGCAAGTTCAGACATGTTCAGTATCGTCTACCGCTGCAATGGAGTTAACATGCAGTTAAAGTTGATGTTAGAGGAAGATCCGGACTTTCTTTCAAACGTAGTCACTGCTGATGAAACTTGGCTACATCATTTTGATCCTGAGAGCAAACAGAAAAGCTCAGTGTGGAAATTTCCTTCATCACCAATGCCCCAAAACAAAAGTGGTTGCTTCTGCTGGGAAAGTTATGGTCATCTCATTCTTTGATATTCATGGAATGGTTTATCAGCATGTTGTACCTGCACACACATCAGTAACTGGACAATACTACAGGGACGTCCTGAAAACATTGCAAGTTCATATCAGGCGTAAAAGACCACATTTCCGTGAAGCAGGCTGGATGCTGCATCACGATAATGCGCGGCCGCGTATTGCGAATGTTGTTGCTGAATATCTTGCAAAAATCAACGTGAAGTGCATCTATCACCCTCCCTATAGTCTGGATTTAGCCCCATGAGATTTTTTTCTATTCCCTAACTTGAAGAAACGCCTTCGTGGGAGGCATTATTCATAATCAGAAGCAGTGGTGAAGGCTGTGGAGGTGATTTTGAAGGATCTCTCAAAAAATGGTTCCCAGCATGTCTTTGAAGACTGGCAGAAATGCTGGGACAAGTGCATTGCATTCAGGGGAGACTATTTTGAGAATGACCATCAAAATTATGAGGATGAATAAAGGTACGTTGTCAAAAAAAAATTGTGATCATTCTTTATTGAACAGCCCTCATATTAGTTTACTCATCTGGAAGGTTTGTAAAACTGCACAACTTTCAAGGCAAATTTATGATACTGTAACCCTCAAATGGTCATGTGCCATCAGCCAGAGCAATGTACTTTGGTTCTCTGCCACAGAAAGCGCCTGGGATTGAACCTGCCCCTGGGGGGTGCGGACTCAAAGTGCCCACTAGCATTGTGAGGAAATTGAGGAGCAACGCTAGGTAGCAAACCCTGGTCTAGTACGCCAACTTTTCATCTGGGGTGCCGTGATGCTGACCACAACTCCTCCCTGTATCGGCTGGATGATCACCAACCTCTGTCTTGCATATGTGAGTGTGAGGTTGACAGTCGAGTTGGCGAGCTCTGGTTCACTTGCAGGCTGTTATGCCATGGGTTACATCAACCCTCAAATAAAAATATTTCCATATGAGAAGTTCCATTAAATTCACATGACAAGTTAACAAAATTTCCTTCTACCCACCTGCAAGATATTCATGAGCTCCCTCATTTGAATCACGGTTAGTGTGAGTTATCTGAATAAGATTTTATCCAGGGATTTTCCGTAACCCAAGAAGGCAATTTTATAAGTAGTAAGCTCTATGAACCCCTGGCTCATTTGAATCTCACTTTAACCATTTCATTAATTCTCCATGCAATATGATCTGCCCAGTTAAAGGACATTTATTCAATATTAGTTCACCACCAAAGAAGAAATTATTTCGCTAACTTAAAATTTTACAGAAAAAGTTAGCTCTCTTATAAAGTTATGGACTATCTTTGTTTTAGACAAATCTTGGTCTTTGTTTCTCAAGCACAAATAAAAGAAAAATGACTTCATTTTAAAAAACAAAACTTGAATTAATGTAATATAATTTTGGGTTGAACTAATACTCAGTGCTCCACGTATTGCTAGTATTTGCCTAGAATGCGTTTCGTTAATATCTTCCTAACATCATCAGCTGTTGTCGACTCAAAACAACAGCTGATGATGTTAGGAAGATCCTAACGAAACGTGTTCTAGGTAAATACTAGTAATAAGTGGAGCACTGAGTATTAGTCCGACTCAAAATTATATTAATTTTGTGCTTCATTGTATCATAGTCCTTACACATTGGAATATTGAATTAACGTACCTCGTCAACCTGATCTGCATCTGTGTCAACTTCATAAACTTCATCTTTCAGTTCATCTGATTTTAGTATTCTGAAAGAAAATTAACGATAAGGTTTTTACTTCCTTTTTTCACTCATTTTTAACCAAAAATGAATACAAAGCTGCTGTATTTACCAAACCACACAAAGAAAGCATTTTTTTTAAATACAACTATGTTACAGTGAGATTTCCAACATCTACAAGTACTAAACTATAACCATCTTTCTATTGAAGCACCTACTTGGGCAGTTCTAAGTATGATCCAGAATAGGCACTATATTTATAGTGTATAAGATTCCAGTTAGATGTATAGCTTTTAAGACATTCTTTAGTAAAAAGCGTGCAGTCATTTGTATCCAGATTTGAGGGAACACTGTGTACTGTTGTCCGAAATCTCCTTGGCAAAACAACATGCTAAAAAACAAAAAACAATTAACAAATAAACACTGCAATTAAGCATTAGAATCTTTGTACACTTCTAGTATGGCATTATAAACAGCATAAATGACAAGTATTAATTGCTATTACTCAAAAACTGCTAAGTTCTTAAAAATAGTGGTCAGCTGCTGCTTTCTACAAGTGCAGAGCAAATGATAGTCATCAGAAGTTGTACTTACAGAAACATCATCTGGTGGATACAGCAGCAACTCCCTCTGGGGGTCATTTTGTAACAAAGTCTTGTTTTTCAAAATATAATTTTCGAAATCAACTGGTTCCACCAACAGCGGTTTACTCTGGAAAAAAAAATATATTACATAATACATCATAATCTAAAGAGTTGAAGTTAGGAATGTTAATGAAAACGTTTAGTACCAGAAGAGAGAAAATTGGTAATTACTGTCTGTTATGTGCCACCCAAAAATTAATTACTGTGATAAGTTAATTGATGGAAATTAATCCTTCAAATACACCAGCCGTGTATATGCTAAGGTTTCAGATAAGGTTTCAGATTTTAAACATGGATCTCCTGGTTTCCATCCTGTCACTCTTACCCATTGAGCTACCATGGCCAACATGCCGTCGTGACACTAAACTCTCCAATTGATTCATATATTTTCCCGGTAAACCACTCTCGTATTCGAGTTACACCATTTGTGGCAACTTTTTTTTTTAACAATAACAAAGAGAAGTCTGAGGGAAATACTGATAAGGGAGATTGGGTGGCTTTATCTCAGCCTCAGGAGATTCCACTTAAATGCAAGCTCGTTATTCAAGGTGATTGTGATATTGCCGTCTATAACGGAGTCGTGCAAATTAACAGGTCTGCGCGACGAACATGCCCAGGGGCCCTGAACATGGCATGGAGGAGTTGCGGTAACTGGTAAGACAGGATATTGTGGGTTATTCTCTTTATTGGAATTTTCATAGAGGGCATTCTGGTACCAGGTTGTTGGTATTCTGTGTGGAGCGTCCTTAACTCCTGTAGATGGAACTGAAGTTCTGTGTAGATGTGGTATAGTGATGCGTCAAGTAACTGATGGTACTCCTCTACATGATGCAGCTCATTCTCGCAGGATGCAGCGAGCTTCAGGTCCTCGTCCAGGTGGTGCATGAGATTGTTGGTCCCTGTGGACATTGAAGTCAGCTGGCCGTGGACAGCACAGTGATTTTCAGTGGTCGTGGTTTTAATTGTGTTGTCGAGCACTGTGATGCATGGTACTATTGAAGCCAGTTGGTCCTGGAAAGCGCGGTGATTTTCGGCAGTCATGGTCTTACTTGTGTTGTCGAGCGCTGTGATGCGTGGTGCTATATTGAGGACTTCTGCGTGAAGGACTTGTATGTTGTCTACTTGAGTCCCAAGCTTTATCACTAACTCCTATTAGCTAATTGTTGTAAATTAATCCTTTAAATACACTAGCTGTGGCCGTTTTGTAGCGTCATTTTGTCATCTTAAACCTATTTTAATCAAAATCAATATGCTATTTTTTAAAAAATCTGAAATAATATAAATCTTTCCATGTAAATGTAAATTGGGGTCTAAGGTCATTTTGGTGGCTGTTTTCTTTTAATGCAATTCCTCATTTGTCAATGATGTTAGCTCGTTTACTATTTGTGCACCTTGATTCAAATCCAAAATTATTAAAAGGTGCAATAAACAATAACAAACTGACAATGACGGAGAACAACATAATATGGAAATATGAGGGCTGTTCAATAAAGAATGATCACAATTTTTTTTGACAACATACCTTTACTCATCCTCATAATTTTGATGGTCCTTCCCAAAATAGTCTCCCCTGAATGCAATGTATTTGTCCCAGCATTTCTGCCAATCTTCAAAGACATGCTGGAAACCATTTTTTGAGAGATGCTTCAAAATCGCCTCCGCAGCCTTCACCACTGTTTCTGGATGATGCCTCCCACGAAGCGTTTCTTCAAGTTAGGGAATAGAAAAAAGTCACATGGGGCTAAATCCGGACTATAGGGAGGGTGAGGGATGCACTTCACGTTGATTTTTGCAAGATATTCAGCAACAACATTGGCCATATGCGGCCGCAGCATCCAGCCTGCTCCATGGAAATGTGGTCTTTTGTATCTGATATGAACTTGCAATGTTTTCAGGACATCCCTGTAGTATTGTCCAGTTACTGATGTGTGTGCAGGTACAACATGCTGATAAACCATTCCATGAATATCAAAGAATGAGATGACCATAACATTCCCAGAAGAAGCAACCACTTTTGCTCTCTTGGGGGTTTTTGATGAAGGAGATTTCCACACTGAGCTTTGTTGTTTGCTCTCAGGATCAAAATGATTTAGCCAAGTTTCATCAGCAGTGATTACGTTTAAAAAAAACTCCAGATCTTCCTCTAATATCAACTTTAACAGCATGCAGACTTGCATGCGAATGTCCTTTTGTTTTGGAATCAACAGGCTTGGAGCCTATCGCACACAAACACGTCTCATATGTAATGTTTCTGTCACCAAAGTGTGGATGGCACCCAATGAAATGTTCAGTATTTCAGAAAGTGATCTTAGGGTAATTCGTCGATCCTCTCTCACAATGGCAGCAGCAGTGTTGATGTTTTCTTCCGTTAGAGCAGTAACTGGAGCACCGGATCCGGCTTCCTTTGAAATTGATTGTCTTCCCTCTTTAAACATTTCAAACCACATTCGAGCTGTGCTGTAGGGAAGAACAAACTCTCCATAGGCCTCCTATAACATTGTATAGGCCTCAACTGAAGATTTGTTGAGATGAAAGCAGAATTTCAAAGCCGCATATTGTTCCTCGCTTGTTACCTCCATTGCAGCGGTAGGCGATACTGAACATGTCTGAACTTGCCTGGTTCTTACAGGCAGGAACCAGGAGTACCAACCTTGAAACTACTACGGCGTGTTTGTTTGACATTAAACTAACAGAATATAATAAGATTGAATTTTAGTGCGAAAAATTATGACCGTAAAAAAATTATGATCATTCTCTATTTAACAGATTCGTATAAAGACCGAGTAATAAACTTTGAAATCCTATCACTTGATAATCTGATTAAGAAGTTCAAGGTTCCACCACCAGAGAGAAGACCACAAACAACAACAGACAGTTGGGCCTTCAAAATTGAAAACGGAAGCAATAGCTGCCAAAACTAGTACTCAAAAGATAAAAATGTAAGTGACTAGTGTGAAAAACGAACTACAAATAGTTTTATTAACATTTGGTTTGTTTGCATTGGTTTTTGTTATAAACATTAATTTCATACACAACTTTTACTCATACTTCCAGATTCTGTATAATTATGGCTAAAGAAACATTCCCAACCTCCAGCTGGGAATCAAACTTGGGACCACCAATTAAGCACCAGTATTTTTCAAAAACACAAATATTTTCCAAAATATTTTATGATTATTATTGTTATTTATTATTATTATTATTATTATTATTATTATTATTATTATTATTATTATTATTATTATTATTATTATTATTATTATTATTATTATTATTATTATTATTATTATTATTATTATTATTAGCATCATCATCATCATCATCATTATCATCAATTTAACTCAGGGGATTTGAATGATGATGTGACATTTTATCTTGGGTTGATGCAATACTTTATCACATGTGATAAAAGAGAAATAAAATAAAAATAACAATTGGCTACAGCTTCCTCCAACCATTTGAAACAACACTGCAAAAAAAGAAATGCCTTCAATTGTTTTTGAACATTTGGCAGAGCTACAGCAATGTAGTCCACCACTAAACAAAAGAAACAGGAATTGTGAATAGTGCTGCCAAGTTGTGTTGTAACACACAACGTTCCAAATTAGTTTTACAGCTGTGGCAAGACAGTAAACACAACAAACTGCAGTGTTAACTTTCACTGCACGATGTTATGGCTGCAGTCCCAAAAAACAGCTGCTCAGGACAAATGTGAGTTTATCCTTTTTGTGATGAACCAATACCATATAGGTATTCATTGTTTCACATCAAAAATTTCATTTTTACTTTTACTTATAACAAATTAATAGCTTATGTACTTTCACAATAAAGGTTTTCAGGTGATTCACAATTAAGGAGCTTGTTGAATCCTCAGTCCTGTTTAAATTTAAATTTCCTCTTACTCTTTTAAGCAATTCTGTTGAACGCTGACAGATGTCAATTGTTTATAAAAACAGCATAATGGCCTATATTGATGCTTAAATGCACCTTTCATTAGGGTATGTTACTAGGTAGTGACAACTGATTATTTGATCTTCATGTTTTCAAAATATAAAGGTGTTGATATTATTGATTTATTAAATTTAAAGGAAGTCGATTAATGATATTAAGCAACACTTACTTTTAATTTTTCCGGAACATGTTTCAGAGACTTTGTCTCCATCCTCAACCAGCCATCGACTGGTTCTCATTGGTGTAGTTGACGATATTTTGTCATAGATCTCCTCTGGTGGAGGTTCAAGGAACTTGCTGAACAAATCTTTCTGGGGAATGTCGAAATTGAATACTTTGTTTCTATTTTTTGAAGTGAAGATTTGTTCCCATGTGGATAGTTCTTGTTTTCCTGATGTATGTTTTAGTAGTTTTGGTTCTGGATATATGTTGTGTTTTTTTTTTTCCCCCCCAAAAGCGTGGCAACTGCTGATTTTTCTACTTGTTTATATTTTATGTTCCTAAAGTGTTCCTTTGCTCTTGTTTCTAAATTTCTTTTGGTTTTTCCAATATAAATTTGACTACAGTCACAGCATTCAATTTGGTATATCCAGAGGTTGTTTTTTTTTTTTTTTTTTTTTTTTAGATGGAAGGCATCTTTGATGTTTGAGCATATTAGGTGTTTTAAGGAGAAATGGTAATCAGTGATGCTCTAAAATTTTTAAACATCCAAGAAAAAAGCATCAAGTTCACTGCAGAAATAGAAAAAGACGAGTATTTACCATTTTTGGATATAAAAGTAATCAGAAATAATTACATTTACAGAAAACCAACACAGACAGACAACTACATAAAAGCTAATGGCTACAACACAAGATCCCACAAACAGGCAATCTTCAATAGTTTAACACACAGACTTGTCAATATTCCTCTCACAGCAGAAGAATACAACAACATTATTGAAATAGCACAAAAAATTGCTTTCCCAAATCCTTAGTAGACAAAAAAGTGAAACTTAACAAAAAAGAAGAAGCTAATAAAGGAAACCACAACCTTCTCAGCTACAGAAACTAATATGATTTTCAAAAAATTCACTTACCATCCATTGGCCTTTGATAAATTCAAAAAAGTTAAAAAAAAAAAAAAAGAAAAAAAAACATTCAACTAGCACCAGTCAACTTAAAAAACCTAATTTGCTCAAACATCAAAGATGCCATACCATCCAAAAAAAATTTGGTATATATCAAATTGAATGCAGTGACTGTAGTCAAATTTATATTGGAAAAACCAAAAGAAATTTAGAAACAAGAGCAAACGAACACTTTAGGAACATAAAATATAAACAATTAGAAAAATCAGCAGTTGCCACACATTTTTGGGAAGAAAAACACAACATAAATCCAGAACCAAAACTACTAAAACATACATCAGGAAAACAAGAACTATCCATATGGGAACAAATCTTCATTTCAAAAAATAGGAACAAAGTATTCAAATTCGACATCCCCAGAAAGATTTGTTCAGCAAGTTCCTTGAACCGCCACCAGAGGAGACCTATGAAAAAAATATTGTCATCTACACCAGTGAGAACCAGTCGATGGCCGGTTGAGGATGGAGACAAAGTCTCTGAAACATGTTCCAGAAAAATTAAAAGTAAGTGTTGTTTAATGTCATTAATTGACTCCCTTTAAATTTAATTTATTACAACAATACAGTTTTTAACACTTCCAAGAAAGGGATTATTATTAATTTAGTTTAATTTTGATGTGTGTTTGGAGGAATTTAGTAACAGTGACGTCAAAATTAATATACAAATTATTTGTGGTTGGTTTATTGACACTCGTCACTTACTTTTTCATATATTTATGAGAGACTAGTTTCAAAGGCCCTGGCCTCCATTTTCAATCTCTTTCCAACTGGCATCTGTTGTTGTCTGCTCTCTCTGGTGGTGGAACTATGAACTTTTTTGTCAAATTATCTACTGGCAGGATTTCAAATTTCATTACGCGATCCTTATTTTTCCAGATGAATATGTTCTCCCATGTTGTCAATCTATTTTGGTTTATCACTCCCTTTCTTTCCAACTGGCATCTGTTGTTGTCTGCTCTCTCTGGTGGTGGAACTATGAACTTTTTTGTCAAATTATCATAGTTCCACCACCAGAGAGAGCAGACAACAACAGATGCCAGTTGGAAAGAGATTGAAAATGGAGGCCAGGGCCTTTGAAACTAGTCTCTCATAAATATATGAAAAAGTAAGTGACGAGTGTCAATAAACCAACCACAAATAATTTGTATATTAGTTTAATTTGTTAGGAAGGCAGAGGGGAGAGGGAGAGCAAGAAGATTCTGTTATACAATCTAGATCTACTGTATATTTCCAGTCTTATTATCACAATACTAAGTCTGCTCTAGTTGTTCTCGGGTAGCAAGCCAGTGAAAAGACAATTAGAAAGTGACGTTTCAGGAGTGTGCATCTCTCCCATCATCACCTCCTCTTGGAAACCGGACTTAAAAATGGAAATCCGTCGATTTAAGAAGCACAGATGTATACAGCTTTATAATCAAGTTAAGTAGTTATTATTAATTTTTAGATGAGTCGTATTTTTTACACATCTGCTTCACTTTCGTACCTATTTTGAGGACATGTTTCGAAATCATCGTTTGCATCTTCTGCTCTTATGCGACTAAAGCTTGATCCAGTGGTGTGGTGGGTGTGGGTAATTCTGGAGTTGCTGCTGCCATCTGTTGATTTAGTGATGAACTTAAATGTGGGATTCTCTTCTAGCGGGATTTCAAAGTTCATTAGTTGGTTTTTATGTTTTTCTATGTATATCCTCTCCCATATGACGAGTTCACTATGTTTTTGTACGTATTTCAGTAATTCTGTGCTATCTTCAATTTCATGATTTTCAGACCAGAAATGAGCTGCTATTGCGGACTTATCAATATTTTTGTATCTTAAGTGCCTGAAGTGTTCTTTCTTTCTAGTGCCTATGTTTCTTTCTGTTCTCCCTATGTAAATTTTTTCACAGTCTTTACACTTAATCTTGTAAATGCCTGACTTTTCCTCTGGTTTTATCTTATCAGTATTATTACTGTGAAGTAGGTTTTTAATGTTGTAATTGTTTTTTGGTGCCAATGTTATATTGTATTTCTTGAATACTTTTTGGAACTTTTTTGTGGCCCAGGGGTGGTAAGTAAATTTAGCAAATCTAATTTCTTGTTTTATTGGTGTGAGAGCTGTGATCTGAAAGTGAAGCAGATGTGTAAAAAATACGACTCATCTAAAAATTAATAATTATTTTGCTTCACTGTGGTGTTCCAATACAGTTAAATCTCGATATATTAAGTAGTTATGTTTCTTTGACACAATTTTCTATACTCAAACCATCTCCTGACCTGGCATTTAATTTACTGCAGTCTTTTGTTCAGTAATGCAAATTTTGATAGTGTTTTGTCTTTGTTTATATTTGTGTTATATCCAGTATTTCATTTGTGGTTATAACATTTAATAAATATCCTGATGATGGGAGAGATGCACACTCCCGAAATGTCGATATCTGATCTTCTCACCTGGCTTGCTTCCCGAGAACAACTTGAGCATATTCGTCGAAAGCTTCAGATCTTATAATACTAAAGTCTGTTATTCATAGCAAACTGAATCAGGACCTGGATTGTGATGGTTGAAAACTCCTTCACTTTGGGAAAACATGAGATTCTTTAGAGATACAGGGCACTTGCTATCTGTACTTGACACCATCTGCAGACGGGATATACTTGCTCTCCCAACCTACTTTCCCAGTGGGATGGCATAGGCAGTTTCGTCTGTGGCCTGCATTCAGGAAGTTCACGGTCGATTCCGATGACTGACCTACCTGGACCTTGGCTTCTTCTGAGGGTTTCTCCAAGTCTCTAGGCAAACGTTAATTACATCCCCAAATTTCCTGTCCCTTCATTTCATCTCTATTATCATTCATCTGGTGGTCTCTTTCAGGGTAGAAGTGTGTTCGTGTTGCATGGCAGGATGATATGCTCTTGATAAAACTTCCTCCTCCAACAATACGGTCTCTGAACCTCGTCTGGTGGGGCCATTTCCAGACCACAGTTGCGGAGATGCAAGTTGTACTGGCTGCGGGGAGTTTCCAACTGGTAAAGTGTAGGGAACCTGCCCTCTGCACAGTTGTGGCTTCTTGGAATGGTCGCCCTTTGTCTCCTCTTGCCCCATTCTTCCTCATAAGGGTGCCCACTTGGGGGCATAGGTACAAAAGACCAAGTTCGCATCTCTGTGGCGAATTACTTACGTAGCATAGTCCAGTCCAGTTACAGACCATCTACTAATCAAATTAAGCACGAATATATATGCTCTAAGAATATTAAGTCAAAATGTCAGCCTTCGTGTACTTTTAATGTCCTATTATGCACATATACATTATATAATTAAATATGGAATAGTATTTTGGGGAAATTCACAGAAGCCAAAGATATATTTATTAAACAAAAACAAGCCATTCAAATTATAGGCAACGAAAGAATGCTATGTTCATGTAAGCCACTGTTCAAAAAGCTTTGCATACTTCCTTTGGCATGTGTTTATATACTGGAGACAGCTTTATTTGTAAAAAGAAATAGATTTAACTTTCAAAACAATGGAAGTGTTCATATGCATTACCAAGGCATATTAAGGATATACACGTAACCTCAATCAGAACTACACTGTTTAAGAATGAAGTACTACATTCCTGTACAATAGTTTATAATTCCCTTCCTAATGACATCAAAAGCATAGATAACTACGTGTTTAACTAGAACAAGGGCTTTCTTGCAGGAGCACCGCTTTTACACAATAAAGGAATATCTGCAATTTAACTAATCCAGATAATCATAAAACATGAATTTACTTAGCTTGTTCATTTCTCTCATTTATAATTATATCCAATTTGTGTTGCATTATAACGGAATGTAGGTTAGGTATATTTGATGTTTAACTTTGTAATATTAAGCGTAAATTTACTGACGTATCCTATATCAAGGTACTATGTACACATTTGATTTTAAAGGATGAATAAATTTGAATTGAATTTAATTGAACCTGCTTTCAGAGGGGACATGTTGCACATGAGAACTTATGCCTGACAAATTTTGATATGCATCAGAATTAAATAAGTCAATTTTGTTCTGGTACTTAGTGTCTGCCTTCAATAATGTACATATTTTCGTGACTTCTCCACCCCTCTTGATAGCCAGCTGTGCGGTATAAACAGATAACAGCACCTCCACTGCCAAGTAAATTCCTACATGTCCCATGTAATACCTATTCCGCTGTCCAAAATTTAGTCAAAATACTAACTTAACATCAAAATACTGGAGTACAAGAAAGTGAATGGCTTCACTGCCAACTGCTTAACATTACATCTCGTACAAACCATAATATTTGAATTATTAAACTTTATTTGTGGTTAGAAACTCTTGTAATGAAAAGAACGAAGAATTACAAACCTGCAAATGCATAAGATGGCATATTTTGTGAAACATTAAACATGTAACATGGAATAATTTCAATAGCAATTAATGTTAAAAGTTATCCCTAAAATGTGCATAAGCTGTCACATTTTTCAAGTAGTAAGCTTATTCCCAGCTTACAGTGTTAAAATTTATTCTGTATGAATAGAGTTTCACAAACTATTCTAAGTTCAAAATATAAATTCAAATATATCACTTTAATAGATTTTTGTTGTAATTTACGATCTCCAACGTCAAGTCATATCCGACGGTGTGAGAAATGGTTGAAATGATGTTCAAATGAGCCCACGGTCCATAGAGCTTAGAGTTACCCGACATTCATCTTCGAGAATTAGGGAAAACCTCGGAAAAATTATCCAGGTAACTCATCCTGACCGAGATTCGAACTTGGGACCTCTTTAACATGAGGCAGACATGCTACCATCTACACTACTGAGGCAGGCACTTTAATAGATGGAAATTAATTGTTCTTCCACACTAACCGTGTGTAGGATAAGATTTGAATAGATAGTCAGACTGTAAAATTTAATGCCATGGTTGGGATTTGAACCACGGATCTCCCAGTCTCTGTCTGCTTGCTCTTAACGCTTGAGCTACCATGGCCAACATGCCGACATGACATTAAATTCCCCAACTGACTTGTTTGTTTCCCGATAAACCACTAGGGGCTCTCATATACGAGATACGAACCTTTTGTGGCGATTTACTATGCTATAAATACTTAAATTCCAGGCTTCATAGTTACTAATATTAGGTTAATTATTGGAAATTTAATTGTTTTTCCACACTAGCCATGTGTAGGCTAAGATTTGGCAACCAGATGGAGACCAGGAGATCCGTGGTTCAAATTCCGGCCATGGCATTGAATTTTTCAGTCTGACTCTATCTTATCACTTTAATACTTCAGATATATTAAATTTAATTTACTTCAGATATATTTTAATAAGGAAAATTTACATCCATTCTTGGGGAAATTAAAAATAACAAACATTTTTCCATGTAAGTGATAATGGGTGATGTGAAATTTCTTAAAAAAGACTGCCTAGCAAAACTTTCATCTGAAACAGGTCTTGTTCAAGTATAAAAATGTGGTCCATTGTGTAAGGACTATGATACAATGAAATACAAAATTAATATAATTTTGAGTCGAACTAATACTCAATGCTCCACTTATTGCTAGTATTTACCTAGAACACATTTCATTAGGATCTTCCTAACATCATCAGCTGTTGTCGACTAATGGATGTTGGTTTGGTGAACTCATTCGAGGTGATAGGTGCGTCTCTGTCGGTATCTTGATGAACTTGAAGTTTGGGTTTTCTTCAAAAGTAGTGTCGAAATTAAACAATTTTCTCTTATATTTCTTTATGAAGATTTTTTCCCACATGGTTAATGCAGCTGGACCTTGGACACTTTTTAATTAAGTTGATTTCTCATTCTATATCATGATTTTCCTTCCAAAAATGGTACACTACCACCGATTTATCTATTTCTTTGTTCCTGATGTTCCTAAAATGCTCTTTAAGCCTAATGTTCAAGAGCCGTTTTGTTTTTCCAATGTAAAAGTTGTCACAGCCTTTGCAGTTTATCCGGTACACACCTGATTTTTTATCTGTGGGTATCTCCTTTGTATTATGTGATTTCAAAAGATGTTGTACACTAAATTTGTTCCGTGGGGCCAAAGTAATATTGTGCTCTTTGAAGACTTTTTGGAAAAGGTGTGTAGCTCTGGGATGATATGTAAATTTTCAGGATGAAGTTTCATTGCTGATTGGGGAAAGGACAAGTAATAAACAAGTAACTACTCTTTCCCCAATCAGCAATGAAATTTCATACAAAAAATTTACATATCATCCCAGAGCTACACACCTTTTCCAAAAAGTCTTCAAAGAGCCAATATTACTTTGGCCTCATGGAACAAATTTATTGTACAACACCTTTTGAAATCACATAATACAAAGGAGATACCCACAGACAATCAGGTGTCTCCGGATAAACTGCAAAGGCTGTGACAACTTTTACATTGGAAAAACAAAAAGGAACTTCAACATTAGGCTTAAAGAGCATTTTAGGAACATCAGGAACAATGAAATAGATAAATCGGCAGTAGCGTACCATTTTTGGAAGGAGAATCACAGAATGAGAAATCCACTTATTAAAAAGTGTCCAAGGTGCAAGGTGTCCAACTGCAAAGGCTGTGGCAACTTTTACATTGGAAATACTAAAAGGAACAAACATTAGGCTTAAAGAGCATTTTAGGAACATCAGGAACTAAGAAATAGATGAATCGGTGATAGCGTACCATTTTTGGTAGGAGAATCATGTTATAGAACGAGAAATCCACTTATTAAAAAGTGTCCAAGGTCCAGCTGCATTAGCCACGTGGGAAAAAGTCTTCATAAAGAAATATGAAAGAAAATTGTTTAATTTCGACACTACCTTTGAAGAAAATCCAAACTTCAAGTTCATCAAGATACCGACAGAGATACACCTGTCGCCTCCAATGAGTTTACCAAACCAACATCTATTAGTCGACAACAGCTGATGATTTTAGTTAATTGATGGAAATTAATCATTTCTTCACACTAGCCGTATATAGGCTAAGGTTTTTGATAGAGTCAACATGAAAAATTCAATGCCATGGCCAGAATTTGAACCACAGATCTCCTGGTTTCTGTCCAGTCGCTCTTACCCTTTGAGTTACCATGGCCAACGTGCCGTCCTGACATTAAATTCTCCATTTGACTCATATATTTTCCTGGTAAACCACTAGGGGCTCTCGCATCTGAGATACACCGTTTGTGGCGACTTACTATCGTTAAGTCATCAATGGCATTGAATTTTTCATGTTGACTCTATCAAAAACCTTAGCCTATGTACGGCTAGTGTGAAGAAATGATTAATTTCCGTCAATTAACTAAAATAATAAGAGTTAAATAATGAAGCCTGGGACTCAAGTACTTACGAAAGTAAGTCGCCACAAACGGTGTATCTCGGACACGAGAGCCCCTAGTGGTCTACCGGGGAAATATACGAGTCAATTGGAGAATTTAATGTCATGACGGCAACTTGGCCATGGTAGCTCAATGGGTCAGAGCGACTGGATGGAAACCAGGAGATCCGTGGTTCAAATCTCAGCCATGGCATTGAATTTTTCATGTTGAATCTATCAAATACCTTAGCCTATATACAGTTAGTGTGAAGAAATGATTAATTTCCATCAATTAACTAAAATAAAATGTGGTATTTAACTATGGGTTTCTAGTTATGCTGTTCTCTCCCTGCCTCCTCTCTTTTCTCCTTTGTCACCCTCCTTTAGGGTCAATGGTAGAGAAAATAAATGTCTTGCAAGTACATATGACCTTACAGAGGACTCAATTGGTAGCAACGTTGAAAAGAAGTGAATTATTTATTTTTCTCATCAGGTTGAGAGATTTTGCAGTGCCAGCTAAAATGTGAGTTAATGGAGCTTAAATTACACTTCATTTGTAATGAACTCTGCATGCACTGCAACATGAATTACTTGAAGCAGGAAGTGAACTTGATACTGGAAACCACAATTGATAAGATGAAAGGAAGCTAACAGAAAACCACAATCTCAAGGACAAATACACGCACTATACCCTGAAGTTATATCTTTATTTACAATTTAACACATTGAGGTCCTAAGAGTTTTTCAAAACAAAGTATTCTATTTGCTCATATGATTTCACATTTTCTTCTACATGTAATGCATTGTATGTTTTGTGCAACTTTGAATTATTTTAATATACAAATAACACTGAGCAACAGTGAAAATGTTTTGGGCTTAAAAATAGTGAATTTACATGTATTTCTATCTGCTGAATTAAAAAATCACCATAAAATGATAGATTAGCTCTTGTTTTGAAGATAAAGTGACATTTCATTTTTTAGAGTGAAGATTTTAAATTAGGGGATATTTTTTTTGGGAGTTGGCACACCTGTGAAATAATATCAGGGAGAAATTTTGGAAATTAAGTGATGCAAAAGTTAAGGAAGGCATTTTTGTCGGACCACAAATAAGAGAACTTGTAAAGGATCCTGCATTTGACCAAATTTTGGAGAGCAAAGAAAAGGAAGCTTGGGAATCCTTCAAGGGTGTTGTTCATGGATTTTTAAGCAAAAAAGAGATGACAACTACAAGCATTTGATGACAGTGTTCCTGCAAAAATACCGTAACCTTGGATGCAACATGTCCCTTAAGATCCATTTTCTCCACTCCCACCTAGACTTTTCCCCTCCTAGTTGTGGAGCTGTTAGTGATGAACATGGGGAGAGATTCCATCAGGACATTTCTGTTATGGAACAAAGATAGCATGACCGTTGGAATGAAGTAATGCTTGGTCTTTGTATAGGGAATCTGCGGAACTCCATCACAAGAGGCAAGCTAAAAGACGACGAAGTCATGATTCTATTCAGACACGACTTTCTGCAAAGTATTTTTCCAGCAATTTAGAACTCTTAGCATGTAATTACCAGTTTAAAAAATCAAATGCATTTTCATTGTTAGCATGTAATTAAAATGTATCCTTTTCTCTCAATTCGTTAATATGTAATACTTTCACCTTGTGTATATCATAGAAACTACAGCTAATAAAAATGTTTCATTGTCATATTTGTTTTTCTCAACCCAAAATTAGTAGGAATTGCCTCATGAAGTGCTCGAAACAAACATTATTCTTTTGTTGCCCAGTGTAAGTAATCATTACAAGTAGGTAGTAAATTTTTAAGTATTGTAAAGAAAGACTTTTTTTAGTTCCAATTTCCTAAATATAACTTTTTTATACTGTAGATGCATATTTGGTGCTTGCAGAAATTCATCATTATTTTGTCTCTAACAATGTCAGGAGTAAGAAATTTCAACGCCACCTTATAACTCCTATTGTTTTTCTTTTTTTAATTATTTACAAATCCTTCATCCATGTGTTTCTGCAAACATTTATGTGGATTAAATTTAGAAAAAGAAAATCTATGCATCATTTATATCAATTTCTCTACACAGTAATCAAGTGGAATGGCTCAGATGGTTTCGTCTGTGGCCTGGGTTCGATTACCGTGGCCAGCCTACTTGACCCATGGGATTTTACTGGGCTTTTCCCAGATAGTCAAGTGATGATGGTTAGGTTTAATTACATTTCCTGAATTTCTTGTCCTTCCATTTCCATTATAATTTCATATCACCTCTCATCTGGTGGTCTCTTAAAGGGTAACAGTGTCAGTAGGGGTCTCGGTGGTGCATGGCAGGATGATATGCTTCTGGTAAACACTTCCTCCTTCGGTGAGACAGTTTCCAGTCTCTGAACCTGGACTGATGGGACCGTTTCCAGACCACAATAGGGTGGGGTGACGGTTGTACTCGCCTGCCACAGAATTTACAAATGAAAAAATTTAAGGACACTGCCCTTTGCACTTTGGTGACTCCTTGGGAAGGCCGCCCTCTGTCACCTCTTGCCTCATCATTCCTCCAGGGAAAACAGACAATAGATCAAGTTTAAACCTCCATACCAAATCCCCTCTGTAGCGTAGTGTAGTGCAGAGTAGTCCAGTTAAGTCCAATCCAGTACACCACTTGACTCTTAGTAAGGCGGCCCTGGTTTGATCCCAAGCATCTGCACATGCGATTTGTGAACAATGCAGTGCAGGGACGAGTTTTCTCTGGGATCTTCGGTTTCCCACACCATCATTCCAGCAACTGCTCCATTATCACCTTTCCTATCATCCATCACTGGCATTTGTTACTCTTAACAAGTATGCCAGTAAATAATTACGTGGCATGTCCGTAAAATAAGGTCTCCTAGGCGTTGGAGCCGTAAGGAACGCTATTACATGAGATCCAGCAACACTGGCATGTAGCTTGGTTTCACCCCTTCAAATCCCCACCACAACGAACCCGTTACAACCATTAGTCTTGGCTGGGCAGCCATTTGCAATGGACCTTCCTATCACTTCTGCCGCCAAGTGCGAGTTGCGTGCAGTGATCCGTTTTTTTGAGTGCCAAGGGCACTACCCCAACTGAAATTCGTCAGTTATGCGAAGTCTATGGGCTACAGTGTATGGACGTCAAAAACATGAGAAAGTGGATCAGAGAGCTCAAAGACGGACGTACAGACGTCCATGACGAACAGCGTTCTGGTCGGCCATCGGTTTCAGCCAAAACAATTGCAAAAGTGGAACAAGAAATGCTTAAAGATCGGCGTGTGGCAGTTCGCAAGCTGTGCAAACTTATCCCTGAAGTCAATAAGACTACGATTGACAAGATTTTGACCGAACATTTGCATTATCGCAAGGTGTGTGTGAGCTGGGTTGAGCGCTAGCTGCGCAACTTGATGGGAGAGTGCTATGACAAGGGTATACAAAAACTGCCACAGCGCATGCAAAAGTGCATCGATCACAATGGTGATTACATTGAAAAATAGCTGTAAGTTCTGCCTTTCAATCAATGTAACATTCATTGACAATAAACATGTTTTCTATATTAAATAAAATTGGAGACCTTATTTTACGGACACGCCTTGTGAAAAGATCGTGCGTGATTGGAGGAATTTAGTTAACAGTGATGTCAAAATTAACTGAAAAATCTTTTGAAGCTGTTTTTTGACAAATATTTTTTTTTTTAATTTAATTGAAAAGATGTTTTTTCTAAAAATACTTTTTTAGATTTAGGGGGTCTTGATACCAAAGTCTTGGGTGTAATGCAATACTTCTCATACTTCCTCTACGTAAATTATAGTGGGAAGAGAAAATTATGTAAATTCAAATCCTTTAACAAAACAATTACAATATCTCATGATAGTCTGTAAAGCAATATACAATTTTACAAACAAGTTTTTTTATACAAAATTTTCCTGTGGACTAAAATAAAAGTGTTTGAAGTGCTTCAAGCTAAAAAGTATACAGCAAACTTTCAAGCCAATATTACTTGATAGAGTATTGACGTGTATCGACCTTCAGGTGACCAGCACTGTGATCCTCTCTTATCTGGTCAATTAGAAGAGTGAAATATTAGGAAGTTGATGTACATAAGTTACAAAACATAAGCGATTGGAAGCTGCGTGTGTCTATATGATATGTTTTCTTGCGCCTGCCGATGTATGACACATTGCTGTCCAGAAGATATGATTACATCTGAACAGAGTATACAAGAGTATACATACACTGGGCTCGCCGTATATGTACGATAAGCTCAGGTAAACATCTCTGTGTTGCAAATTTTTCTCGATACACTTTCTCGCTTTGCCATGTAGTAAATCTAATGACATTGAGCTGTGGCTTTTTAAGCACACTATCTGTCGGGGCCATGTTTAAACCTGCAACCTTAAGACTAATAGGTTAGCACTTAACCAAATGAACTACTTAGACCATACTGATGATTGTTGATGATTCCACATATTTATGTTAATGTTACTGGATCATACTACTTAGGTTTAAGAAAGATATAAATGTAATGGTTTATATAA
Organism: Mantis religiosa; assembly: GCA_030765055.1. Taxonomy (NCBI): domain Eukaryota; kingdom Metazoa; phylum Arthropoda; class Insecta; order Mantodea; family Mantidae; genus Mantis; species Mantis religiosa. Next base: position 16,198,499 of record CM060957.1, read on the forward strand.
AAACACTATAGTTTTATTTCAGTTGGACACTACTTGGCTTCAAACAGGAAAAGGAAACACAGAGCAATGTTAAAAGGAAGTGACTAATTACAGAATCAGCTGTGACCAAAGAGCACATACACTGATACCGTAAAACCAATTTCATGTTTGTTGTTGTGACTTCAGGCTTGTTAGTATTCAATAACACTTTTACTGAAAAGGGAGCTTATGTGATTTAAATGGAACTTTACTCCCAATCCCAAATACGCAGAAAACTTAACACAATTTCTGGAAAAAAAAAAAAAAAAAAAAAAAAAAAAACACCAAGACCTACTCTAGGTACTCTACTCTTGCCCTACACACAGCTAGAGAACAACTTCCATTAACTGACGTCCGAGGCTTAAAGTACTTACATGCATGATTGGAGGAATTAGTATCAGTGACATCCAAATTAATTGAAAAAACTACTTGTCACTTTTTGACACTTTGTAACTTACATTTTTATATTATTGAGGGACTAGTTTCAGAAGCTGTTGCATCCATTTTCAAATTAGAACTTTGAGGTTGAAAAAGGATGCAACAGTTTCAGAAACTAGTCTTTCAATAATATAAAAACATAAGTTATGAAGCATCAAAAACTGACTGCAAGTAGTTCTTGTTTATATGTGTTTGGAGGAATTTAGTACCAGTGACGTCAAAATTAATCGCAAAAACTATTTGTAGTCGATTTATTGACACTCGCCACTTACTTTTGTATATTATTGAGGGACTAGTTTCAAAGGAAATCGCCTCTATTTTCAACCTCTTTCCAACTAGATTCTGTTGTCTGCTCTCTCTCTCTCTCTCTCTCTCTCTCTCTCTCTCTCTCTCTCTCTCTCTCTCTCTCTCTCTCTCTCTGGTGGTGGAACTATGAACTTCTTTGTCAAATTATCTACTGGTGGGATTTCAAAGTTCATTACGCGATGCTTATTTTTCCACATGAATATGTTCTCCCATGTTGTCATTTTAATTTTGGTTTATCACTCCTTTTATTAATTTTGGATTTGGATCAATGTCATGATTTTCATTCCAAAAATGAAATGCTACTGTTGACTTTTCTTGTTTCAATCTGATGTTTATAAAGTGCTCTTTGACTCTGGTTTTTAGATTTCTTTTAGTTTGACCTATGTAGCATTTTTCACAATTTTTACAACTTATTTGGTATATTCCGGATCTGTTAACTGATGGGATTTCATCTTTTGTTTTTGAGTTTAGCAATTTTAAAATTGAGTGTCTGTTAATAGGTGCCAAGATTATATTTTGTTCGTTGAAGATCTTTTTAAATTTATTAAATGTTTTTGGGTGATATGTGAATGCCCTGAATATGCTGTTGCTTTCTTTTTCTTTTGTAAATGTGGTTGCTTCCTTAATGATTTTCTTTAGTTAAGCTTGGAAAAACCCATGGAAAAAGAATATTTCAAAGAACAAAAAGCCATACTGTACATAGAAGAAAATGGATACAACAAAAGTCTGGCATTGAAGAAAATTAGAAAAGCCACAAATGGTGTATCTTGAATGCGAGAGCCCCTAGTGGTTTACCAGAAAAATATGTGAATCAATTGGAGAATTTAATGTCACAATGGCACACTGGCCATGGTAGCTCAATGGGTAACAGCGACTGGATGGAAACCAGGAGATCCATGGTTCACATCCCGTCCATTACATTGATTTTTTCAGTTTGACTCTATCTATTCAGAACCTTAGCCTATACATGGCTAGTGTAAAGGAACAATTAATTTCCATCGATTAACTAAAGTTTTCCAACCTTCATTCAAAGATTCAACATTTAAATAGCTCAGAAGATGCAATAAACAACAGCTTGTCATGCACATAATGGTACCATCACAATTTAAAAAAAAAAAAGAGTTAGGTTTTTGATGTTTATAAAATGGATCAAACTGATATTACTGAGTAGTTCAATCAATCCCTCAAAAGGAAAAAGATTTTTGAAAACATGGGAGAGAATTAATTTCATAGTTGAAAGCAGCATTGCTGGTTCTGTATTAAACATTGTTTTAAAAGTGCAGAATGCTGATTAAAATTAATTTAAGAAGTTATTTGAGTCATTATTGTGCTGCACACATGCAAAGTAACAGTAGTTAATCTCTTATTTAACTTTTTTCTGGATACATTAACAGTTGATTATATAAACCTTACACATTAACAATTCTTAAAGTTGTCATTAGATATTTCGTCTTAAACAACAGAGTGCAAGTAAAACTGCTATAACTTGAAGGTGTAACAGTTGTAACTGCAGGTATTCTTACTAGTAATCTTTTGAAACCCACTGACAAATTATATTTAATATAACATAAATATTTCACTGATAATACTTATAAATGGTTTGGTGATCTACGGCATAAAGCAGATGTACTAAAAACTGTAAAAGTTTCCTTAGTTTATTTGTTCTCTGTGAATGTTCTGGATTGTATTACTGAGAATATAATAAAATATACCAAATGCTAGCAATGGCTTTTTTATGCTGACATCTCACGACCATCTCTTGTTTTTTCGATTACTTTCTTTTTTGTTATTTGCCTAAATAAATATTTTTGACGTTTGTTGGAAAAATTAGATACTTCACCATTCTGAGCGAAATCTAACAACATACATATCTTAACTGGCTCTGCGGAAAGGCTATGGATTGTATATACCACGCTTTGTCTTAAAGTTAGTGCAAGAATAAAAATAAACCTGACATAAGACTTGTACCTGATGTGTACTTTCACGAACCACCTGTGACACAGTTTCGCGCAGCTGAGCTGCCATTCCTGGCTTTCCCAGTCCTCTCGTAAATTTTCTTTCACTCATTTTGCTAATGTCATTTCGAGCCACAAAATCGCCACTTTCCATTCCAGCCAAACTTCACATTTATATCGAACATCATTTTAACCGGCAGCCATTCTTCCTTCATTGAACATGTTTATACTTCATAAAACAAACGAAGAAGTGAGTTTTGGATGGCAGCACATGGTAACCATGTCATTACAGCCAATATAACAATGTAGTTTACGTTCAAATCATAGGTTCCTAATAAAACGAAATGGTAATGTATGAAGTGCATTTATTAAAAATTTTATGAGATACTGTCATAGGTTTAGTACTTCTTATCTCAAGACGCTTTTAACAATTTCAAACTTTGGCAACCTTGTTATTGCGTAAACGACTTCGAAAATGGAGGACGAGCTAGAGGACAGAGTTCTTTATCAGACATATATTTCCCACATGAAACTTATTTCGCGCTTTGCAGTGGGTTTACCACTGAATTCTGCCCCCATTAGTTATTTATGGCGCCTTTTGAGGATTTATATTTTGAAGCCAGAAGTCCTAATTTTTAGTGCTGTGTTATTCGTGATTTTAGTATATTTACAAGCTGTAGATGTTTGGAGTCGCACTTTATTAGGAAGATTAACTTATACCATTGGACGTTCTACCTCCAAGGTTCAGCGTCTACAATATTTTGTGAATGGATCAGTGTCAGGTGGGGAAAAGCTGAGCTGGGAACTTAAAGAAGGAAATGTCGCAGCATATGCCGTTCAAGGACGACGACCCCGCATGGAGGATCGCTTCGTAGTTCACGAAGATATAAATAAAACTGGCGTGTCACTGTTTGCAGTATTTGACGGTCATGGTGGAGAGGTAATTGATGAATGTTAACTATTTTTACACATATTTAATGTCCAACACATAACTTATAAATAAGGGAACATAATCATGGCATTGTAAATAATACCCTGCTGTGCACTTTTACAGTGCACTTGAAATTCATTTACGAATTTTCATTTAAGCTTATATATACTGAATTTGCAAATGAGAAGTAAAATGCACATCTAGCTAAGTCAATCTTAGATCTATCTATATAATTACAATTTTTATTGTTTACAGTTTGCAGCAAATTATGCCCGCGACAAACTAATGAAAAATCTAAACAACAAAGTGGTAGAATTGAAAACCTTAATTGCAACTGGAAACAAACCAGTGTTGAAACCTAAAGAACCTGAAAATGAAAAAAAGCAAGAGCAAGATAAAAAGCCTGATGCAACAACTGTGGAACGAAAGAGCAGCTTCAAGAAAAGCGCATCCATGACAGATGAATGTGTGAAAAAGAGTGCAACAGTAACAGATCCAGAATTACTAAGTCGCTTGGATTCACTGTCCCGACCCATTACAAGAGAAGTTCGCCCTTCTAAGGATCCTGTGGTGTCACCAACAGTTCCTGCAGAGAGCTACTTGGATCCCAATGGCAAGATAAACTACAGGCGACTTCTTACTGATGAAGTACTTGCTGTAGACAGACTTCTAGTTGAAGCAGCAAAGAAAACAATGGATGTTGCAGGTATGCATTGTTCATAAGATCTATTGCTTTTTTTTTTGATAAAGAGAAGTTCAAGGATATATGCACGGTGTATACTGTATGTCAGATACTTCAACCCTGATGCAAACATCTGAGAGAACAGAGAGACAGGTTGCTGTTTTGAATCAGCAAAGGTATGCAAATAAAACATAACACAAATTACCTTTCCCAAGCCAGTCGAGGACCATCATCTCTTTTCCCTCCCAGATGTTTACATCAGGATTAAAGTAGAGTTAGACTGAAAAATTCAATGTCATATCCAGGATTTGAAACCACGGATTTCCCAGGCTCCTTCCAGTTACTCTTAACCATTGAGCTACCATGGCTAACATGCCAGCATTACATTAATTTCTCCAACTGACTCGTATGTTTCCTGGTAAACCACTAGGGGTTCTTATGCACAATAACATACGCACCGTTTGTGGCTAGTTACTATGCTGTAGTAATTAAGTCACATGTTTCACAGTCAAAACACTGTTAGGTTAATTGATGGAAATTAATGGTTCTTCCGCACTAGCCATTTGTAGTTTTGGATAAGTAGAGTCAGACTGAAAAATTCAGTCATGCTGGCATGGTAGCTCAATGGTTAAGAGCAACAGTACAGAGACCGGGAGATCCACAGTTCAAATCCATGTTTTGGCATTGGATTTTTCAGTCCAGCTCTACATACCTATCCAAACATTAGCCTACACACACCTAGTGTGAAAGAACAATTAATTTGCAGAATTGAACTAGTCTGACAAATTATAACGTGTTATGATATAGGGGGTGGGGGTTGGAGTTTGAATCTTGTCCGTTGTGAGTTGCAGGGGCAAGATTTTCAGCAATGTTGCTTTAGAATATGACCTCTCAAGGCAGGTTTCACACAATGTTGTAAAGAGCACTAAAATTGGTCAGATCTACAGTTTTTGGCCCTTAAATATGAAAAGTAGTTAACATGAATCGGAAAAGCTATTTGTAGTCGGTTTATTCACACTTCATGACTTACGTTTTTATATTATCAAGGGACTAGTTTCGGAAGCCATTGCCTCTATTTTCAACTTTGTGACAAAGTGTCAATAAACCGACTACAAATAGTTTTTCCGATTAATTTTGACGTCAGTGTAACTAAATTCCTCCAATCACACATAGTTAACATGTTTGCGATTATATACTCTGGCGTGATTTATTCAACTTTGGGCAGAACATCTTTAAGACCAAATTATAGATTAAACATATTTTCCAGTCTTATAGACCATGTTCTAGTGGGTTTCAAAATCCCCACTAGGCCACTACCTGCAAGCCTCAGAAATAGGTTTAATCTTCAGGACATCAATTCTGTTCTACAGCTGGTACCTGACGTTGCTCATTAACATCGTCCACTATGGCAGGCCAACCTAAAGCTACATTAATAGATTTTTTCCCTTTGTTTATGGAAATAAATGTCATATAACTCTTAAGCTCCATTCACAATGAAAAGTGCAGGTGCAACTTAAGTGTAACTAATCGTGATCTGATATGTTATGCTATCTGCTGTATAATCATGATGCTCTTCCATGTGTCATTTTAAATTAGTTTTTATAGTGAGCACTGACGATACATTGAATAAAATATTTGGGTAGGAAATATTCCAGTGAATAAGATATAATCATGAAATAGAAGAATTAATAAATAAGCAAGATATTACAATTACTTTCTTGGAAGTGTTGAAAACAGTGTTGTTATGATAAATTAACTTTAAAGAGAGTCGATTAAAGACACTAGACAACACTTACTTTTAAATTTTTCCGGAACTAGTTTCGGAGGCTTTGCCTCTATCATCGGCCGGCTCTCGACTGATTCTCGTTGGTGTAGCTGACGATACCTTGTCACAGGTCTCCTCTGGTGGCGGCTCAAGGAACTTGCTGAACAAATCCTTCTGGGGGATGTCGAAATTGAATACTTTGTTCCTATTTTTTGAAATGAAGATTTGTTCCCATGTGGATAGTTCTTGTTTTCCTGATGTATGTTTCAGTAGTTTTGGTTCTGGATTTATGTTGTGGTTTTTTTCCCAAAAATGTGTGGCAACTGCTGATTTTTCTAATTGTTTATATTTTATGTTTCTAAAGTGTTCCTTTGCTCTTGTTTCTAAATTTCTTTTTGTTTTTCCAATATAAATTTGACTACAGTCATTGCATTCAATTTGATATATACCAGATTTTTTGTTTGATGGAATAGCATCTTTGATGTTTGAGCAAATTAGGTTTTTTAAGGAGAAATGGTTGACTGGTGCTAGTTGAATATTTTGTTTTTTGAAGACTTTTTTGAATTTATCATAGGCCCATGGATGGTAAGTGAATTTTTTGAAAATCATATTAGTTTCTGTAGATGAGAGAGTTGTGGTTTCCTTTAGTAGCTTCTTCTTTTTTGCTAAGCTCACTTTTTTGTCCACTAATGATTTGGGAAAGTTATTTTTTTGTGCTATTTCAATTATTTTGTTGTATTCTGTTTTGTATTCTTCTGCTGTGAGAGGGATGTTTACCAGTCTGTATGCTAAACTATTGAAGATTGCCTGTTTGTGGGATCTTGGGTTGTAGCCATTAGCTTTTATGTAGTTGTCTGTCTGCGTTGGTTTTCTGTAAATGCCAAAGTTTAGTCTGTTTTTATTCCTCATTATTTTTAGATCCAAAAATGGTAAATGCTCGTCTTTTTCTATTTCTACAGTGAATTTGATGCTTTTTTCTTGGATATTTAAAAGTTTTAGTGCATCACTGATGTGTTTTTTTGGTACTATGGCAAAGATGTCATCTACATATCGTTGCCAGAGTTTGAACATCCAAGGGAAACCTTTGTTGATCCTTATTTCTAATGCACTCATGTACAGATCGGCCAGGAAGGGTGATAGTGGGTTGCCCATTGCTAACCCTGAAGTTTGGTGATAATATTTTGTTTGAAACTGGAAGAAATTTTGTTCTATGCATAATTTGGTTAGTTCAATGTAGTCTGAAATTTCAGATGATGCCATTCCAAGTGATTTGAGCCATTTTTCTATCAACGGTGGGAGTTGATTAACTGGTATGCTGGGAAACAGTGATTTAACATCAAATGAGACTAGTGTGTCCTCTTCTTTTAGTTTCGTTATTGATAAGTCCGCAATAGCAGCTCATTTCTGGTCTGAAAATCATGAAATTGAAGATAGCACAGAATTACTAAAATATGTACAAAAACATAGTGAACTCGTCATATGGGAGAGGATATACATAGAAAAACATAAAAACCAACTTATGAACTTTGAAATCCCGCCAGAAGAGAATCCCACATCACTAAATCAACAGATGGCAGCAGCAACCCCAGAATTACCCACACTGCTGGATCAAGCTTTAGTCGCATAAGAGTCATAGATGCAAACGATGATTTGCGAAACATGTCCTCAAAATAGGTACGAAAGTGAAGAAGATGTGTAATAAATACGACTCATCTAAAAATTAATAATTTTTCGCTTCACTGTGGTGTTCCAATACATTTAAATCTCGATATACTATTATTTGTTCTGTGCAGTAAAAGTTTAAATTGCTGATCACTAATTGTTTTGTATTACAGGAACAACTGCACTGATTGCTCTCCTGGAAGGTTCCCGTTTAGTAGTAGCAAATGTTGGTGACTCCCGAGGAGTGATGTGCGACAGTAAAGGAAATGCTATTCCTTTGTCATTTGATCATAAACCACAACAAGTAAGTATCAATTATATATGTCTTTCTTTAAAGGGATTTGAGGAATGATGTTACATTAATAGGAAAGTAGAAAATCTGCAACAGGGTTTTAGAAGACTAACTGTTTTAGCAATGTATGAGCACTCACATTCTTATTTCTGCAGGGTTCTGGTAGAAACAGGTAAAATTTAAATAATTACTCCATTTTGTGTCTTGTAGTGTTTATTAAATTTCAGGTACTGATGTTAAATATGTTCAAAGGTGCTGGATGCTGTAGTTGGTAAACTGTAATGGCTTCAATCAGGAAAAGGTTTCACATGTACAAAATACTGTATATATTAATTTGTCCACAACAATTTTTGCCCGTTATTTTTCCCTTGATTATATTGACAATGTTTTTCAAATTAATGATATTATCTATGATATCCCATTAATTTTTTATTTTTATGGTGATAGTACTTTTAATATGTTTCCCTTTTATTGTAATTATACAATTTAAATTATCAATAAATTAAAATGTGTGAAGATCACTTCTTGAAGAAATTGGCCAGATTTAAGCCAATCATGTGACATTTGGTTTGCCACACCCACTATCAAACAGCAGTCTCTACATCATTCATTCACTGAAGATGAGAGTGACATTACCTCTTGAAAGCTTGGAAATGTTTTCAGATTCACCTAGCTGATAGCCGGAGAGAAGATATTTTTATTGACTTATGTAAAAATGAGTTGGCCATTTGTTGTACAGGTTATAGATTTTCAGAATTTGGAAGAGTGTTGGGGTAGGGGAGGCTAATATAAAGAATACATCATATTTAAGTGAAAGTTTGCTTTATAATTGTTAGTAGCAAGGGAGCTGAAAATTTAGTTCCAACAGCACAAGGCAGAATTCAGCATAAAACTCCTCTAGATCATTGTACAATAATTTCATTAAGACTATGAAGGATAAATAAATTAATAAAATTATTAGTTTTAGCTTTAAAGACCCACACATTTTTCTTCAGGTATGGCAGCTAGTAAGAAAATGTCATATTATGGCTATGGAAACATACGAGGTATGTCCAGAATGTAAGTTCTGTTTAGTAATAAAATTAAATTGTGTACAGATACAGAAAAATTATTTATTGCACAAAATTCTACAACTCTTAAACTACTTTTTCACATAACTGCCAAAATTTTGCAGGCATTTGTCATAGCGAGGCACAAGTTTTTGTATGCCTTCTTCATAGAAGTTTGCCGCCTGTGTCTTCAACCAGTTGGAAACATTTTGTTTCAGCTCTTCATCATTGTTGAAGTGTTGACTGCCAAGGAAAGATTTGAGATGCAAAAACAGATGAAAGTTGCTAAGAGCGAGGTCAGGACTGTACAGAGGGTGGTCAAACATGCCCCAGCCATATCGCTGTAGGATGTTTTTTGTCGCATTTGCAGTGTGTGGTCGTGCATTGTCGTGAAGAAACACAACACCTTTTGACAGCATTCCTCGGCGCTTATTCTGTATTGTGCGGCGCAATCCTAGCATTCAGAAAGCGAATCACAGATCTGATTTCACAAGAGGCGAGATTTTCAGTCAACGCCGACATTGTAAACAAGCACAACAAAGCATACGTGGCTGATCAATGGCGCACGTTTCTTCTTGATACCGAGCGTCTACTGTCCATGTGCGGAACTGCGATCGCAGCTCTGCAGCAGAGATAAATTGAAAGAGAACTTACTTTCTGGACACCCCTTGTATATCCACAGCATGCATTTGAATACAACTGCATTTTTACAGCAGAATGACAATGCCCAAAGATCTACATTGTGTACATTCATCATAATCTTAAATTACAATATATGCAATAGAAATTTCTTTTTTCTTGGAACATTTTGAATTGGACCAAATAACCATTAAAAGGGCATACATTGTTGTAAAAGGTCTTCGCTCCCAAAAATTGTATGAGTAATCCATAAAAGTTGACATGGTTACTGTAAAATAAGACCTAAAGCTTTCCTGGCGACGAATATGCTCAATTTCTTCTCGGGCAGCAAGCCAGGTGAACAGAGGATTAGAAATTGACGTTTTGGGAGTGTGCATCTCTCCCATCATCAGGATATTTATTAAATGTTATAATCACAAATGAAATACTGGATATAACACAAATATAAACAAAGCCAAAACACTATCAAAATTTTGCATTACTGGGCAAAAGACTGCAGCAAATTAAATGCCAGCTCAGGAGATGGTGTGAGTATAGAAAATTGTGTCAAAGAAACGTAACTACTTAACTTTATTATCAAGCTGTATTGATCTTTGCTTCTTAATTTGACGGATTTCCATTTTTAAGGCCAGTTTCCAAGAGGAGCTGAACTGAAATCCAGCATCACAAGTAGGCGTGCTTCTCTCGGAGGAAATGGCCAAAGCCTCCTTAATGCTAATTGGCTAATTGATTTCTAATCATCTGTTCATCTGGCTTGCTGCCTGAGAAGAAATTGAGCAAATTTACTGTAGTATTTTCTTAATAATGGGTGCTTTGTCAATAAAATAAGGTTCTCTTATCTGATCATTGTGTGCTGGTTTATTTTCAGATGCGAGAAAGAAAGCGTATTAAGGAAGCAGGTGGCTTCATCACATTCAACGGAGTGTGGCGTGTGGCTGGAATTCTTGCCACATCCCGTGCTCTCGGAGACTATCCTCTGAAAGACAAGAAACTAGTAATTGCTGATCCTGACATCTTAACGTTCGACTTGGCAGATCACAAACCAATGTTCCTCATTCTTGCCTCTGATGGTCTTTGGGACACATTTTCAAATGAAGAGGCTGTAGCATTCATCAAAGAACGACTAAATGAACCCCACTATGGTGCTAAAAGTATAACTTTACAGGCATATTACAGAGGATCATTGGACAATATCACAGTAGTTGTAATTAATTTTGCAGATAAGAAGTGGGGCTCTGCATCTATCTCAAAATCAAGATGAAGTACTGGATGATTTAGTCTCAGTTTGCAGGAACCAAAACAGTGTGTATTTAAATCAGATCTTTTATTTGCTATGAATTTGTTTGTCAAAAAATTGCTTTTTAGGAACAGTACTGAGAGAATGGAAATGTTAACTGTGTTTGAATGTTAAGTACATATCACTGATAAAACAAAAAAACTATGTGTTCGTTGTTTCCTCGACTATGTTGGCCTGAGGGTGATCAGAAGCTTGTACCTTTTTTATACAGCTTTATGGACTTAGTTTCATGTTAGGACCAACTTCCAGTCAATGCTGAGTTGCTTGTTACATAAATATTTTTTGTAAAATACAATGTTATTGTACAAATGTAATTATTGTTCCAGGCCCGATTCGGGCTGTTACGCTGTGGATTCTTATTGTTCCATTAAGAGTTGCTCATTTTTTGTGCAGGATTTCAGCTTGCATTAATTGTTTGTAAATTGCATGGTTGAGATTGGCAGTTGAGGTTGTATTTTATGTAAAGTTTAGTAGTTTTAAGGTATTAAGAAGATCTGGTTTAAATGAGAGTTAAGAGATTCAGATAATTATTATTGTTGAGGCCTGAGTACTATATGCGTGCGATATGAAGAGCAATCGGGTTGCAAGTCCTTCTCGCTTCTTCCCCTCTGCCTGAACTCGTAAATCCAGCGCTCTTCATATCTTGTGCGTACGGTAACTAATGTGTGATACTTCTTGTTTGCACAAAACTGGCCCATCGTTTCTGTTCCCTTTGTTTACAAAGAGCAAGGATGTTTTCTTCAGTACCAGTGAAATAACATTTTTTATATATTTAATGTAATATATGAATTGTATAGAACGATATCAAAATATTTATTTTTGTGACAAATGCAATTTACACTGTTTTGATCCATTCAAGTGACTTTTGTCATTGTATTTTCAACATGAAACGTTTTTAAAATCTGTGATATCTAATCACGGCTATTATGTATTTATTTCTTGCTCCAGTTCTCGGTTAGGCAAAGCTGGTTCCTTAGCATTTGTAGAAAAAGCAGAGTTTCTTTAATAAAAATCAATGAATAAGAATCAGAGAGATTCTAAACATTTTTCCAGAGATTAAATTTTACATTCATGTATAAACTTTAAAAACGATTAGAATATAGGCAGCTATTGCAGATTTAAGTTCATGTTTAGAAATGTTAGTAACCTAATGAGATTAAAAACTCTAGTCTTATTAAATTTGCTGAAAGATCAGTTGCCACACTTTAGTAGTCATGGTGTGCCAAAAAAACAAAACAAAAATGACTTTGTGAAAGGGTTTCTTATTTAGCTCATACAGAAGTTTGCTCATCATTGCAGTATTTATATCTGTCCTCTAATTATGAATTTAATTTTAAGTGTACGGGTTTCCCGAATTTTATTTTGGGAATGTTCAAATATTTACATGTATGGCTATTTTGTCTTGAAAATAAATATGTAAATACCAGTTTGTGTTTTTATTTAAATCCAGTTAATCTAGCCACTATTCAACACAAGTTAAATTGTGAGGCACCCAATAGGATGACACCTTATTCATGCAAATATAGTGGTGCAATTTTCTGGAAACTATTGGCTATCCAATCTGCATAGTTGCCTAAATTTTCTTAAATGTGACAGAATTGTTTTCATGAACCATTTTTCCACAAGTCATGCTTTCTTCAATCTCTGTTGTAGATGGTCAACCACTCCTAACCTCGTCCTTTAATGAAGTCTTGCCTCTTTTAAAACCTGAAAACTAGCAAAAAATTTGCTTGGGAAGAAGCAATGTCCACAAAAGCCTGTTACAAGTGCTCAAGACTTTGGATCTCGTTTAAACTATTTTAAAATCATAGAAAATCAATGTGTGGAAGTGCTCTCTTTCCACCTCCATTCTGGCAACCATCACCACACTAGAGGTTGCATTGTAGACTGCAAGGCAGGGAGAGGGATGCATCTTTATACTTGAAAAGAATGTGGCTATCCATTGATACCGCTTGTGATGCCGCATGTAGTAAATGCAGGCATTAAACACTAAACATATCAATTATCCATTGGTGCAATACAAACAAATCAACCTTACCACATAATACAAAGGAGATACCCACAAACAAAAAATCAGGTGTGTACCGGATAAACTGCAAAGGCTGTGGCAACTTTTACATTGGAAAAACTAAAAGGAACTTGAACATTAGGCTTAAAGAGCATTTTAGCAACATCAGGAACAAAGAAATAGATAAATAAGCGGTAGCATACCATTTTTGGAAGGAGAATCATGATATAGAACGAGAAATCCACTTAATAGGTGTCCAAGGTCCAGCTGCATTAACCACGTGGGAAAAAATCTTAAAGAAATATGAAAGAAAATAGTTTAATTTCGACACTACCTTTTAAGAAAACCCACACTTCAAGTTCATCAAGATACCGACATAGACACACCTATCACCTCCAATGAGTTCACCAAACCAACATCCATTAGTCGACAACAGGTGATGATGCTAGGACGATCCTAACGAAACGCGTTCTAGGTAAATACTAGCAATAAGTGGAGCATTGAGTATTAGTTCGACTCAAAATTATATAATCAACCTTAGTTTATGTATATTTCATAACTTCCATAGTGACCCTCATAAAAACTGAAGCATATTCTTAGAAAACATGGGAACTTTTTTTTTTTAAATATAATTTATGTCCTTTAACTTTTTAAGTCATATCGGACAATGAATGGAATGGGTGAAATGATGCTCAAATGGGCCCAGGGTCCATGGAACTTAGAGCTACCCAACATACGTCTTATAGGATAAGGGAAAACCTCAGAAAAAACCTTATCCAGATAACTCACCCTGACAGATTCAAACTCAGGACTTCTTGAACGTGAGGCAGACATGCTACCATCTACACTACTGAGGTGGGCATTTGGTAACTGTTGCATGTGTTTAAAAAATATTATAAATCTTCTCTACTTAGAGGGACCAACATCCAAAGAAATTTTTGGTTCGACACACTGAAAGCAGACTCTCTGAAACTGTTCTTCACTCTGCATACCAAAGAGTAAACCAAAATGCAATGATTACGGGAAAGAAAGGCAGGAAGTCAGGTCGCAATGTACGCTAATGGGAAATAAAGTCTCAAAAAGTTAAGCTCTGAAATATGCATTAATGCAATGCAAATTAGAGAGTGAGGAAAATTAAAATTACAAATTAACTAAGATTGTCACATGAACTCATAAGCACTGTAATATAAAAAGTGAAGAGTCATTAGCATTTTACACATAATAGGCCAAGCAATATTTCAACTTACCTAGTCTAACCATAAATATTGTTACATCTTGAAAAGTGAAAAATGCAAATGCCATGCAAAATATTTTAATTGGCTTTTAGTATGTTGTACCTACAGGCATTCATCACATACAGCACCAATCACTATTCGAAATGGCCACCTTTTGCATGGAAACAGGGTCTGAGTCTTTGTGGCCACTCATCTATGGTGGAACGGATGACATCCGGGGGAAATCTGCCACTGCTGAAAAGGAATGCTTTAAACTTCCAATGGTGGGATGTCTCCTCTTGCAGGTGATGCCCTCAAGCAGTGAACGAAGTCGTAGTCTAATAGATTCAGGTCCGGACTGCTACTGGGCCAATCTTCAGGCAAAATGAGGTCAGAGACATGACGTGAAGCCATGCTTGCATTGACCTGCTGGTAAGTCCATGGTTGGTTTTGAAACCATGTGCCACTCAAGTTCTTGACATCAGGCTCCAAAACAGTGTTGTCATACATTCTGGGCAATGGTTTTAACACCATTTTCACAAAAATATAGCTGGTGGTACCAGAATAACTCACCTCACACCACACTGAAGCAAATAAAATGGGTAGCGCAGATTAGAGCAATTTATCCTCAGGGTATGCGTGTATATGTATGAGTAAGGATGGTTCTAATGACACTGGAATGCCCGTTTCAAACTGATTTAATGACTGCTTCTTTTTATCATCACATCAAACTTGAAGTTGCCAACCAAGGGTTACTTATATATCAATGTTCAGAGTTACCATATGTAGAATCCTTATTACTTGATAAAACCTAATTCATTCTTCACATACATATGAACCGACAAATATCTTCTCATCACTTCTGGTCTGCCTTTGAACAAGACAGAAGCAGATGACTGTCTTAATCGACCACCAGCCACGGACTGTGTGTGCTCACTGGGCACAGCTGCATGTGTGTGTCACTTTCAACACTTGAAAACCCTCTTTATTCACCCAAAACTCCTTTGTGAGTATTTTGTCCATTGTAATTATTAGTCTCGGTCATGCCATTATTAAGGGTCCAAACAATACCTATTCAAACGGAGTCAAAAGTGCTACCCACTGAGAATTCTGTTTCTCCCGTGTCTTTTGTTACATGACTCAACCACCTGCCCCTGCACGTGCTGTAACAAAGATACACGATTTCTTTGAAATCCATTACGATTCTTTAATCCTTTAATTTCGGTATCAACACCATCACTGAGGAGAGATGATGCAACTTTAGGAACTTCATTACTGGCTTCCCGAGATGATGCATAAACCCTGTAAAGACTCCTCAATAGTGAAAACTTTTTCATTGGTGAAGAGGATGTTCCGATGACCATTTTGAGTGTAATGCTGTAGGAGTGTTCAATATTTAAGCACACTCAGCTTCTTTAGGCATGTGTCAAGATAATGTCCTTTATGTTGGCGATAAGCCCTTAGTCCAAAGTCCTCTGACAAAAGCCTGGACACTGTCCTTTTTGAAAAGTTCATTTCATGGGACAAGATAGCCTGCTTCCAAACATGAGCCACCACTGCTTTTTGTGCTGCTGGAGTCCTGACACTGCGTGGTCGACCCTCCCTCGGCCGGTCCTTTACAGTCCCAGTTGCAGTGAATCGCTCAATGGTGCGTACACAAACATATGGCTGATTTTCAGCTTTTGTAGAATCTTGAAAATGTCACTTGGCAGATTTTCAACATTTTGCAATGCAATGACGGCTACACAATTTTCATAATCACCCCATTCCATGGCGAAACCTGGAGCTGAATACTTCCTCTTTCAAATACAATCTAACAATGGTTTAAGGTGTACACACATTCAGTTGTTTACGCACCCAACCAGATGTACAGTATGTGTCAAAAATTTGTAACAATATTTATGGCAAGACTAGATATATTGGTTCACATACAAATGCTGCCCAGGATTTAAACAGCAGCACCGTAAAGGGTTAAAGTAACAAAAGATCAACAAAGTTTTTAAATGGTAAGAAATAAATGCTCAAACTGAATATGAATTCTGATTTATCTCAATATTTCTCTATACAACAGCAAATTTCCACTGCTACAGACTGCATATATACATTTCATTTATGCATTTTAAAATTTAAAAAAAAAGTTGCAAAGTTTATTATTTGTAACTCAAGCTAAAACACTTTAAACATGTTACAAGGCTAAATGTTGTATTTATTTACAGTTTATATTATTTACTATACACATTTTTACAAGTTTAACAACTCAAAAGAAAGCAGCAAATCCAAATGATTTGTTTGTTAACTAAACAGCAACATACTTTCAGAAGGCATACACAGGTACTCACAAAAATATTTGGTCACAGTTCCACAACATTTAAAACTTTAAAGTAAAAATAATAGCAGATAAATACGTAAATATTAAAAACAGAAGCATTATTTACCGTGAAGTGTTCTTCATTTTTTAGTTTGATTTATGAGTCACTATGTTTACATTCAACTTCACTTACTTGTTGTATAATTGAAACGTTTTCAAGATCATTCGATCTCATCCTCAGCTGTTTGGTGACTAAATGAACATTCTTCTTCCTCCACTACTTTGGTGCTCCGATCCCTCTGCCATCTGGTGATAGGGGCACTAAGTTTTAATTCTTCATTTAATGCCAGGATTTCAAAATTGATAACTTTATCCCGGTTTTTGGTTATGAATACTTTTTTCCAAATATCCAATTCTATGAGTGTACTTAAAGATTTTAACAGTTTTATGTTATGGCTAATGTTGTGGTTTTCTGTCCAAAACTGGTGTGATTTCAAGTCACTTAAATATTCAGTCAACAAAACCTTGTTGAAAATGGAGGCAATGGCTTCCACAACTACTTCCTCGATAATATAAAGTGTCAATAAACCGACTACAAATAGTTTTTCAGATTAAAACCTTATTTGTGCATGTTCCCTCACACTGGTTAAATTCAGTACTTTATGCCTGATTACTTCCAGCAGGCATGATTTCATATTAGAAAGTATTTTCTTTGTATAGAAAGGCTCAATTTTGATCCATTCTTGGAGCAGTCTTTAGTTAATCTTTAGAAGAGATGGGAGTATTGAGCTACTATGGCCAACTTGCCATCATGACATTAAATTCTCCAATTGACTCATATATTTTCCCAGTACACCACTAGGGGCTCTCGCATCCGAGAGACACTGTTTGTGGCAACTTACTATTGTTAAGTACTTGAGTCTCATATTCATATTTATTCACCAGGAGGTTCTTACAGAATTTTGGGCTTCGTCAAAATAATATAAATAATTTAGATATATACAGTTGTAAAAATATTTAACTACACAGGATACATGATAATTCTATAAACATTAGTCCTTTTAACAATTAGTGTGATATTAATAAAGGTTTGAAAGCTAATACACATCATCTTAAGTCTTAAAATCCACCCAGTAGATCCGTGGTTCAAATCCCAGCCATGGCATTGAATTTTTCAAGTCGACTCTATCAATCCAATACCTTAGCCTGTATAGAGCTAGTGTGAAGAAATTATTAATTTCCACCAATTAACTTATGCATTTTCAGATATTAAATTATAGATGAGTCATATTTTTTACACATCAGCTTCACTTACGTACCTATATTGAGGACATGTTTTGCGAACTATTGTTCACATCATCAGCTCTATTGTGACTAAAGCTTGATGCAGTGGTGTGGATGGCAATCATGAGATTGAAGATAGCACCAAATTACTAAAATACTTACAAAAACATAAGAAGCTCGTCATCTTGGAGAAAATATACATAAAAAAAGCATAAAAACCAACTAATGAACTTCGTAATCCAGCCAGAAGACAACCCCACATTTAAATTCATCACAAAATCAACAGATGGCAGCAGCAACTCCAGAACTACTCACACGACTGGATCAAGCTTTAGTCACAATAGAGCTGATGATGCAAACGATAGTTCGCTAAACTATCTAAAGTATTTTGATAGCGAAACGAGTGAAGTTAAAACTCAGATTTCAAGTAGCGCTATAATGAAATATGGGGTCCCTCAAGGTTCGGTGCTTGGGCCTCTTTTATTTATAGTGTACATTAATGATTTGGCAGATAATGTAGAAAATAGAACAGTTATAAATGTCACACTTTTTGCAAATGATACAAATATTTTTATCAAAGGGGTGAATAAGGAAGAGGCAGATGTACATATTGAAAATAGTCTAAAATATATTAAAAAATGGTTTAGTGCCAATATGTTAATATTGAGTAAGGAGAAAACAGCAGCCCTAAGCTTCTATAATAAAATGAGTGAAAGTCAATTGTATCCAAAATTAATGCTGGGACAAGACCAAATACATTATATAAAAACTATCAAATTTCTGGGACTAATACTGGATGAAAATTTAAGTTGGGAAACTCACATAGAGACATTGACGAAAAAACTTAGTAAAATGTATCGAGATTTAACTGTCATTCGCACAAGAGCCGTAGATGCAAACGAAGATTTGCGAAACATGTCCTCAAAATAGGTACGAAAGTGAAGCAGATGTGTAAAAAATACGACTCATCTAAAATTTAATAATTAGTAAAATGTGTTTCTTAATCAGGGCAATTACAGGCATGTCAAGCTTGAAAGTTTGGAGAGTAGTGTACTTTTCATATATACAAAGTTTGTTGGCATATGGTATAATTTTGGGGGAAATTCTAAAGACAGTATAAAAGTATTCAGATACCAAAAGAAAATAATTAGAATCATAGCAGATCTCTCAAGCACAACTAGTTGTAAGCCATATTTCAGTAAATTAGGTATCTTGCCTCTGCCAAGTATATACATATATGAAACTCTTGTACATATGAAAGCAAGCCTAAGTTTATTCAAAACAAATTCTGAAATTCATATACACAACACTAGAACAAAGAATAATTTATTTGTGAAGTCACACAAAACAAAGATGTATGAAAATAGTTTCACATATGCTGGCTTACATCTTTACAATAAGCTACCTGAATCTATAAAAAAAGATTGAATCACAACATCAATTTAAGAAGTAGTTATTAAACTTCCTTAGAGCCAATAGCTTCTACAGCGTGGATGAATTTTTAAATTTATGAATATTTAGTTAGCTACCTTAATTGTAAATATTGTACTTAGTTTTTAATTTGACATGTCCTATAACATGTACATGTTTTAATGGATGAATCAATAAATCAAAGCAAATCAAATATGTCCTCAATATAGGTACACAAGTGAAGCTGATGTGTAAAAAATATGACTCATCTATAATATATGTTTCGCTTCACTGTGGTGTTCCAATACAGTAACATTTCGATATGCATTTTCATTTTAGTTAATTGATGGAAATTAATCACTTCTTTACACTAGCCGTATATAGGCTAAGGTTTTTGATAGAGTCAACATGAAAAATTCAATGCCATGGCTGGGATTTGAACCACGGATCTCCTGGTTTCTGTCCAGTCATTCTAACCAATTGAGCTACCATGGCCAATGTGCCGTCCTGACATTAAATTCTCCATTTGACTCACTGGTAGACCACTAGAATTTTTCATGTTGACTCTATCTATCAAAACCCTTAGCATATATACGGCTAGTGTAAAGAAGTGATTAATTTCCATCAATTAACTAAAATCATAAGAGTTAAATGATGAAGCCTGGGACTCAAGTACTTGTGATAGTAAGTCACCACAAGCGGTGTATCTCAAATGCGAGGGCCCCTAGTGGTTTACCAGGGAAATATACAAGTCAAATGGAGAATCTAATGTCAGGACGGCACATTGACCATGGTAGCTGAATTGGTTAGAACAACTGGACGGAAACCAGGAGATCCGTGGTTCAAATCCCGGCCATGGCATTGAATTTTTCATGTTCACTCTATCTATGCACTTTCATGTTTGCAACTCTAGAGTCGCCCCCAACAAGTTAGGAACCATTGAGCAGAAAACTTGGCAACTGAGAGGGTTACTTTTAAATCACAAACCTTGTAAACTCAAACCTCAAAATAATGCAGCCCTTGACAAATGAGTGGGGCAAAAGTGTCATCTTTGGAAAAAAAACTATAAGAGTGGTAATGAAGTTAACACAAATGTACCCATTTTGTTCTCTTAGAAATCTTGTCAGCCTATGTAAGACTAATGCAACCAAACTCATAAGAAAACAAAGAAAACTATGATTTGTAGATAATTATTATCCGGGCTTGTAGGCTGTGGTCTATTGGAAAATAGTCTTCCAGACATTTCGTTTGAAACTGTGTCGAACATCTTCAGTGGCGTGGCCATAACACTCTTGTTGTACTTTCGGCTGCAACTGATACGAAAACCTACTCACTACAAAACTATGATTTGTTCTTAAAAATGATATAACCTGTAAAAACTACTGTATCACATAAAAACATCTATAAATGCAGAAAAAGAAAAGATCCTTAAAAGCAACTTAATTTCACTCAAAATATTGAGCCACTATGTTTTCCACATAGCATTGCCCTAGCATCAGAAGATGAAGCATACAATGTCATCAAAGTCCAGGCGCTACTCATCACATATGCCTTCTGAAACTATATGCTATACAGAGTAACTATGCTGCTTCTCTTTCAAGAAATACTTTAATGATCTTAAAGTTATTGAACACTGCCATACTGCACACTCGTTTCATGAAGTTATACATATCTTGATACAGACACAATAAGCTCTACTTTACGTTAAACCAGCAGAACTTGCAACATTGTTTGCATGTTACATTAACTGCAATTAACTATTCTGTCTTTCCATACAACATATATATCGGATGATATTTTGAAAACTGCTAACAGCTTTTTCTTGGATGTTAAAAGAATTAAAATATAAGCTAAAGGTTTAATGACAAAAACATTTGTACCTGCTCATGCTTGTTATGCAATATTTGCTTACAATCTGAAGCAGGGCACACACTTGCAATTATTAAAACTTTAGCAAGGTTATGCTCGATAGCAATCATTAGAGGAGCTAATAACATAACATTTCACAATAACAATACCTGTAAATATAAAG
The DNA here is from genome assembly GCA_030765055.1 of Mantis religiosa. NCBI lineage: Eukaryota > Metazoa > Arthropoda > Insecta > Mantodea > Mantidae > Mantis > Mantis religiosa. Next base: position 16,219,789 of record CM060957.1, read on the forward strand.
AGTTCAAAAAGTTAGGCATAACTCAGATAAGCAAAAGAATGAATTGTCAGAATTGTATATAATGATCAAATTTCATGAATATTTTGGAGAAATTTTTTTGTGTGACGCGAGAATGTTTTCTAAGTCCCAAGTTGCAGGTATACGCATGCAAAAGCAAACAACCTGCAGGTTCTAGCACTGCAGCCAACATGAGAAAGATGTCAACACTTGTAGCCAACCTCTGGAAAAATGCTCCAGACATCTGTCCAACAGAGTAAGACATGTGGATACAATCAGCAGGTCAGTTTTGGAAAATACTGACCATGTTTCCTCTCAGGTTTTATTGCTTTACAAAAGAAGGTTTGCTGTCCAACAGAAGTACTTATTGTACTGTTAGAAGTGTGTGCAGTCTTCGAATATTTAAGATTCGTTCAGTACGTTGTTGAAAATCGGAAAATGGCTCGACAAATTTGTAAAATGGACTTGTCCTTCTATTTCAATAATGAGGAGGCCTACATTCAATTATTATTCAATGAGGGTCTGCTTAAGACACAGATGTTGTGTTCCACATGCAATGCCACCCAAAGTGTATTGCTAGTTAGTGTAAATTAGTGTTTAGCGCTCATTATGGAGAAACAAGGATAATTTGGCTGCACTGAATTTTTCAATATAGCTATATATACAGTAAGTAAATAAATAAACAATTGAGTTATGACTTCAGTAACATTAAAAGAATGCCCTCCAGCACGAAGTTTCACTAAAAAGTAAAGAAATCATATTAAATATCATAGCTGTATATAAAAACATCACAGTTGTATAAAAAGTGCAAAGGACTTAGAAAAAATTGCCCCATCACATATTAGAAAGAAGAGCCAAAATGTCTTTTGTATTTAGTATTATTGTGCACGTCTGTACATCTTCCACCATCTCATATGTGCAGTCACCCAGTTTACAGCAATATATCCTCCCCTGGATCTCTCTTTAACCACATGGTTGGCAACCCACTACTCCCTAGGCATGTTACACAAATTTGTTTGTGCGATAGCAGCACATTGACCTGCCATTTGTTCCCTTTATGAACAATATGAACATGTTATACTTATCTCTTGTTATAAAAGATGTTCAAAATGGTGTTTCTTGTATCTTTATAAAAGCCTGGCAAATGCTGAATACTTTAATGAACTCATCACAAATTTCTATGGCCAAAATATTTTCCATTTAATCAAGTGTTTACCTTAAACTTTCATACTTAAGCATTCTCTACATATAGTCGTCACATGGATTTAGATCAGCTAATTATTCTGTCAACAGAAATTTTCTTGGACTTCTTTCCATGACAACCTCTATCTTGTATAATGTTTTCTCAGTTAGAACTGTCTACATTTCTTTTTTTTTTTCTTTTTCTTTTTTTTGTCTAACACAATGTTTGTAACAGCTTATAAATTATGATTTGTTATTAATAGTGACATCAGAGAATTTCTATTTCACTTCAAGCTGAAAGTCCACATGTGACTCTAACTGAGCAAACCATAACACAATAAACACGCTGTTCTGTAATTCCTTTCATGGAAGTGTTGAAAACAGTGTTGTTGTAATACATTAAATTTAAAGGGAGTCGATTAATGACACTAAACAACACTTACTTTTAAATTTCCTGGAATATGTTTCGGAGGCTACTTTCCCGCAACGTCAACCAGACATCGACTGGTTCTCAGTGGTGTAGCTGACGATATTTTGTTGGAAGTCTCCTCTGGTGGCAGTTCAAGGAACTTGCTGAACAAATCTTTCTGGGGGATGTCGAAATTGAATACTTTGTTTCTATTTTTTGAAATGAAGATATGTTCCCATGTGGACAGTTCTTGTTTTCCTGTTGTGTGTTTAAGTAATTTTGATTCTGAATTTATGTTGTGGTTTTTTGTTCCCAAAAATGCGTGGTAGCTTCTGATGTTTCTAACTGTTTGTATTTTATGTTTCTAAAGTGTTCCTTTGCTCTTGTTTCAAAGATGCCATTCCATCTAACAAAAAATCTGGTATATATCTGATTGAAAACATGACTGTAGTCAAATTTATATTGGAAAAACCAAAAGAAATTTAGAAACAAGAGTGAAACAATGAGATATGCACCATTAGTGGTGACTTACTACTGTAAGTACTTAAGTCCCAGGCTTCATAGTTAAACCACTATTATTAGTCACGCACTAACAGGGATGAATGTACGGGTGGGTTATTGTGATACATGAGCCGTGAATTCTCTTGCCACATTTCAGACCATTTAGTTCTCACATTTTCTCACAGTCATTGCAACACATCCTGATAGTACCATCAATTAACAGTTTGTCCCAGTGGCATGAATTCATAATAAATTAATCCTTCAAAGTCAAAGCAAACTAAGAGCTTGACTTCGACATTTGACCTGACCTGACAAGCTTGTTTTGTTCTTAGAGAACCTTTTCTGACCCATTGTAAAGATTGAACCTTGGTCTCAACATCATAACTATAGATTTATATCTCATCACCCTTTATGATTCTCTTTAAAAAAATCTCATTCTCATTTGCACAAACCAAATGCTCTTCACAAATTGTGAGGCAATGATCTTTCTGGTCTTGACTCCTGAGTTGTGGGATGAACTTGATGAACATGATGCATTCCAATATGCTATGTCAGGATATCATAACATGTTACAACTGAAATGTTACATTCTTCTGCAATCTCTTGGACAGTCAGCCTTCGATTGACATGCACAATTTCAACATTCCTGACATGAGCGTTGTCGGTAGACATCAAAGGACGCTCAGGACAAATGTCATCTTTAACTTCAAAGCTGCCAGGTTTCCAGATGAACTAAATGCATGTCGCGAACCCGATCGCGATAACGCGGCTTGTGCACACAAAGGAACTGATAGGCAGCACGGAGATAAAGAGTATGCCAGAACAAATAAATATAGCATGGAGATAAAAGACTTGCTGGCACAGATAAAGTTTCCCGTCTAGAAAATTTGAGTTTTGTCTGGTGACAGAACATTCAATTTCTTGATTGTTACAGAACAGTTTTGAATTATCAATGAGATATTTAAGGAAGCAACGACTTGCCAAGAATAGTAGTAAACAGTTGTAAACAGTTCGTAAGGACAGTCGTAAACAGGAGTTGTAACAAGAGTGTTGTAAACAGATGTAATCAGAACGCTGTTTGTTGTGGTCAACAACCTTGGTAGATTGTAATTGTGTAGGTGACATAATACTGTTACGTAAGGATTTAACAGAGTGTATTTCTATGGAAATAAAGTACATTTTGAATTTCTGCAACTCAGACTTTTAATTCTACGAACCCACAAAATCACAATATATATGTATTGTCAATGATCACACTGCCGTGTTGGAGCTGCGACAAGCCAATGCTGAGCGCACATGGCAAGAAAGAAAGAGACAGAGAGTAGCACGCAGAGCTGGACGCTTGCTGAGAGAGAGAAGAGAAAAGTCTGGAATTTTCCGTTTCTGATGCTGTCATGATTGTTATAGAATGGACTACTTCATTCTAGAACAATGACTGGGAGGTATAATGGCAAAGTGTGAGAAGAGCCAGTTGTTGTGTTGTGAGTTGTGTGATGTACTGCAATGGAATATTTAATTTGTTTACATGTGATAAAGCACTGAGTAGACCTTAAAGACAATTGATTGTCAATATCACGTCTTTTTTCTGCTGAAAGGATTGTACAAGTTTCTGTTTACTGCAATAAAGAGTGTTTTAAAGTTCTGCAAACCAGACTTTTGATTTTACCAACCCACGAAGTCACGGTATATACACTAATATACAATATTTGCATCATAAATTTTGATTTGTTGTCTCTGAGCAACCTTTGGAAGAAAAAAGGAGATGCTCTGATCTTTCTCCTTCAACCTAGACTGTCCATTTTTGTTGATGTTAATGTGATGAAGGAATTTCTCTATTTATCTTCATATAGCCAAATTAAAAATGCCATCCACATAACTCCACCATACCTTAAGTTTGTGAACGGTGGATTCAAAGACTATTTCTTCAAATGCCTCCACATAAAGTTTGGCAACCACCAGCCTAGGGGACTATCTATGACAATTCTTTCTGCTCATAATAGTTAGCTGTTCACAGAAAATAGCCATTGTGAGGCAATGACAAAATACAGAAGATGTAGAACAAAGTGTCTTCTGTAGGAACCTTTGTGAAAGCGAGGTCACATTCAAAACTTATAAGTAAATCTACCAAGGAATACAAGTTCAGAAAGTATATTCTACTAGATCAAGTCTAGGCATGTACACAGTACTGCCATAAGTTCTGTCAGTACTTTCAATACATATAATTACTAAATAAAACAATGCATACTCATTTATATACATATATTCTGAAAGAACACAGAAAATGCTATAAATTGATTCAATTCTTATTCAAAATGATCACCACATGCAGCAACACAGCGACGAAGATGTTCAGACCACTCATCAATAGCTGTATGAATCGTGTCCAGTGGAACTTTTTTTAACATCTCAATATTGCAGTGCCATTTTTGACATACTATCGCCTCATTGAGAATAATCCAATGGATTGAGAATGCACTTCTGAAGCTCCTCACCAGGAATCCGCCCATCATACCATGACAGAAGCGAAGTGATGTCCTCGCTGCACACACGACAAAATTGTTTGTCTACGCAAAGGCTTGCGTCGAATCCTTGCACCAACAGTATTCACCACTTCTTTTGTCCGTACACTTCTAGGACTGCCCCATCTGAAACGATCAACAGTTTGACCCATTTGTTTAAACCATGCTATTGTCCGAAACACAAATCGTTCATTGATACCGAGCGATTTCAGCGATAAAAAATTTCCTTAGCTCGCTTTCCTTAACGAAATAATGTCAATACAGTGATACAGTTCTCGTATATTTCCCAATTCATCTATCACTCGCCTCCTTCTGGTACACTGCCAGCTGGTTACTCATGCTGCAGTAAAGGTCACATTGTAGATGACATACAGTGTTGCCACGCTTCTTCACTTGCAATTATGGTTCTAGAGTGAGTCTGGATTTTACTGACAGAACTTTTGGCAGACTGTGTATATTGGTTCCATAGTAGTTACAACTAGCAGTGTTCTTTGTGGAAATGTACAAGTTCAACTGAGACACTGTACTTCTCATACCATAAATGTTCTTTCAATACATTTCTCCTCCACTGAAGGCATTATCAAGAAACTGTTGCCTAGCTAGAAGCTTGGTGTTCCAGCTGATCATGGTTCTGCAGAGACAAGACATCCGGCGGTGATCCATGAGGCTATAAAGTATTTTCATGTAACCGGTTCTAGCCAGTTGATAATTTCTTAATAATACCTGCAGGTGGAGGCAAAATGTGCTGAAAGAGACTTTATGGTATGTGAAGTACAGTGTGTCTCATTCGACTCATAGTACAATTTTTATTATTACATTACTTCACACCATTGATTCCAATTTACCTTTTTCAAATTAATATATGATATAATTTATACCTAAGTTTACTTTGTGGCTAGCAAGTTCACCAATCTCTTGTGAAGGCCCTGGTTCACTCACAACCTAGTTTTGTAACCACTTTTTAATTGAATAAGTTAGGTTTACTACATAAATAACAACTGTCATTAAAATACAGTGTAAATCAAGTAACTTCTGGCTACTAAGTGTTTTTTTATTGTTACTCATGAAGTCTCTAAGCTACAAGAAGTATGATGGGCCATACCATGTTTCCCCTCCAGGTTTGAAGGGCCAATGCCTGTGATGCGGATGTAATGGTTGGTCTGTAGTACCTGTCGCTATACACCATGAGCAGTTGCAAGTTGCAGATGAAGATGGTGGTGGCGGTGGCGGTGGTGAGGATGATGATGATGTCCCCTGCGTCGTGACTGCCTGTGACTCTGACGAGGACGACGCCTTCCGAGGAGACACCACGTTTTGCTAGTTGAGCAGTACTTTGTCCTCTTTATGAACCAGTTGATGGCGCTTAAGGTTGCCCTTCCTAGAGAATGCCATATGACACTCGGGGCAGTGATAGGGCTTCTCCCCAGTGTGCAGTCGACTATGAGTCTTGAGATGTGCATCCTGCGTGAAAGCTTTGTTACAAACAGGACATACATATCGTTTTTCACCTGAATGTATCACTAAATGTCTGGATAATGAGCTCATATATCTGAATGACTGTCCACAATAAGCACAAATGTATGGCTTAGCCGAGTCCTTACCATTGTCACTGTGTGCAGAGGAAAACAATCGTGGTATGTACTTCTTGACCCAGTCACATTCTACAGCTGTCGCATTACCATCGTGCTTCTTATAATGGTTGTGGTTTTGAGAAGGTTCTGTTAAGTTATCAGATGAAGATTTGGAATGATGGGAGTCAGGTGACAGAGAGTGTTTATCTGACTGATGAGCAATGCTGCCAACCATAACCAGTGGTGCTAGCAAATGTGTGCCTGGCAAGTTGTCAGGGTGGTACCCACTGCTGCCACCAGTCATATCAGCGCTATCCGGGGAGCTGTGGTCCATAGTAATGCTGTCTTCCTTTCGCATGATGAATGACTGCATCAACATGAAATATCAACATAAATTTGTTACAGCTGATGTTATAAATGATCAACCACAAAATATGTTTTATTAAGCAAAACAGAAGAAACAAGGCTTCACGGGTGATCAGCTGTGTCAGGTTTATGAAAGTCGAGCTTTTAGCCATCCAATACCCCATGGCCTTCTTCAGAAGTTGGAGATTTTTTCTTCACTTCGGAGTTTGAACTGTGAATGGACTGACTTCTGAATATCTGCACGGTAATGGCGACATCAGAAGAGAACCACTGACCAGCACATTAGTAAATTCAAAGAAATTCACTGTATGGAACAGCATTATACTCCGTTAGACCCTTCCAAGTTGGTGATTAATCTTATCGAACAATCGTTAAACTTTATTTCAATTTTGTTGAGTGGATTCCACTTCGCCTTGGTATCAAGATCCATACCGACCAAAAATTTTATTAGTGGCACTGAGCTGTCTTCCAGAAGACATAGCTGAAGAAGTACACACTGAAGTCAGCCTTACATTAGCAAGAGCCATGAAATCCAGAACCAATTCTGCTGAATTCAGAGTGTTGAAAACACTATGATAAGATTCGACTTTACTGTGCTTCCAGCTGATAAGAGCAAAGTCACTGTCATTATGGAGACCACACATTATGATCAGAAATTCAGAAAACTACTTGCAGATCTCTCTTTCAAGAAGCTGGATAAGGACCTGACGGCCAAGATCACCAAAATAAAAAACTCCAACCTAACGCTGAAGTGCAGAAACTTACCATTCCACATGCAGCTCCTCCATCTAGAATATATGGAATCTTTCTTTTTCTTTTTTTTTTTAAATTTTAAAAGTTCAGATCCTCAATAAGGCCATGCCTAAAGCTCGACCTTCATAAACCTAACACAGCTGATCACCTGAGAAGCCTTGATTAATAAGGCTCGCCATGAAAACTTCAAGTCTTACAAAATGGAAATAAGTTTTCTGAAGCAAAAAAAAAAAAAAAAAAAAAAAAAAAAAAATGAAATTAATTTGTTCACAATAACCTAAGACTGAGAAGCACAAATGCACACCAATAGCTATACCAAAGTGAAAAGCTGATTTTGCACATAAAGACAATCTGTTTGTACTTGATCTATGATATTTTTTCACTTCTACCAATTTGCAAACAAAATACAGATTAGCCAACATCAACGTTTAACTGAATTAACATTTTTAAATTCAGAACTATTAGTATTTCCAATTTTTCTAGACAGAGCAAGCTTCATTTATTTATTAATAGTGAACATTAACGGTCTTTGTAGTTGTTTGTTAATTTCTATTGTATTTGCTGTTCTTTATAGTATTTTTTTATATTTTATATTTTTAAATATGAAACAGCCAGTTTTGAGTTACAAACAAACGCAGAAGCAGCTTCGACTAGAAGAACCAATGCTCAATAAATCTATGGAGTTGGCATTTGTGGTCAGGATGCAAATTTACCATTTGGTTTTCCTAATTGTTATAAAAAGCTCTAGCAGCAGTTTCATGTAATAGTGGCCCTGAAAAATTTCTGAAGTGCATTATACGTATGAAGGTAATATGTCACAGAGAACAAAAATGAGAAAGCTAAAATTTGACCAAGTCTGATTTTCTACTTCCAGTACTAAAGGAAAGCATGCCATTAATTGTGATTGCTCACACTATAATACACATATATGAACACTGTTATTCTACTTTGGTTTATGTTTTCAATTCTGTGAAACAGAAATCAATTGTCTGAAGTTTCAATTTTTTCCCCCTCTGACCTTCCTTACCAATGCTGGTGTTAGGAGTCGCTCAGGTTCCCTCAGAGCGAGGGAGCCGAAGCATTTGACCTGAGATACCAGGGTTGAGGGGTCGGCCCAACGAAGAGATGAATCATGGAGCAATTGGTAAAATGATGGTGAGGGAAACTGGAGGACCCGGAGGAAACCCACCCCAGTGCCATGTTGTCCATCACAAATTTTATTTTTTGGTCACCTGGGATCAAACCCAGGCCACCTAGGTGAGAGCCAAGTGGTCTAACCACTCAGCCATGGCGTGACCAGTTTCAATTTTTAATAAAACAATTAATAACCTTAACTGTTAAACCATTGATACAAAGTGTGAAGCTGTATAGAAGAGAAGCCTGGACTGGAGTCGTCGGACTTTCTAGTAGACCTCGTGATGAAAATTTACACAAGTAACTGCAATTAAACCCTCTGCAATGGAAATGGACAAGTAGACAGAAACAGGTATGTGCTAAATTTAATAATCAACTGCATTACACGGACATAATGAATCAGAGAACTAGAATAATAAAAGCGTATTCTGAGAATTAATGCAGTTCTGTGCTGAGCTGAATAAGAAATCAAAGTTACATTTGTTTTCCTGTACATTTAAAGGAACATTTAAATACAAAATGACATTTTAGAATGCATGCTACAGGTTTATCATGATGAGATAATTTGAGAAATAAATAAAACATTAACTTGCCATTATAGCCAATGAAACAACTGATGCATCATGCAATAACAGCTGGTACTTATATTGCAGTAAATTGTTGAAGTAAGGCCTGTAGAAAGATGTTTTACATTTAAAGTACCAGAAGGGACATGATGCACATATTCCTTCTCAGAGCACTCTCAAGGAATCAGAAACAATACTAATTCAAAATACAAAGAAATTAATTGCACAAAGTTATGACGGTGCATTAGTTATGATTGGTAGCATCAATTTCCTATAGAAAATAGTTTGTGACAAATATCAATACGGCATCCTCAATAAACAGCCAAACTTGCATATTTTTTCAACTTATCTACAATTTGTGCATTTTTTCTAACTCTGCACAGAGAACAAAATTACTGGACGAAAAATACAAAAAAGATTCAAAGTATAAAAATTGAAAGAAGCATAGAGACAGTGAAGCACAAGTTAAAATAAAAGTGAATCAAGAAGATAGACACATTGCTTCAATTTCTTCTCGATTCACTTTTATTTTACACACACATAAAAAAAAAAAAAATTGCTTAGAACATCCCAAATTAGATGCAATTTTTCATTCTTGCTATGTATACACTTTGTGTGAAAACAGAGCAGGGCTTATTGTTCTTATGGATAAAATAACAGAAAATAAAAATATCAGATCAGAAAGCACCATCTCTAACGCTTTGTTCTACCATTATCTTCTGAGTGGATCAACATTTCTTCTGACTAACGTTTTTTCATAGGATCAAGTCATGATGAAATTAGTCTTTGGTCAAATGCACAAAATAAATTCAGATGCAATCAAGTTCAAGTATAACACTGAACATTACGAGAAATGTATTCGGCATGTTACAGATGGAATTAACATTATCAGAGAAGCAGAAGTCGAAAATGAACCACCTGCTAAAAGGAGAAAGGAAGCATGAAAATAATAATTTTTGTTGGATTATTAGGAAGAATTTTATTTAAATAAAGATTAAATTATTGTTTAATTATTATTAAGTGATTTGAAGAAAGAAGATCTAGAAGTTTGCAACAAAGTCACCTTGAAATCAAAACAAGATTCCAAACTTTAGGTCACATAATAGCTTGCAGACTGACATTATAAAGTTTCATCTGTATAAAATAGCTTTCTCTGAAATGCATCTCTAAGAACTGCTGGAAGTATATACTATATGCGAACGATAACTTGAGCGCTCGGGCTCCAAGTCCTCATTTGGTAAGTTTCGTCTACCTCCGTAAACACAGATGATAAATTAAATTTAATGGGAGTCGATTAATGACACTAAACAACTTACTTTTAAATTTTCCCGGAACATGTTTCAAACTAAAAGAAATCTAAAAACCAGAGTCAAAGAGCACTTTAGAAACATCAGATTGAAACAAGAAGATAAGTCAGCAGTAGCATTTCATTTTTGGAATGAAAATCATGACATTGATCCAAATCCAAAATTATTAAAAGGAGTGATAAACCAAAATAAATTGACAACATGGGAGAACATATTCATTTGGAAAAATAAGGACCACGTAATGAACTTTGAAATCCCACCAGTAGATAATTTGACAAAGAAGTTCATAGTTCCACCACCAGAGAGAGGAGTGCAGACAACAACAGATGCCAGTTGGAAAGAGATTGAAAATGGAGGCGAATGCCTTTGAAACTAGTCTCTCATTAATATAAAAAAGTAAGTGACGAATATCAATAAACCAACTACATATAGTTTTTGAGATGTTTCAGAGACTTTGCCTCCATCGTCAACCAGACATCAACTCACGATGATGGAGGCAAAGTCTCTAAAATATGTTTTCAACACTTCCAAGAAAGTAATTGTAAAATTAGGCAAACAAGTCTTTAAGAACAGATGATAACTTTGAAACATGAAATGCCCTATACACTCTGACATCTAGTGGATATGTAAACTTTCATACGTGTGCCATATTTGTTTTGAGCATTTTCGAGGTTAAGACAGACACATCTTCTGTCTCTGTCACCTGCTCAATGTAGAACTGGCAATGCCACGAGACCATGATCACTGTATTGGCTAAGGCCATATTCACTTTTTTTGTAGCTACTTTACACTGGTCAGCACTGACCCATCAGAAGTACCATGCCATAGATTTTTAAACACAAGGCTCTACAAAAATTACTGTAACTAAGTGGCTACTTCTCTGACATTACAGTAACTAGTGAACCTCAAGTCACAAAATAATAATTCCAGAACTTTCATAAAGGTTCATCTGACAAGTGCAATAATTTAGGTAGCACAGAAATCCATACTCATGATTAAGGCATCTCTGCAGCAAATCGTATCACAGAAACTAATTTGGAAATTTGAGCAAACGTTTGCAACACTTACGTCACTTATGGTTTATAGTAGTAGTAGGGCACACAACATCGATGGCTATTACTGCCCAGCCAAAATCAGGATATGAGAAACCAGATAAAAGTTAGAACCTGCGCATTAGAATGCGTCAAGGAAACGGAGTAAAAGAAGAGTCAATGTTAAACGGGGACGAGTCAAGGTCTGCAGTAGAAGAGCTGTGAGAAGTTGGCGAGCTAAATGCGGCTGCCCATACCACTAAGGCGCACAAAAGCTAAAACTCGCTCCATGGCACTCAGGATGTCTGCCAACACCTCATTCAGGGTATCTGGAAAACAGAGGGAGTGACATATGGGAGCTAAAAACTGGCATTCTGTTAAAACAGTCAAAGGCTCCCGACATTGCACACAGAGTGGTGCAGGGTCAGAACATAAGAAGTGTCGGTGGCTAAATAGGCAGTGTCCAATACAGAGATGGGCTAAAATGACTTCTTCACGATGACGGCGCCAAGAATTACACCAGGGTACAGGGTGTTTATGGTTTATAGAACACATGTTACAGGAGCTAATTGCTCCTAACCTCAGTTCCAAATCAATTGCTGGTATTCCTTCTCATGATCACTGAAGTAGAATGAATGATTGCATTAAGATATAATTAGTCATATTTCAAAATTGAAGACTTGGTCTTTGGTTTTCCCAAATTTAAATATTTTCTTATACTGAAAATTTTGTTCTGTCACAGTGCATTTGATGAGTTTTGAATTTTTGTTGATCTACATTTCTTACCAAAAGTGCCAGGCAAATGCCAATTGTAGTTCTTTTTGGCAATTATGTTTTTGGTTTGCAAGTGATGAAAAAAATGACAAATTACTAATTTTTATTATACGAGGATCCTTCAATAAATAACCAAACTAATTTAATTGTAAATCCTTTCATAGAAGTGTTGAAAACAGTGTTGTTGTATAAATTAAATTTATTGGGAGTGTCATTAATCAACTCCCAATAAATTTAATTTAATTGTATTTAAATAAACTGCTCTGGAGCGCCATGGCTGCTAGTGGTGGAAAGGTGAATCCTTCCTCTAGCAGTGCTGTGAGTGCCAGTCATGCAGAGTCAATCAGTTGGGAGTTAGAGCCCGATACGTGAGCTCGTGTTTACTGCACCCACCATAGAACTGAAATTGGAGCAACGCTCATCAATAAAGTTTTGTGCTCTGTTAGACAAAACTCCTACGGAAACCTTTGAAATGGTGCAGCAAGCGTACAAGGACCGAGCTTTAAGCAAAACACAAGTCTTTGAGGGGTATAAACCTCTCAAAGGGAGTCATGAAGACCTTCAAGATTCTCCGCGCCCTGGAAGACCTGTAAAAGCAGAAACAGAAGTGCGAGAAGATCGTCGCATAACAATTTCAAAAGTTGCAGACATAATGCATTTGTCTGTTGGAACTGTAGACAACATAATTCACAATAATCTTGGCTATCGAAAAGTTGCAGCAAAATGGGTACCGAACGTGCAGAAGGACGAACAGAGGGCTCACCACATCATGACGTGTCAAGAATAGCTCGGAAGGTTACGACGGGAGCCAGACTTTCTGAATAGGATCATCATTTGTGACGAGAGTGGTTCCACCATTACGACCCATTAACAAAACAGGATAGTTCACGGTGGAAACATTCATCGAGCCCTAGTCCTAAGAAAGCAAAAGTTCAGAATAGTAAAGGAAAGGTTTTGCATCTCGTATTCTTTGACAAACAGGGCATTCTGTATGATCATGTAACTAATCAATGCACAGTAACTGCTGCTTACTATTGTGACGTACTGAAGGGGTCACTGAAGAAAAGAGTCGCCGAAAAGCGACCAGATCTCGCAGGGAGAGGATGGATCTTGCATCAGGATAATGTCCCTGCTCATCGAGCTCGTGCAACTCAAGATGTCATCGCAGAAATGGGCATTGAGATCATGCCTCATCCACCTTATTCTCCGGATCTCGCACCATGCGATTTTCACCTCTTTCCTAAAGTGAAACAGGAGCTTCGTGGTCGCCATTTTCAAAGCAATAAGGAGTTGAGCAATGTTGTCATGGGTATCCTGAACAGATTGTCCAAAAATGGGTTCATTGAGTGTTTCGAACAATGGGTAAATCGTTGGAATAATTGTATTTCATCAGAGGGAGAATACTTCGAAAGTGTGCAGGTAAATGTTAGTGAAATAAAGCCACTATGTGTTAATTAAAAATTAGTTTGGTTATTTCTTCATTACTGCTACAGAAGGTACGATGACACTTATTTTTAATGACTCTACAAAACTACCTGAGGAAAGGCGGGATGTCCTTGCTGACTGGTTGAGCAGTACTTCTGTAATGCTACATCTGAACGTTCCATCTGTAGCTTGAAGTTGTAGCAAATGTTCACCAAACTCTCACACTGGTTGCATACCAGCGTAGGCAGTCCATCCCCAGGATGTATCTGTAAATATTACATTTATATGAGAGATGGTTAGAGGTAACGCAACACAAGTTTGCCAGCGGGAGCTGTACGAGACTCTGGCACTACTTGGGTTGCCTTATTCTTGATTGAAGCCCACATGGTTTAGCACTCCCCAATTTTTATTTTAAAGAAGGCATGATGGCTATAAAAAACATTCTACATCAATAAATGAACCTCTCTTATCAAAACACAAAACACCAAAGAATATAGATCCATAAATAGTTATGAATAAAAATGTTGCTAAAAGTGAAGCTAATTTCACATTAAGACTTACTGAATAATATTTTTTTTAAAACTTCACTCACATCAACTATTAAAAACAGTAACATTCTTGGGACTGTCCCAGTCCAATCCTCAGCTGATTGGTGACTAACCACTATCTTCACAGTCAGTTATTGTGTGGATCTCTGCAATTGGTTCCCTCTCTCGGAATATTTCCTACATATGTTCATTAAACCACTCATCGACAGCATGTCAAAATTAAAAATATAGGGAACGTCTTTTACAACAAAAATCTTCTCCCATGTTGTAAGTTCAAGTTCTGATGTTAATGGTTTCAGTAATTTCATTTCATTTCAGTAATTTAACTGCTTCTTTCAATTTTTATGCTTCAGGTAGTCAGTAAGTTTCTTGAAAATATAAAAACTCTAGGATATGAAAAAATTATTAGAAATATGCTACACCTTTTTCACCTTAAGGGCAAAATGTGAGTTTAAAGCTTCACTTCTTGTACTCTCATCTAAACTATTTTCCTGATAATTTTGGTTCCCTCAGAGATGAACAAGGTGAATGATTTCATCAAAAAGTCAAGGAGTTGGACAGGAGATATCAGGTTGAATGGTCATTGCGAGCGGAATACTGTTGGAGCTTGAAAAGCCAAGTTCCTTAATCCTGATTTAAACGTAAATCAACACAAGTAACTTTCTGGCCAAGGAAAGCACTTACTTATTTCTATATATTTATTAATTATAAATTTTGATTTTTGTATTCATTTCGTAACACACTTTTTTTACATAAAACACTGTTCTCTAATTATTATTTTGTGATTTGTGAGAAAACCTTAAGCTTTTTTAAGATAGTGTGGAGAAATGATTAATTTCCATCAATTAACTAAAATAATAAAGAGTTAAATGATGAAGCCTGGGACTTAAGTACTTACATTAGTAAGTCGCCACAAACAGTGTATCTCAGATGCGAGAGCTCCTAGTGGTCTACCGGGGAAATATACGAGTCAATTGGAGAATTTAATGTCAGGACGGCACGTTGGCCATGGTAGCCCAAAGGTTAAGAGCGACTGGACGGAAACCATGAGATACGTGGTTCAAATCCCAGCCATGGCATTGAATTTTTCATGTTGACTCTATCCATCAAATATCTTAGTCTATATATGGCTAGTGTGGAGAAATGATTAATTTCCTTCAATTAACTAAAGCTATCACTTCTGTTTGAAAGTTCAGTAGCAGAAGTTAAATTTTGCTGGTTTATTGTTCAATGACACTACTTGGACGTAGAATAATCTGTCAGTTGTCATAATATCAAGCTCTTTTATTGTAATATATAGTTTCTACCATAATGCTAATGTCTTCTGAAATTAATGGATTGTATAAGGTTTTAGGAGAGATACACTACTCTTCCAAGTCACTTTATTAGGAAAGAGTACACTTTTCTGTTTGAATCACAATCAGGATATTGTTTACCTTTACTACTGGAGATATCCTCTTGATTTTCATTAGGAGACTCCCACCTTCCTTCAATGTCGTAGAGGGTGATTTTATCTCTTCTAAACAAAGCCGACATATTTCTGGAAAACTGCCTGCCATGTTGACAGGCACGTTCCTGCAATGGTACGTTTACATTTTAATTCACAACAAGCCACTAAATTAAACAGAAAAAAAATTAAGAAAATGTGTTTGATTTTCTCGTGTTTTCTATTTAATAACCGAGAAGACATGATTCGGCTGCCTAAGCGCCCTTATTTACATATTTCTGTCATGTTACGTTTCCAAAGAAAAGTTTCTAGCAAGTTTGCAAGACTTCGAATAACAACATAACCTCACTTATGAGAAAATTGTTACCTGTCAGAAAATTTCTGTCGTGGAACTGAAACGGATCTTGTTTTGTTAACCATTCATTTGCTTGTGGTCTCACCAATATTATACTAACTTCATGTCCTGATTGGAAGTAATCTTGCACTCATTCAATTCTACCCATTCAAAAGCATCGGAATATAAACAAAGTGTGCAGTGTGCTTTTTTTTTTTCTCGTAAAACCGTGGAGTTGGCCCACAGAGTTGGCCTTTGTTACATGCTGTATCATCAATGATGAAAATCACAATGAAAATGAAATTTGAAAAGAAAATAATTATAAGAAAGATAATATACAGTAGACAGCTAGTTAAGTTATTCGTTTATTTTAAAGCTTTTGCCACTCTTGAAGTATGCAATAGTAAATTTGAAATAAATTAAGGATCTTCTTTTGGAACATAATGCGCCGTATTACCGAAAAAACAAAAAGCCTGTTGCACTGCTAATTAAGGTATTCGTAGGTAGGTATACCTACAGGTTTAAGTTTTTCGGATACGTTATCCGCATATTTCTCTTAACATTGGTCAGATGTTATAGACCCGTTTTACTACAATGACGATAACGTATTTGCCATTAGAGAACACCAGCTTGCCATATTGAGGGTCCAATTTAGAAATTTAGCAAAGTTCCATGAATCTTCCCCATCCCTCAAGTTTTTAATGTCTTGTACTCTTGGCATCCTAAACTATCACTGTCATATCAAAATGTAAAATCGAAAACGTACAATGCGCACAACTAAATGTTTTAATTGGGAAATAACTATTAATAACGTTTTGCGAATTTAATATATCGAAAGACCCAAAAACATCCGAACCGGCCGCGCCCTCAGCGCTCGTTGCGGACTGTGCCTACCGTAGAAACATTTTTTAAAACTACTTTTAAAAGTTTGACTGGCCGAAGTTATTAAAAGAGATGCTGAAACTGACCACCGCCGTCGACGATGCATATTTGGCACCTGTTTAGAAAACTATCCATCACTCGCTGTAGTTCACATTGAGAAATGTGGTTTCTCCGTTAGCGGAGAAAGTTACAGGTCTAAAATTTTTCGAGGTAAGAATTGAAGCCTGTAAATACAAATAGAAAGAGTGGTTTTGTCTTCTTTCAACAAGACTCTGCAACAGCCAATGTTTTGATGAGAACAATTAAAAATGCATTTAAGGACAGAATTATTAGTAGAGATTTGTGGACCCTACACCCCTCCCCCTACGTAACCCTTTGCGATTTCTATCTCTGCGTTAACTTAAAGCATAAAGTGTACGAGACAAACCTACCCTGGAAGAATCAAAACAAAATATCCGCCAATAAATTGCCAGTATTTCTCAACGTGAACTAAGGCGGGTGATTGGGGTACCAAACATGTATGGACGACGACGATGACCAGTTTCAGCATCTCCTTTAATAACATATATAAGCAAAGCCTTTAAAAGTATTTTTTTTCAAATGTGCATGGTTTTATCCGCGCCTTACTATAATAGCGGCAGACGACAACGAGCGCCGAGGACGCGGACAGGCAAAATACCGCGCAGCCGGTTCGGATGTTTTTGGGTCTCTTCATATAAGGAGACATAACATTGCTTATTGAGTAGATATCAACTGTTTCTTATGGGCACCTCTTTTTATAAGTAGGCAGTTGTATCGTTCCTTCTTAACCTTCATAATATGAAGGGGACAAACCTGAATTTGTATGGGCCAGATCAAGGATGGTGATGGTAACAGGTAACATTTTTTCCCAACTACAGTGCTGCTTCATATAGAAAGAGGAACACTAAAACTGGTATATTATAGTCTGATACAGTCACACTGTGGACATCTATGATATATCTAATAATCTCCTTAAACAAGTAATAGGATGCGTACTGTATCCACTAACATACTGTATTAATAAATGTCTTATAGAAGGAAATTTTTCCAATAAATTAAAATTCTCAAGAGTTGTCCCAATATTTAAAAAAGGAGATAAAAACAGCCCAGCAAACTACCGTCCAATAATGTTAACTCCAATAATCTCAAACGTGATAGAAAGGATTATGTATGCTCAACTTTGTACCTACTTAAAAGAAGCCAATATTATAAGTGGATTGCAGTTTGATTTCAGAAAAGGCAAATCGACAATAGATGCCATAGTATTGTTAGTAAAAAAATACTCACTGCTTTTGAATCCAAAAATATAGCTGAGGCCACCTTTTGCGATTTCAGTAAGGCATTTGACTGGGTGAATCATACACACCTTATAAATAAACTTAAATTTTACGGTATATGTGATACAGCCTTGAAACTTTTTCAGTTGTACTTAAGTAATCGCTATCAAGTCGTGTGTATCGGTAGCGAAAGATCGAAAATGACAGAAATAAAGTGGGGAGTGCCACAAGGTTCTGTTCTGGGACCTCTACTTTTTGCACTAATGATCAATGACTTGCCCTCCTTTGTAAATACCCATACAATATTATATGCAGATGACACTACTTTCTTTAATACCGGCTAAGATGTTACAGAACTTAAAAAAATTGCCGAGGACACCCGGAGGCAGGCAGACATAGGTTTAGGGCAAATGGCTTCTTGCTTAAAGAAAAGAAAACACAACAACTTGTAATTAATTAGAGCCAACTGAAAAATTCAATGCCATGGCCGGGATTTGAACCACGGATCTTCTGGTTTCCGTCCAGTCGCTCTAATCCCTTGAGCTACCATGGCCAACATGCCTTCCTGACATTAAATTCTCCAATTGACTCATTATATTTCCCAGTAGACCACTTAGGGTTCTCATATTTGAGACAACCATTTGTGGTGACTTACTATTGTAAATACTTAATTACCAGGATTTTTATCGCTGATTATTTTTAATGTAAATTTATATTGAGGAATTAATCCTTAAAGAATTAATCCTTTTAAATACATTACTCCGGTATATGGGTGATTTTTAATTAATTAGAGCCAACTGAAAAATTCAATGCCATGGCCGGGATTTGAACCACGGATCTCCTGGTTTCCGTCCAGTTCCTCTAACTCCTTGAGCTACCATGGTAGCTCAAATGTCAGGTGAATTTTTCAGTTGGCTCTAATTAATTAAAAACCACCCATATACCAGAGTAATGTATTTAAAAGGATTAATTCTTTAAGGATTAGTTCTTCAATATAAATTTACATTAACAACAACTTGTATTTAGCTTAAGGGACCTGACAAGTTCAAATGACACTAAAGAAGTGAAATTTTTGGGTGTAATAGTTGAAAAAGCTCTCCTGGGAACCACATATTAATTACTCTCTCAAGGCTCTCTCAAGAGTTATATATCTTATCAAAAACTTAAAAAGCTCTGCACAGAATACATACATTAGATCTGCTTATTTTGCTTTTTTTCATAGCATTATATTATATGGTATCTTACTTTGGGGTAGTAGTAGCCACGTTAGTAATATCCTACTATTGCACAAGAAGATTATCTGTATTATATCTGATACAGACAAATTTGCACATTGTAAGCCATTATTTATTAAATTAAGAATAATGACAGTGGTAAACTTATACATCTATATCGTCCTAATTTATATAAAAAAGAATTTATCTGATTACAACTATAGACAGGATATCCATAAATATAATACTAGGTAGATAGAGTCATCATGAAAAATTCAATGCCATGGCCGGGATTTGAACCACGGTTCTCCTGGTTTCCGTCCAGTCGCTCTAACCCATTGAACTACCATGGCCAACATGCCGTCCTGACATTAAATTCTCCATTTGACTCTTATTTGGCATTAAATTCCCCATTTGACATTAAATTCTCCATTTGACTCTCAAATCCCGGCCATGACATTGAATTTTTCATGTTGACTCTATCTTCAAAAACCTTAGCCTACCTAGTATGATTTATTTCCATCAAATAACTAAAATAATAAGGGTTAAATGATGAAGCCTGGGACTCAGGTACTTACGATAGTAAGTGGCCACAAACGGTGTATCTCGGATGTGAGAGCCCCTAGTGGTCTACCGGGGAAATATAAGAGACAAATGTCAGTACTTAAGTCCCAGGCTTCATCATTTAACTCTTATTATTTTAATTTGATATTTGATATTTATTTCTTTGTACAGTAACCATTACAAATTCAGTACAATATAATTTAACATAGAACATACTGTATTATATATCCTGTACAAATACATAAAATTGCCGACCTTAAGATTTACTTGCTGACTCAGGTCCCTGGCTATAAGCCTTTGGTTTTCCTGAGCAGCTTGATGTCATTTCTTCTTGACCTTCACTTGTTTTATCCTAATCCACTTTTCTCTTATCCTATATAAGAAATCTCCTATACATCTATTTTTCTTTTCTCCCATCCCCGTTAGCATGCGTACTGCCAATATCTCTTTACTTACACTGTCCCATTTCTTATCCCATATTTTTCTCCTGTAATTTGTTAACTCCTTACATTCTATCAGGTAATGAACAGTGCTCTCTTCATCTCCACAAAATTCACATATTCCTACCTCATTACTTCTCAACCCTTTTAGATATATTATTCCTACTCTCATCCTTGCTATGCCTTCTCTTCCAGTTTTGTCACATTGATCTATATATTTTTCCCCACCCCCTTCTGTCTTTAATTGCTTATAACATTTCAAAGATTTCTTTTCTTCTATACTTTCCCATATCTCTTGCCTATCTATGTCTTGTTGTCTAGTTCTCACTTCCTTCCAAAAACCATTATAATTTGTCTCCTCTGCTCTCCATAGATCTCCCATGCCTATCTTTAATATCATTCTTACCAATTCCGACCGGCAACTGTCTGTATTTTTAATGCTTTTCTATTATTTTAGTTAATTGATGGAAATTAATCATTTCTTCACACTAGCTGTATATACTTACGATAGTAAGTCACCAGAAATGGTATATCTTGAATGCGAGAGCTCTAGTGGTTTACTGGGGACATATATGAGTCAAATAGAGAATTTAATGTCAGGAAGGCACGTTGGCCATGGTAGCTCGATGGGTTAGAGCGAACTGGACAGAAACCAGGAGATCCGTGGTTCAAATCCTGGCCATAGCATTGAATTTTTCATGTTGACTCTATCTATCAAAAACCTTAGCCTATATACGGCTAGTGTGAACAAATGATTAATTTCCATCAATTAACTAAAATAATATTAGGTATACAAACCAAATTGATACACTTTATCATAGGCTTGCAAAATCACATAATAGTTTTCAAATATTAGGTATACGAATGTATAATGCACTTCGACTGCCAAATAACAGCTTTGAACATAGGCTTTATGACATATTAATCAACCCATTCTACTCCTTACAGGAATTTTTTGAAAATGCATCTCAATTTTAAATAGTGTCACTTATTCACTGAACATTATTTTCTCATTTGTATATATTCTGTAATATAGAATAGAAAGATTGTATTGTATTGCAATATTTATGTGATCTTCTGACAATTGCTGTTAAGCTCGACTTTGTACATACCTTGTATCATATTGTAATTTGTATTGTATCTTCTGACGTTGTCCATTACTGTAAAGCTCAACGAAAATAAAATTCTTATTATTATTATTCTTATCACATAGCATATGGTATTGAAATATGGGGAGGAACTAGTAACATTTAAGTAGGTTACTAATTGTGCAGAAAAAAAGTTTAAGGTACACCTTCAACCTCCCAAGTCAAGAATCAGTGAAAAAGCTATTCAAAATTCAGAAAATTTTAACATTTATATTACTGTGTGTTTATAAGGTTATCTTACTAGTCCAGTCAAAAAGGAAATTTACTTTGGTAAATAGAGATCATTATTTAATTACATTTCTAAACCATTATCAATTAAGGAATTTGGTGAGAAGGATATCACCATAAGCAATTGATATTTTTATCACTTGTAAAGCATATCTGTTTTCTTTACATTTATTTTAAGTTAATGCTATATATGTAATTATATGAAGCTGTGTGTAGTATTTTTTGCAATCAGCATTGATTTATTTCTTAGTCAAATAGTAGCCCATATGTTCTCATAAAGTTGAATTAGAGGACAGATAGAGTTAGATCCAAAACAACTAGGAGAAGAAAAAAACAAAAACATACCCACAAACTGTTACTACTCACAGAAAACCCCTGGAGTATAATGTACAATACAAGGTTCACTAATTTCATTTCAAGATGTGGGGAAACTTTGAGAAGTACAAGTATATACTATATGCAATAAAAGCAGTGGTGAAACATGCTGGAAACCCTGCTTACCCGGAATTTCAGAAGGAAAAGAAAAACAACAAAATTCATGACAAAACAATATTTTATTTGCTCTGGATACATTTCCAAATTTATTTGCGAACATTTGCTGTGTTGCAGACAATTGGACAGCTGCTAAGGCAGAGTGACCAGTTCCATGAGCTCATTCAATAGTAATTATTTCTGTATTCACAAATTTGTAACCTTGAATACCATAGAAGAGTACTTTAGTTCTTTGAGTCATTATTCTCACTCAAAAAGTCAATTAATAATAATTAATTAATAAAAGAAATAAATTAAAATCACATGGGATATTAACCACGTGGGAAAAAAATCTTCATAAAGAAATATGAAAGAAATTTTTTTAATTTCGACTCTACCTTTGAAGAAAACCCAAACTTCAAGTTCATCAAGATACCAACAGAGACGCACTTATCACCTCCAATGAGTTCACCAAACCAACATCCATTAGTCAACAACAGCTGATGTTAGGAAGATCCTAACGAAATGCGTTCTAGGTAAATACTAGCAATAAATGGAGCATTGAGTATTAGTTCGACTCAAAATTATATAATTTTGTGCTTCATTTTATCATAGTCCTTACACATTGGAAAACAAATAGCTTTTCCAATTAATGGCAGTAGCTGTTTGTCGAGGTAGTTCAGGAATTAATTTTAAGTTTTTTAAGAATTTTTCTCCTTTGAAATTTAATATATTTGTGGTTAATTTAGTTTTATAATCATTATTCATTTTATTCTTGATATGTTTAACTGACTCCAGTAGTACTTTTGATTGTATCTTATTTTGAATTTTGGTTCCCTTTTATGCCAGGATGTCTGCCTTCTCATTGTTACTCACTCCACAGCATTCAGGAATTCACTGGAAGATTCCTTATTGAAATGTTGTATCTGCTTAATCAAACAATGAATCTCTCTTATTTTTTCTGTTTGTGGATTACGAGTTAAAGCTACTGCTTGGACTGCTGCTCTAGAATTTGATAAAATAACAATGTTTTTACATTTTTGTAGCCAAACAAACAGATATTTTAGAGTAGTGCAGATTGTATCAATTTCCCTATCTAAATTATTAGTGCTTTTTCCACCTTTTTCCTTCTTTAACTGCAATGGTCATATTGACAGCTGTTCTCCTTTTGGAACATATTGCCTATTGGCGATGGTGTTAACTCCTAGACACTGGGTTGCTAGTACTTTGTTTGTTGTTTTTTTAATCATTAGCTCATGCACACATTCGACTCTCATTCATACTTCCAGACTCTGGAGGTTCTCTCTTGGTTGGAGAAAAATTCCCACCTACAGCTGGGAATCAAACCCAGGACTGCTTGCATGGCAGGCAGGTGACTGAGCTACAGGGCCAGCCTCCCACATTATTGTAAAAGGAAAAAAACAGACATGCCACCTGCTCTGGTTCCATTATCGTCACTGACAAATGAACCATCTGTATATATATATATATATATATAAGGTGCGTTCAAAAAAAAAAGTGAGCCGGAGACATAATTACATAAACCAGTACCTGTATGTTAGAAGTATTGGCCCTGGCTGTTGAGACACTTCTCCCACTGTGACAAAAGGCGGTGAATGGCTGTCTCATAAAAGTCCCAGGGCTGCGATGTGAGCCAGTTCCGCATGTACAGCTAGACATCGTTGTCCAAGGTGAAGCGTTTGCCCCTCAGAGCCTTTTTAAGGGGACCAAAAATGGCGTAATCTCAGGGAGAGGTCTGGACTTTATGGAGCATGGCCGAGAACCTCCCATTTGAAATTCTGCAGAAGTGCCGCTGATTGTGTTGGCCATATGAGGTTTTGCATTGTCGTGGAGCAGAATGACCCCACGGTGAGATTGCCTGGTCCTTTTGATTTGATCGCTTGGCGAAGGTTGGTCAAGGATTGCGAGTAACACTGGGCATTCACTGTTGTCCCGTGCTGCAGGAAGTGTATCAAAGGGGACCATCTTGGTCAAAGAAGAATGTCAGCATAAACTTTCCTGCACTTGTGTGGATGGCCTTGGCTTTTTTTGCTGGTGGTGACCCTGGATGCTTCCACTAGAGGCTTTGTCGTTTTGATTCTGGTTTGAACTGATAACACCATGACTCATCTCCAGCCACCACTTGTGCCAGGAACTTATTCCCTTCCGTAGCATAGCGCTGCAGATGACCAAGACAGTGGGCCATTTGACATGTTTCCTGGTGTGGTTGAAGACTGTGGGCACACACTCTGGGCAAGATAAGTTGTTCTTTCATGATGGTGTAAACACTTCTGACGCTCAATCTGAGCTCAGCAGCTATGGCTTTCACTGTTATTTGGCAGTCCTGGGTATTGAGTACATCAACCAGCTGGATGAAGTCATCGGTAATGCAGTGTGGTGCTCCAGACCGTACATCATTGTTTAATGACACCTGTCCTCCCCTGAAGACCACGCCTTGACCCATGCAAGGTACATGCAGTGTTCGCTGTACACTTATGACATTCTCAATAAATGTCTATTCCCCTACTCCTTCCGCTGTCAGAAAACGAACAACACTTCTTTGCTCTTCTTTTGACGACTCCATTCACTGTTTGCAATGCGACTGGCACTGTTGGACGATTGATGCATACTGCTGCTAGCTTTGTATAGTCACGTGGTGTGCACAGGTGCCTGCTAGTGATGGGCTGTGAACTTCTATGCTCTGGTCGGAACAACACTTCATTATATATATACACACACACACACACACAAGTGTCCATTCTTCTTCAGGGTATTTGGTTTGTAATGCTTCTAATGCTATCAGTTTTGCAATATATGACATTATCCTATTATCAACAAAAATTGAAAGACTGTACATGCTTTTAATAAACTAATGGACTGGGTGGATGAAAACATGATCATAAATGCTATTATGACAGTGAAAAAGACTTTTAGAAGAGAAATAGGTTCTCAGATAAATTTATTTTGGAAGGAAAAGAAGTGGGGATGGGAATACCAGAAACAGAAAATAGGTGTACTGAGCCTTTTTTCCCCACATTGTATAAGAGGTTTTAATTCCTTTGTGAAACAGGAGTAATCAACTGCATTCTTTACAACCTTCAATAGATCACCATATTTTACTGTAACAGAGGCCCTTAATTAAATCTTTTGTCAGCACTGCACAATTATTTCCAAGATTCTATTTTTAACAGTTTCTTATTTTTATACCTACAGTTTCAAATAATAGTATACATAATGTTCTATAAAATATGCATAAGCAGTTATTTAAAGCTCTCACTTACACACAATAACTTTTCAGCTCCTTTGAGCTAGGATATTAATTACTTGACAGAAAGAGGCACTGTGAATAAGCCACTTGAAGTTTCTGATTTGCTTAAGGCTTGTCGTAACTTTAGATTATATTTGAATCAATCAATGCACTAAAATGAAATTATAGCTTAGTCTATATGTAGGGCCGTATTCACAGTTATCGCTTTGGTCTAGACTATCTTCCAACTAACTTGGTCCGGACTTGGTATTCATAGAGGATAAAAAGCCTCAAACAAAATAAAGCCGTGCACCAGCACGGAGCAAATGTTACACGATGTAGAAAGGCTCTTCTGCACATTCGCGAGTCTCACAGAGTGTTATACAAACCACAGGTACTTACAAGATTATAAATGTCTGTGGTAGTTTCACAGTCGTTTCTTAATCATTCTTATGGTTGATGCTACTGTTTGAGGCTAGGTAACAAAGTTTGGTGTGCTGTGAATATAGATAACATGAAGCGTGGTATCAGTTGGTCAGAGGAAGACCAATGTTCTCTCTATTCCAAAAAATAATGAACATTATAAAAATAAATCTGTGTCAATGAATACAAATGTGAGAAAGAAGGCATGGAGGGAAATTTATAATGAGTTTTCTGATAATGCAGCTTACTGATGTAGGTCAGCAGTGTTGTCCTGATATCCCCCTCTTGCATTATACCAAAGTGCTGTTAGGATTTAAGTGTCAGATCTCGATTATCATCCCTGACGTACAGGTTAGGACGAATCATTTCTATCAGCTTTCTGGCATTCACTTTACTAAACCTATATCTGCTTTGAAATTTAGGTCATTGTACTTCGCAATAATTTCTGTTCTTGGTAAATAAGTTTTCCTCCGTCGTCTTATCTCACAAATTCTTCGCGCCACAGCTACTTTCATCACTTCATTGTCGTCTATGTTGCAAAGATAGTCCGCCTTTAATCTACCCCTCAGAGGTGGACCAAACTTTGAGCCGGACCAACGTGTGTGGTCCCCGGACTATCGCTAATCGCGGTTTATGAATAAGAAAATCGATGGTACACCGTTAGTCCACCGGAAGCAGCAAGTTGGTCCGGACCAAATCTAACTATGAATACAGCCCGCAGTGTGACGTGTGCTAATGAAAACTGTTTTATACATTATCTTGCTGTACAAGAAATCTTGGTATAGACAGCTGCTATATTCGTGACTTCTAATCAAAATAATGACTATTTCTATCACTTTCACAAGTATAAAACTATATGGCAGTGCTGCTGAATTTTTAAAGTTCCATGTGTATTGATATAATCTTTTGAAACTTCCATCATATGTCAAAGAGAAGTGTAACAAGTATGATTTTAATTGTATAATTACTACTAGAATTATTAAAAGGTTTGGAACATTCACATAGTAACAGGGGCAAAGCATGGTATGATGTTTATGGAAGTGCTACCTGTACACAGGCAACAAGTTTCAAACCCAAGTCCACGAGCTGCTTCCCTAGATGTCATGCCAAACTTTGCCACTGCATAGGAATTGATTACACTAGTAATTAGTCAAAAGGGGATCAGATATAAAGATAAAGCATCAATAACTCTTTATAAATTAGGTTAGACATGATATGACTTTTACAGAGTTATTTAGGAAATAGTTAACATTTTAAATATAATTTCTCTTTTACATTATATTTTTACTGTTTTTTCCGAATACAAGACAACCCCTTTTTTGTTGAATTTGTTTTAGATATTTTGTATGCCATAAGAAAATCAGAATAATTTAAATTTTTCAAATAAAAGTTCAAAATATCATTTCTTGTGGCTTTCTTACTTAGCAATGAATGAAGAGCATGGAAGTTAGAAGTTATTTTTAATTTACAGAGGAGCTTGGACACACCCTGTCAAAAATTTACCTGGTACAATATAGTTGGGATTGTACATGCTTAAGCTTTCACAGCTGGCATTAATCCAATAAAATGTGTTATCCGCGGTCAATTGGCTCAAATAGCACTTGACATTTTGCCCATCTCTCTGCCGGGCATTTTTAGAAGTTGATGACTCAGGCAGGATTGCTGGAGTGGCGTTTGCACTAAATGCCCTCATATATATAGCTGGGCAAGGGACCGCCCACTTTGATCCTCTGCCAATCACGTTGTGGCTAGGATTGCTCTCCCATGATTGATCTGGCCATTTTTCAAGGCTTGATCCTAACGTTTTCCAACACGGAAAACCAAATCTTATTATTGAAAAACTTATTGCGCCCAATGGAGAGACGGGCAAAACATCAAGTGCTATTTCAGCCAATCGATCACAGCCAAAAAGCCTGGATAACACATTTTATGGGACAGTTTGGATTATTCTTATGAAATCCTTTCAAGTCATCTGTATCAGACGAAGACAATGATGATGGAAGTGATTTTATTTAAGCTGTATTAAGACCAATGACTACAGGATGTGGCACTTAAAACTGGCCAGTCATAATATATAGTATATTGCATTATCTACAACTGTTACATGGTTACAATAGTATATTGAATTTTTGGCAACAATTAAATTATCTACCTTCCTAACAAGAAATGATGTGTCGAGCCGGGGGGCGACACACATGATAGTCACATGCAGGCACCCAGTGAAACTTGTTGAAACCATTAATTTTTCGCTTCACTGTGGTGTTCCAATACAGTTAAATCTCGAGATTTGTTGAAACCAGTTGAGAAAAAGATATTGTTGTGTGAAGTAGTGTATGTGATAATGACATGTTCGATATCTGAGAGTATTGCCATTGTTGAAGCATTCATCTCCACTGGATTTTTTGTAAAAACAAAGAGTTTGTTTCATGAGAAATTTCCAGGACGTTCTGTGCCAGTAAAAAGCACCATACTGGAATTGATTACAAAATGGCGGTGTACAGAATCGGTTCAAAATGCTCCCAGAAGTTACTGTCTGCACACCTGATTCACATTGTCAGCACCTACTGTGAAGGCGAATAGTCAAATTCAGTGCATTACATTACATTTTATCTGCATTTTATGTGTTCGACTTTACAGGCCAGTTTTACAAGCTGCACCCTCTTATAATAATTGTGCATATGATGTATTGCTGTTGTGAGTTTGTGCAAATGAATGAGGTATGCAAATAGGAATGAAATGAAGTGAATACCCAGCAATACATGCTGTGGTAATAAGCTGACAAATACTAATGAAAATGTGATTTTTATTTTGAATTTTTTAAAAAAAAACTTTAAATCATTTTAATGTTCTCTAAAATTAGCAAGATGTGTTGGTAACTTGCTTAACTTCCTAGAAGAGAATGAAACACAGATATGCCCTGATGCTGATGGTAATGTTTAGCATTTCTGTATGCATCTTGTTTGTCTTGAAGTTCAAAGTTTATTGCTGTGATGCCCGATTTCACCAACAGATGTTAAAATCGATGTTAACAAATGTAACAATTGTAATAGCGCTAACAAAGCTGTTATTTCTTGCATTTCACAAACCTGTTTTCTGAAAATGTTAACAAACACGTGTTAACGCCAAGAAACTTGTAAATATTACAGCTATAGAAGGCTATGGAAGAGTCGTATTATTTTCTGAACGTATTGCGATGCACTTTTGTTTTCATTTTCATCTGCACACAGCTAAAACAATGGTGAATAGACAAAATCGTTAACAAAAGCCATGAAACAAATTTCTCATTGATGTAGAAAGAACTGTTAATTGAATTGGTGACGAAGTATAAGGATGTCTTAGAAAATAGGAGGATGGTGTGGTGAATGTTAAAGAGAAAGATGTCACGTGGGAAAAAATTGGAAACAACTTTAATTCAAATGCATGTCACTACTAGAAACACAAAATATCTTAAGTATTATGTAAATTTAAAATGAGGAGGGAAGAAGGACAGGTGACGAGTGACTTGAACATTTCAAGACGGGAGGTGAACAGTGTATTATCCACATAATTCAGTGAATTATAAAATCACAAAGTTATTAATACTTGAAGCAAAGGCGAGATTGGTATATTCCTTTCGATGCATGTTCTAACTCAGAATTATGTAAATTTAAAATGAGGAGCGAAGAACAAGTGACAAGTGACTTGAACGTTTCAAGACGGGAGGTGGACAGTGTATTATCCACATAATTCAGTGAATTATAAAATCGCAAAGTTATTAATACTTGAAGCAAAGGCGAGATCGGCATATTCCTTTCGATGCATGTTCTAACTCAGAATTATGTAAATTTAAAATGAGCGAAGAACAAGTGACGAGTGACTTGAACGTTTCAAGACGGGAGGTGGACAGTGTATTATCCACATAATTCAGTGAATTATAAAATTGCAAAGTTATTAATACTTGAAGCAAAGGCAAGATCGACATATTCCTTTCAATGTATGTTCTAGCCTCTCTTGTACTTCCACAGTAACCTTCATAGCAACTTGTTTCGACAGTCTATACCTCTGTAGAAAATTTTCTTCTGATAGCTCCTCAAAATCATTTCTCCTCATAGGCCATACTCTATTACGAATGCCATTTACATGGTCTTAAATATAACAAATCAACAACAACAGCTGCATTCATGCCTACCATCTTGACT
Source organism: Mantis religiosa (assembly GCA_030765055.1). Lineage (NCBI taxonomy): Eukaryota > Metazoa > Arthropoda > Insecta > Mantodea > Mantidae > Mantis > Mantis religiosa. Next base: position 16,249,746 of record CM060957.1, read on the forward strand.
ATTTACAATTGTTAAGGACATAACATCAGAAATTTGACTTGTTAGTTTAACAAGGGATTTAACATGAGTGTTAAGCTAACACTTGTTGCTGAAATGCAAAAATTTGTTATAGCTATTGTTAAACCCGTGTTAAGTCTTAACAGCTGTTGGTGAAATCGGGCATAAGTGTATTATTCATTAAGTATACATTACAAATGCAAGATTATGTGTGGTTTTATATTGGGAATGTTCTGGGAGGAAAGAAATAACTGTCTTGTATTCAGAGAAATAAAGATAACATTTTATATATCTTTTTAAAAATATATATTTACTTGTGATAAAGACCAAAATTTCAATCTGTCAACTGAGTTGCGGATATGCTCAGTAAGTTTTATTGAACACTTGGATTCTACTTCAAACGACTAGAATACTTAGAGAATATAAAAGAGCAGTTTTAGAAAACAAGATCCTGTGACATGTACTACACAGTCCTATTTAAAAATCACTCTACCTAATCACCTTTTATAAAAAGTCAGTAACAATATCCCTTATACATATGTGTGTATGTATTGCTAAATGTATGCAGAAATGGATTCATTCACTTCTTTTTATGCAGTAGGTAATATACAGTTATATACATAACGATTACAACAGTATTTGACAATTGCATACGAGGGCAAGTCAATAAAGACTAAGGTTTATTATTATTTTTTGTTTACTGCACACAACGAGGACACACTGTGGAAATAATTTTGCATGATGCCAGAGGTAAGCTCTAATTGTTGGACAAAGTTGACGCTCGCTTGCACATGCGTCTGTCTGGGGACAAATGAGGTCAGTCAGTTCACCAGTCGCCTAAAGAAGAAATGGAGGTGTTACGCAAAGAACCATACACTGTATTGAAGTTTGGCTTTTGTTTGTAGTAATCCGGCATGGAAGCTTACAGAATGTTGCAGGAGGCATATGGTGAAGATGTTCTGCCACAGTCCACAACACTTAATCAGTTCAAGGTACTTGAGGACGGCCATGGGTCAGGTGCTCCAGCAACAGCAATACACAAAACCATGATTAACACAGCTAGCATCGTTGTTCGTGAAGACTGACAAATAGCAATTGACAGACTTGCAGACGTTATACATTTGCAATGGCTGTGTTTTTTTTTCAATTCATCATAATCACTTAAGCATGAGACATGTTTATGCAAGATCGGTGCCCAGATTTTGATGTGGATGGAAGTGTGTATAGAACTGCAAAGCCTGGTTGAGATGCATGGGGATGCATACCACAATTCCATCATTAAGGGTCTCTCTCCCTGTCTGAAAAAGGAACTAAGGGGGAAGCAGTTTACTACTTTGCAGATTTTTTTTTTTTTTTTTGGTAATTTACATCCTCCAACATTAAGTCATATCGAACGGTGAATGAATTGGGTGAAATGATGCTCAAATGAGTCCAGTGTCCATGGAGCTAAGAGATACCCAACATTTGTCTTGAAGGATAAGGGAAAACCCCGGAAAAACCCTTATCCAGGTAACTCACCCTGACCGAGATTCGAACTCAGGACCTCTTGAACATGAGGCAGACATGCTACCATCACGCTATCGAGGTGGGCACTTTGGAGGCTGTTGTGAAGAAGACTGAGGCAGTTATAAAGAAGATGTCAAAAGATGGCTTCCAGTATGTGTTCCAGGACTGGCAGAAGTGTTGGGTAAAGTGCATTCATCTCAATGGAGAATACTTTGAAAAAGACCACACCAATCTGGAATAAGACTAGAGTATTTTATGTCTTAAAAAAAAAGACATTCTCAGTCTTTATTGACTGGCCCTTGTATTACCACAGAAAAAGAACCTTTTCACTGGCAGTATGCTCATACAAGAGTCGTTCAAGTCAATCCAGAACATTTCCTTTTTTCAAGTTTAAATGGATGCCTAGGCTGGAAGCTTTGTATGCAGCAGACAGTGGCTCCTCTATCCTTTTACTGGTAGATGGCGCTCATTTCCTGTGCTTCTGGATAGACCGTTATTCAAGATGGCGGACAAAAGTGTGAACGTTCACATGGAACAGCGTGTTGTGATGAAGCTTTTAGTGAACCAGGGCATAAAACCTGCTGAAAGTTACAGAACACTTCAGACTCAGTATGGTGATGAGATATCCAGTCGCTGTAAGACATTTGAATGGTGTAAGTGCTTCAAAGATGGCCGTATCTCGATCATTGATGATTCTACAGCCCACTGGGATAATCAGGGCATTATTCACGTTGACTTTTTACCCCATGGTGTCACTATCAACAGTGAGTATTACTGTCATGTTCTGCGTGATGTGAATAAGAGTTTACAGAAAATATGTCCAGGTTTGATCACAAAGGGTGTTCTCTTTTTGATAGACAATGCACAACCAAATACCGCTCAATGGACATTCCAAACAATCATGGAACTCGGCTGGGAGATCTTGACACACATACCCTATAGTCCTGACCTTTTTATTTTTTGATCCTAATTTATATGTGTATGTTTGCAAATAACTGGTACATTGGAAAGTATATCAATTCAATAAAAAAGTCATGTGTTGGAGTGCGATGTTTGCCTGAGAAAGCTTAACAACTGAACACTAAAAATAGTTTATTCTTTTCTATATATGTGACGCTCTCTGAACAGCTTTCTGTGTCAGTGTGAAGTTATAGCAGCAATATTAATAAGAATGTTTATGTTTCTTCAAAATTACAAAAGCTATGTACATATATTTCAGAGGCACTATGTAGATATATATTTAGCTTTGGTCCAAAACAGCTTTAGACTTATCCCCAACAATCATCTTCTTCAAATTCTTTGCTTTTGACAGATCCATTACTTTTTGGTGATGAATGCGAACCTTGAGATGAATTACTGCTTTTAGCTCTGGATCCTATAATGTTCGTTTCCATTTTACTGCTATTACTGTCTCCGCTGTTTCTTCCTCTTCTTCAGGAATTGGCGCAATAACTCGACCAGAATATCATCCTCCAAAACTGTGATTCCTCCTACGTCTAGGAGAATCTTGCCCTTTGTCTTTGAGTCCTCTTCACATTTCATCTGAGCGTCTCTTATATGTGGTGGCCAATTTGGGAGAGACTGGAATGACTTTCTTAAACCCAGAACAACTAGAGCACCATCTGGAGCTTCTTGTAGAGCCTAAATTTGTTCCAGATTGCTCCACATCCATTCTGCGCTCCTTAGTTTTTCACAATGACATGCATTTATTGCTTGTTGGTGTGCCTCATACGTCATAACAGCATATGTATCGCTCTGTGTCAGCATATTCAGAACCAAAGCAGCTTGGTCTCGACGGTGGAGGGCAACATATGCTGACTTATCATTCAGCCAGGAAATGTACACTGGACCAAAAGGGCTAAAAGGCTGTATCAGATCACACAGACTTAACGTCAAGTCAAGTGATTTCCACCTGTTTGGGCCCCTGAAGGAATTCCTTGGAGGAAAACGTTTCAGCACTGATGATGAAGTGAAGCATGATGTCCTACAATGGTTCCGTCGGAATTCTAAATCTTTCTATGCTAGAGCATTTCAGGCGTTAGTCAAATGCTGGCATAGTGTATAACTGCAGCTGGAGAATATGTGGAAAAATAAGTCCACTTTCACACTTTGAAATTTGTTCTTAAATTTTTTTTAAACAAAGTCCCGGATTGACTTGAACAACCCTTGTACATAATTTTATGCTATAAGCACAGCCTTAAATATAACAACTCTTAATGATCATTCACTTCCGCTTAGTAAGAATATTATTGCTAGCATGTAAATTGGAGAGCAAAGCTCTAATCATTTGTATTTCATTTATATGTACATATTAAATTGTTAAAGATAAACTACTAAGCAAATGTATTCAATTAACAATAACACAAAACAAACAAATGAATAAATAAATGGCTAAAGAAGATGAAGCCAATTTTTAATTACAGTAAAGAAAGCAATGCATAATAATACTATAAATAGAAGTATTTATAAACAGTGGAGCTTCATCAATAAAACCTTTTTAAACCACTTCTCGAACTGTAAAAGCACTTAAGCTCAACTTACATTTAAAATTAGGACATGTTTCAAGGACCCTGTGTCCTCATCGTCAGCTGATGTTCGACTAGTTCTTCAGGTGACTGCCTCCCTCTCTTGGTGCTGTTCAATGATTTGAACGACGTCTCTACTATCGGTATTTCAAAGTTCATGGCTCTCTTTTTATTCTTCAAAATGTGTATATTTTCAATAATAATACAATAATAATATACAATAATGTGTATATTTTAAATGTGTATTTTATGCATCTCATGTGTTCTTTCATCCTTGTTTCTAAGTTTCTTTTTGTTTTTCCAATATATATTTTGTGGCAATCCTCACATCTAACACTATAAATTCCATATAATTTGTTGGTTGGGCTTGTGTTTTTGAGCGGGTGATTTAGTAGGTTTCTCATGTTGTATTTGTTATGTGGTACTAGTTGTATATGAAATTGACGGAAAATGTTTTTAAATATACTTTCTTCGCGTCATCAGCTTTTAAAGCACTAATGTCTTTGATGGTTTTCCATCTTTTATGTTTGTTTATCATTTTTTTTTAATAAATTTTGGATCAAAGCCATTCACAATTGCAACATATTTAATGTGATCTACTTCCTTGTTATATTCTTCCATAGTCAATGGAATGTTGAGCCATAGCCCATCATTTCCAGTCAAAAAGTCATAATATTTCCAAAGACATAAAACTTTCGGTACCAGCAAAAAAGTATTGGGAATTAACAGTTTGGGAAAATATAAACATTTGGAGAGTAAAAAGAGAGCCATGAACTTTGAAATACCGATAGTAGATGACGTCATTCAACTCATTGAACAGCGCCAAGAGAGGGAGGCGGTCACCTGAAGAACTAGTCGAACATCAGCTGACGATGAGGATGCGGGGTCCTTGAAACATGTTCTAATTTTAAATGTAAGTGGAGCTTAAGTGTTTTTACAGTTCAAGAAGTGGTTTAAAAAGGTTTTAAAGCAATGCATGTTTAACATAGAGAGTCTTAAACATTACCTTTAACAGAACCTATTTACAATGGTTTCAACATATTGGCTCTTAAACCAATGATCTTTGAACTTAGATGTTTCCTTCTTTATTACATCTTCACTTATTTTATAAATGAAAGACTTAGCAGTACATAAAGGTATGTGAAAATGAGGTTGAATACATAAACAATGATAATCAGAAGTTAAATTGCCTACAAAACATGTTCACGTAACGAATTTGTTAGTGAAGCAACTCAACTGTAAATTTAACTCACATTGCAATTTATTATGATAATTTCTGCTTCACTTTGTACCACTTCCAGTTTTTTGATAAAAAGTATTTGTTGACAGAATTAACTGGTGGTATTTCAAAATTCATTATATTAATTCTATTCTTTAAAATATATATTTTCTCCCAAGTCAACTGCTAGAGCAGATTTATGTATTTGTTGTTGTTTAATACAAGAGGCATCCAGAAAGTAAGTTCTGTTTAAATTTATCTCCACTGCAGCACTGTGATCGCAGTTCTGCACATACGCGGTAGACGCTCTGTATCAAGGAGAAGAAACGTGCGCCACTGTGAGATCACTGTCAGCAACGTACGCTTTGTTGTGCTTATTTACAATGTCGGTGTTGATTGAAAATTCCGCCGCTTGTAAAATCAGATCTGTGATTCGTTTTCTGAATGCTAGGAAAGTGAAACCAATTGAAATTTATCAGCAAATTTGTGATGTCAAAAGGTGCTGTGTTTCTTCACGACAACACACGACCACACACTGCAAATGCAATGAAAACATCCTACACGGATTTGGCTGGGATGTGTTTGACCACCCCCCGTACAGCCCTGACATCGATCCTAGCGACTTTCATCTGTTTTTGCATCTCACATCTTTCCTTGGCGGTCAACACTTCAACAATGATGAAGAGCTGAAAGAAAATGTTTCCAACTGGTTGAAGACACAGGCAGCAAACTGCTATGAAGAAGATATACAAAAACTTGTGCCTCGCTATGACAAATGCTTGCAAAATTTCGGCAGTTATGTGGAAAAGTAATTTAAGAGTTGTAGAATTTTCTGCAATAAATAATTTTTCTGTATCTGTACACAATTTAATTTTATTACCAAACAGAACTTACTTTTTGGACATACCTTTTATTTTGCCACATTCTTTAAATATTTTTATGAATTTCTGATTTGCCCAAATGATCAGTAACATAAAATAAATTGCACATTAAATGCAATAATTGCTTGTGCAGGGTAGCACTTAAAAAAATGAAATATGTTGAAATCCACGTACATAATGAGAATAGTTATCACCAAGTTTTGCAGAAATTTACTCTTTAGGTTTTTTAAAAGTTTGTGGCATGTTCTTTATCATTAATGCTAAGCTGTACAATTAATATTTCATTTTAACTTGTTTTAGAATTAGTTATATTTAAAGCTTCAGATAGAGTTTAAAAGTGCATCAAATATCTGCTGTTGATTCACTTAAACTGTTCAGCAGAGAGTATGTAAAACATATGTATGCACATTTCATAAGATTAGTTTTATTATTTGTTATTCATATAATGGAAGACATTTATTATATAAATTAGGAGCATAAATAATTTGTCAGGAAGCAGACAAAAGCATTTCAATAAAACTGTATGCTTTAAAGATAAAGATACTACATTTTCAAAATGTAGTCAACATTGTAACTTAATTAAAATTGAGGTTATTGAGATTTTTCACTAGTGATTTGTCCTTAAAGGTTTCTGCAGAAAAATTATAAGTATTAGATGAAATATAATCCGGGCTTGTGGACCATAGTTTACTGGGCTCCTCCTTCTTCTTACCAGATGTTTTGTCTGCGACTGCGGCACACGTCTTCAGTGGCAGTAGCATGGAAGAAGTACAGTTGCTACTGAAACCTCCACAAGAGTACTATATGCACAAGATTTCTTGAGCGTTCGGTTCCCAAGTCCTCATTCGGTAGGTTTCACCTATTTCCGTAAATACAGATGACAACTTTGAAACAGGAAATGTGCTTCACACTGTGACATCTAGTGGCTAATATGCTAAGCTTTCACACGTACGCCATTTCATTTTGAGCAATTTTGAGGTTAATTATTAGCTAGCCAGTTTACAACAAATCTAAAAGCAACATGTATGTTGTCGATTTTATGGCTCTCAGAAGGGGACACACTATTATTCGCCTACCTCCGTATAACTGTAATCTGAATGCAATTGAGCTGGTGTGGGCAAAAATAAAGAATGTTTTCAAAGTACGCAATGTTAATGAGAGCCAGAAATGTGCGGAAACTTGCTATAGAAGCGACGGATTGGGAAGAATACTGCAAGAATGTCCAGGAGCTGGAAATGGGGAAATGATGGTGTAATAGAAAATTCAATTAATGAAATTATTAACACATCAGAGGATACCAGCGATGAAAGTGGTGCAGTAGACTTCGAAATCAAAGAATCACAAAGCGAGTGAGTGTTTATAGGTGTCATTATATATGTTTTCTACTTTTATGCGTTTCATAACAGTAAATATATAAGCATGCATTATATCGGATGGAGTTCAATTGATTGTCGACACATCTCATACCTTCGGCACATATCTTCACTTATCTTACCGCAATTTCTTCTTCCCCTCTGCCCGTACCACACCGTAAATCCAGCGCTCAAGAAATCATGCACATATAGTACATCTGCCTTGTTACTGTTGCTAAAGATGTTTGCCACAGTCGCAAATTAAACATCTGGGACGAAGAAGGAGCTCAGTAGCCATGGCACACAAGCCCAGATTATATTGTATCTAAGGGCCATGAAAGCCTTTGATGAAACTTTTGATGAAATGTAGTATGTCTTATAATAGTTCTGTAAACCTTTTGGAACATTAAAAGAGTAATAAAATTAGTAGAACCACATGGTTCATAAAGATAACAAGCATTTTAAATGGATAGAGTCAACATGAAAAATTCAATGCCATGGCCGGGATTTGAACCACGGATCTACTGGTTTCCGTCCAGTCGCTCTTAACCTTTGAGCTACCATGGCCAACGTGCCTTCCTGACATTAAATTCTCCAGTTGACTCGTATATTTCCCCGGTAGACCACTAGGGGCTCTCGCATCCGAGATACACCGTTTGTGGCGACTTACTATTCTAAGTACTTAAGTCCCAGGCTTCATCATTTAACTCTTATTATTTTAGTTAATTAATGGAAATTAATCATTTCTCCACACTAGCCGTATATAGGCTAAGATATTTCATGGATAGAGTCAACATGAAAAATTCAATGCCATGGCCGGGATTTGAACCACGGATCTACTGGTTTCCGTCCAGTCGCTCTTAACCTTTGAGCTACCATGGCCAACGTGCCTTCCTGACATTAAATTCTCCAGTTGACTCGTATATTTCCCCGGTAGACCACTAGGGGCTCTCGCATCCGAGATACACCGTTTGTGGCGACTTACTATTCTAAGTACTTAAGTCCCAGGCTTCATCATTTAACTCTTATTATTTTAGTTAATTAATGGAAATTAATCATTTCTCCACACTAGCCGTATATAGGCTAAGATATTTCATGGATAGAGTCAACATGAAAAATTCAATGCCATGGCCGGGATTTGAACCACGGATCTACTGGTTTCCGTCCAGTCGCTCTTAACCTTTGAGCTACCATGGCCAACGTGCCTTCCTGACATTAAATTCTCCAGTTGACTCGTATATTTCCCCGGTAGACCACTAGGGGCTCTCGCATCCGAGATACACCGTTTGTGGCGACTTACTATTCTAAGTACTTAAGTCCCAGGCTTCATCATTTAACTCTTATTATTTTAGTTAATTAATGGAAATTAATCATTTCTCCACACTAGCCGTATATAGGCTAAGATATTTCATGGATAGAGTCAACATGAAAAATTCAATGCCATGGCCGGGATTTGAACCACGGATCTACTGGTTTCCGTCCAGTCGCTCTTAACCTTTGAGCTACCATGGCCAACGTGCCTTCCTGACATTAAATTCTCCAGTTGACTCGTATATTTCCCCGGTAGACCACTAGGGGCTCTCGCATCCGAGATACACCGTTTGTGGCGACTTACTATTCTAAGTACTTAAGTCCCAGGCTTCATCATTTAACTCTTATTATTTTAGTTAATTAATGGAAATTAATCATTTCTCCACACTAGCCGTATATAGGCTAAGATATTTCATGGATAGAGTCAACATGAAAAATTCAATGCCATGGCCGGGATTTGAACCACGGATCTACTGGTTTCCGTCCAGTCGCTCTTAACCTTTGAGCTACCATGGCCAACGAGTCAACTGGAGAATTTAATGTCAGGAAGGCACGTTGGCCATGGTAGCTCAAAGGTTAAGAGCGACTGGACGGAAACCAGTAGATCCGTGGTTCAAATCCCGGCCATGGCATTGAATTTTTCATGTTGACTCTATCCATGAAATATCTTAGCCTATATACGGCTAGTGTGGAGAAATGATTAATTTCCATTAATTAACTAAAATAATAAGAGTTAAATGATGAAGCCTGGGACTTAAGTACTTAGAATAGTAAGTCGCCACAAACGGTGTATCTCGGATGCGAGAGCCCCTAGTGGTCTACCGGGGAAATATACGAGTCAACTGGAGAATTTAATGTCAGGAAGGCACGTTGGCCATGGTAGCTCAAAGGTTAAGAGCGACTGGACGGAAACCAGTAGATCCGTGGTTCAAATCCCGGCCATGGCATTGAATTTTTCATGTTGACTCTATCCATGAAATATCTTAGCCTATATACGGCTAGTGTGGAGAAATGATTAATTTCCATTAATTAACTAAAATAATAAGAGTTAAATGATGAAGCCTGGGACTTAAGTACTTAGAATAGTAAGTCGCCACAAACGGTGTATCTCGGATGCGAGAGCCCCTAGTGGTCTACCGGGGAAATATACGAGTCAACTGGAGAATTTAATGTCAGGAAGGCACGTTGGCCATGGTAGCTCAAAGGTTAAGAGCGACTGGACGGAAACCAGTAGATCCGTGGTTCAAATCCCGGCCATGGCATTGAATTTTTCATGTTGACTCTATCCATGAAATATCTTAGCCTATATACGGCTAGTGTGGAGAAATGATTAATTTCCATTAATTAACTAAAATAATAAGAGTTAAATGATGAAGCCTGGGACTTAAGTACTTAGAATAGTAAGTCGCCACAAACGGTGTATCTCGGATGCGAGAGCCCCTAGTGGTCTACCGGGGAAATATACGAGTCAACTGGAGAATTTAATGTCAGGAAGGCACGTTGGCCATGGTAGCTCAAAGGTTAAGAGCGACTGGACGGAAACCAGTAGATCCGTGGTTCAAATCCCGGCCATGGCATTGAATTTTTCATGTTGACTCTATCCATGAAATATCTTAGCCTATATACGGCTAGTGTGGAGAAATGATTAATTTCCATTAATTAACTAAAAGCATTTTAAATATTATGTAAGCATTACTGTGTGTTATGATAGGATCAATATCCTGTCCTAATATATATTTTTGTATATAAAGAATATCAGCAGTCAAAATTATGTGCTGAAATTATATTTACTTTCTGAATTTCTATGAATAAAATAATCTTAACAACTTTTCTGCAAATCTCTTTGAGAAATTCAGATTATAAAACAATTACAGCTATATTGTGCATAGCGTTTAAAAAATATGAAGCCTTGCAAGAGGATTTTGTAAAGCTTATTTAATTTTATGGCAGTATCATTTTCCTGAACCAATATGGATATTTATAAATAATGTCAGGAGTTTAAAACTGTGTGTTTATGATTCACAACAAACAATTTGTACTTGTTGGACCCTGAATATTACGCACTTTTCATACCGCAACACACACATTCTCAAGATATTTAAACTACATCACAGAGTCTGGTAACAATCTGCTATTCATTTGATGTTCTATGATTCACTATTTGGCCATGAGTGTATAATCACCATCCATTTGTTGTTGTTTTGGACGGCTACATTTGACTGGCACGTCTTTACCATATGTTGCTTCTTATGTATGTTCAAACTTTTTTCCGATGTGAATTGTGCATTACACTCTTTGCAGGAAAATGAATTTATTTTTGAATGTACCAAGGAGTGCTGTTCCAACTGATCCTGGTAGGTGAATGTTTTGTTGCAATTCTTGCACCTAAAAAATATAATAATACTGCATAAAATAGTCAACAATGTGGAAATCATTTGGTGATTATAGCAATTTACAATGCAAATTGAATGCACACTTATGTTAATAATGATAATGATGATAATGATAGTGATAATAATAATGATAATGATGATAATGATAGTGATAATAATAATAATAATAATAATAATAATAATAATAATAATAATAATAATAATAATAATAATAATAATAATAATAATAATAATAATAATAACAATAACAATAACAACAACAACAACAACAACAACAACAACAACAACAATAACAATAACAATAACAATAACAATAACAATAACAATAACAATAACAATAACAATAACAATAACAATAACAATAACAATAATAATAATAATAATAATAATAATAATAATAATAATAATAATAATAATAATAATAATAATAATAATAATAATAATAATAATAATAATAATAATAATAATAATAATAATAATAATAATAATAATAATAATAATAATAATAATAATAATAATAATAATAATAATAATAATAATAATAATAATAATAATAATAATAATAATAATAATAATAATAATAATAATAATAATAATAATAATAATAATAATAATAATAATAATAATAATAATAATAATAATAATAATAATAATAATAATAATAATAATAATAATAATAATAATAATAATAATAATAATAATAATACTTTATTATCACCTTATGTTTTACAAGCATTGTTGAAAACAGGCAAGTTGTCAATTATATACAATTAAAGTTGCTGGATATTTTGATATATATACAGATATTATAAGAAACTAAAACTTAGGTGATGTTATTCTAAATGTATAATGTCTTGTACACCTAATACAATGTCTAGGTTTTAGTCATAAGTATTGTAAAATAAGAAACTAGCACTCAAACGATAAATTCTGAAGTTGTAGTCTTAGTTTAGAAATTCATCAAGTGAATATAAAACATTATTAATTAAATATGATTTCAAGAAAAATTTGAATTTTGTTAAGTTACTAGACACTTTAACTTCTGCTGAGAGTTTGTTATATAGCTTGGCTCCCATGTAACTAGGCAACTTGTCACACAGGTGGAGTAGCGAAATTATTCTTGTTTCTTGTGTTGTGGTTATGAATATCCAAATTTGTTTGCAATGGGATGTATTTTATCATATATAAAATTGTTTTGTAGATGTACAAGCTTGTCAGCATCATTATTTTTTGCTGACGAAAGGCTTCCCTACATGATTCTTTAGTTTTTAAATTAAATATATATCTAATTGCTCTTTTCTGTAAAGTAAAAATTTTGTGTAAATTTAATTTCGAAGTATTGCCCCAGATCTCCAGACCATATGAGATGTGTGACTGAATGAGGGAGAAATAAATTATTCTAATAGTTGCTTCTGGGATATAGTTCTTTAGACACTTTAAAAGAATCAACATTCGCCAAGCGATCAAATCAAAACGACCAGGCAACCTCACCTGGGGGTCATTCTGTTCCATGACAATGCAAAGCCTCATATGGTCGCGGCACTCCTGCAGAAATTCAAATGGGAGGTTCTCAGCCACCATCCATACAGTCCAGACCTCTCTCCCTGTGATTATGCCATTTTTGGTCCCCTTAAAAAGGCTCTGAGGGGCAAGTGATTCACCTCGGACGACAATGTCTAGCTGTGCATGAGGAACTGACACACATCGCAGCCCCGGAACTTTTATGAGACAGCCATTCACCGCCTTGTGTCACAGTGGGACAAGTGTCTAAACAGCCAGGGCCAATACTTCTAACATACAGGTACTGATGGATAGAGTCAACATGAAAAACTCAATACCATGGCCGGGACTCGAACCACGGATCTCCCAGTTTCCGTCCAGTCGCTCTAACCCATTGAGCTACCATGGTCAACATGCCGTCCTGACATTAAATTCTCCATATGACTCGTATATTTTCCCGGTAGACCACTAGGAGCTCTTGCATCCGAGATACACCATTTGTGGCGACTTACTATGGTAAGTACTTGAGTCCCAGGCTTCATCATTTGATGGATAGAGTCAACATGAAAAACCTTAGCCTATATACGGCTAGTGTGAAGAAATGATTAATTTTCATCAATTAACTAAAATACAGGTACTGGTTTCTGTAATTATGTCTCTGGCTTGTGTCTTTTTGAACGAACCTTATAATAATGACAACAGGAATAAACAACACGACTGATGATGTGGAAAAATTTTCAGGAAACTAGTCTCTTGAATTCTGAGTAAAGTTCATCAATTTTCTTAAAAAGTTAAGTTTGTGACAAATAACTATATTTTATTGTAATATTTGTTACTTCACTGTTGTTAGATACTGTTGTTTATGTAATAATTAGTCACAAATATTTATTACAATTTGTAAATTATATTTGCTTCACTCAATAGTTTCAGCTTTTTAATTTTATTGACAAATATGCTTATGAGTATTTCAATCTGGTAAACAATAATTATTTGTTAGATATCCAACATACCTGTATGGCAGAGCCTGATTATGATTCTTTGTATGGTTGCTGAGATGTTCCAATGTTGTGAACTGCTTCCTGCAGATCTTGCATCGCAGGTTGTGTGTAACTATATGCTTCCTCAGAGCTTTCTCACTAAAGAAACTCTCGCTACATATCGAACAACAGAGTTTAGTAGAATTTTGAAAGTGACCATTGGCAACCTTGGTATTAGTCTGTTTGTTACAATGCATTCGGATATGTCGTCTCAGGCTCCATCGCGATTGGATACACTTGCTGCAGAAAGGACACATATGAGGCTCCTTACACGTTCTGTTTTGGTTTTCCTTCAGTGCCATATGCCACATTTCTGATGCTGCTACCGATTCTGCAAAATAGCCATTAGTTTGAAAAGCTGCTGTTAAATGAACACAAAATACCACTACCCCAAGCATCACCTTTGTGTTACTCTATCCATCTTACTCTATTAACAATAAACACTTTTACGACGGCTGTTCAATAAAGAAAGATCATAATTTTTTTACTGTCATAATTTTTCGCACTAAAATTCAATCTTATTATATTCTGTTAGCTTAATGTGAAACACACATGCCATAATAGTTTCATTGTTGGTACTCCTGGTTCCCGCCTGTGAGAACCAGGCAAGTTCAGACATGTTCAGTATCGCCTACCACTGCAATGGAGGTAACACGCAAAGAACAATATGTGGCTTTGAAATTCTGCTTTCGTCTCAACAAATCTTCAGTTGAGACCTATACAATGTTACAGGAGGCCTATGCAGAGTCTGGTCTTCCTACAGCACAGCTTGAAGGTGGTTTAGAATGTTTAAAGAGGGGAGACAACCAATTTCAAAGGAAGGTGGACCCAGTGCTCCAGTTACTGCTCTTACGGAAGAAAACATCACAACTGCTGCTGTCATTGTGAGAGAGGATCAACGAATTACCTTAAGATCACTTTCTGAAATACTGAACATTTCATTGGGTGCCACCCACACGTTGGTGACAGAAACATTACACATGAGACGTGTTTATGCGTGATGGGTTCCAAGACTTGATTCCCGAACAAAAGGACATTCACATGCAGGTCTGCATGCAGTTAAAGTGGATATTACAGGAAAATCCGGAGTTTCTTTCAAACGTAATCACTGCTGATGAAACTTGGCTACATAATTTTGTTCCTGAGGCAAAGATCAAAGCTCAGTGTGGAAATCTCCTTCATCACCAACCCCCAAAAAGCAAAAGTGGTTGCTTCTGGTGGGAAACTTACGGTCATCTCATTCTTTGATATTCATGGAATGGTTTATCTGCATGTTGTACCTGCACACACATCAGTAACTGGACAACACTATAGGGATGTCCTGAGAACATTGCTAGTCCATAACAGGGGCAAAACACCACATTTCCGTGAAGCAGGCCGGATGCTGCAATACGTTAATGCGCTGCCGCATATTGCCAATGTTATTGCTGAATATCTTGCACAAATCAACGTGAAGTGCATCCCTCACCCTCCTTATAGTCCGGATTTAGCCCCATGTGACTTTTTTCTATTCCCTAACTTGAAGAAATGCCTTCGTAGGAGGCATTATCAGAAGCAGTGGTAAAGGCTACGGAGGCAATTTTGAAGGATCTCTCAAAAAATGGTTTCCAGCATGTCTTTGAAGACTGGCAGAAATACTGGGACAAGTGCATCACATTCAGGGGAGACTATTTTGAGAAGGACCTTCAAAATTATGAGATGAGTAAAGGTACGTTGTCAAAAAAAAAATTGTGATCATTCTTTATTGAACAGCCTTCATACATAGAAATGATTTCATGTTAAGCAGTACACTTCCACAGTAAATGGAAGATACAGAAATAAGTCACTTATTTATACCACAAGTTATTTTTGTGTGTTAAATCCCAGAGTAAAAGAAGAATCACCGTTTATATTTGAAACCTTTGACATTGATTATATACTGTGATTTTTAAGATATTGCAGTTGAGTGATATCCATTTCCAAGACCAAAATATCAGCCCTCTACAATCCAAGGCCTTCTTTAGCGTAAGTGTTGTTTAGTGTCATTAATCGACTCTCTTTAAATTTAATTTATTACAACATCACTGTTTTCAACACTTCCAAGAAAGGAATTATAAACAGATATTTTCATATAATGTTGCTTTTGCTAATAATTTTAAGGAGAGACTTTGTCAGTAAGTTGGTGGGGATATCTCGAGAGGGGGTATTGTGCGTGCACACACTGCAGAGAATGGGGTTGAGGCAGTACGCCATGAGTGAGCAAGAGGTGCAGACGTCTGTTGCACAATGCATTCATCATAAGATTTCTTGCAAAAAAGGGTACCAAACCTTCCAAAAATTTGAGACAGCTCCGTGCACAGTTTGGAGAAGAAACACTATTAAAGACTGGAGTGTGTAAGTGGGCTAAAATTTTGTGGCAGGAAGAGAAGCTGTAGAAAATGAACCTCATAGGAGGATACCATGGACAAGCATTACTGCGACAATATTGTTGCCATTTGTGACTTTATTGAAGATCGGTGCATGAAAATATCTCAAATTGCTTTCTCCCTAGGAATAAGTTACAGGAGTGTTCTGTCATCCGAGATGAACTCTATTACAGAAAATTGTCTCCCTGGTAGGTTCCTCGTCCCTCAACCAGGAACAAAAAACGTTATGCCAGAATGTTTGTCAGAGACGCCTGCATTGTTATGAGGAGGAGGGAGAAGATTTCTTGAATTGCATTGTGATTTGTGATGAAACATGGGTGCATCATTACACCCCAGAGTCAAAGCAAGCATGAAGTGGCAGCGAGGAGACGAAGCAGATCTGGTCAAGGTCAAAATATGCCCATATACTGGGAAGATGCTTGCAACCATTTTTTGGGACACCACATTTTCATCGTGGATTTTCTTCACGAACGTAGGGCAATCAATGCAGTCTATTACTGTTGCATTTTGGATTCAGCAAAAGCTGCAAATCACAACAAGCGATGCCAGCAACCAATCCGAAATGCCATTCTTCTCCATGACAATGCGAGGCCACATACTGCCACTTTAATGTGGGAAATACTGGAGAAAATGAATTGGACACCTCTGGAACACCCTTCTTAAACTCCAGATTTATTATCCTGCGACTACCATTTGTTTGCACCACTCAAACAAGACTTAGGAAGATAGCGGTGTGATGGTGATGCAAATGTATAGTTCGTGTGCAATTGGCTTCGCACATGTCCTTCTTCTTTCTATAAGGATGGCATCAAAAACTTGCCAATCAAATGGAGAATATGTGTATCGAAGGCAGGACACTAAGTAGAAAAGTAATCTGTATATGGCTGTTTCCCACGATGAAAGACGTTCTCTGTGGTTGCAGATTCACTAGTCATGTCACTATTGCCTCAGCAATTTTCCAGTGGTCAAAACACATTCCTAAAGAAGTGTTCGCAGCAGCCATGGAGTCATGATGTCGACGTTGTGAAAAATGTATACGGCTAGAGGGAGGCTACGTTGAGAAGTGACATTAGTTTCTCATTTTTCTTGTGATTACTTAGTGAGAAAAAATAGGAGGTATTATAATTTGAACGCACTTCGTACAATTTGCAGCTGGAGCTCAACAAACCCCATGTGTGGCTTAAAACTGGGGAACAAAGGTTTGTAGAGAGAAAAATTCCCCACCTTACAATGCAGAGACACCTGTTGATGCAGATTAAAACTTGAAGGATCAAGAGGATGAAGGGTGAAGTGAAATAGAGGAAAGGGAAATTCAGAGGCTGTAATGAACCTTCCCTGAAAAAAATCTTTGTATCAAGGTCAGTCACTGAAATGCAGACCACAGATACTAGAGCCTCAGCTACTCTGCTCAGTGAAGTATGATTAATAACAATTTATAAATTTTAATACTAAGACATATTAGCTAATGAAATTAAATATAACAGTAATTTACCTTTCTTAGGCAGTTTTCTGCAAACGGTTTCACTGAAGTCATCCTTTATCTTCGGATTTTGAGAATTCCCAAATTTTACGTACTGCAGAAGACAAACAAGAAACATTAATAGCATGCTTCTTTAAACAACTAATTGTGATCAATATCTATGATAGAGGTACAGAATTTGTTCAAAATGTCTAAGCTTCTACTAGCATGTTAACCACAACCCAGATGAAAACAATCATTTGCAATATTTAAGGGTATATTTACTGAAATTGCTTACAGTTACAAAATTCAAGCAATTTCTCTGAAATTCTGATCACAGATTTGTCCAATGTAACTATAGCACAAAACACATTTCCACAATACATGTAGATAATCTTCCAGGAAAATAATTTTGCAAGAAGAACATTAAGTCATAAATGAGCTGCGCAATATTGAAAATTTTAATTTTGTACATGCTACTTTGTTTTGAATAGTTATAAACAAAAGGTATGTCTCAACTTTAAGTATTTCAACATTGTACATATTGTGACTTTGTGCTTTCGTAGAATTAAACATCCAGGTTCCAGAAATTAAAAATTGCTATTTATTTCCGTAGAAACACTTTGGTCAACCCTTACAGCAGCAGAATTACATAACATACACCAGCAAGGTCTTTGACCAAAAACAAAAAAGTTCACTTTCAAAACACAGCTGTATGCACACGAATCCAATTTACGACTGTTCCACACTGGCGAGCCACAGCTTCCTTTTATAGCTCCACTCACAATTTTTAGAAACCACCGGAACATTCTCAAACAATAAAGACCGCAAACTTTCCAGTCAGCTTTCCGTTTCTTTCTCTGTTTCAGCAAGCATTTATCTCCGTGCTGCACTATCAGACCCTTTGTGTGGACCGGCCGCACCTCCTCACAACAATGGCTCGCGACACTGCTCCCTCCTCAAGGCTGGTCGTCCCGAACAGCACCATCGCAATGGGCCAGACGATCCAGGTGTACCACCAACTCTTCCCTTGGGGCTCCTTCTGGATGCGGTAGACCACGTCGTTAATCCTCTTCACCACCCGGTACGGTCCTTGCAACGGCTGTTGAAGTTTCGGACAGCGTCCCTTGGTCCGAGTAGGACAGGTACAACCAGATCAGGTCACCTTGCTGGAACCCTTGGCTGTTGGCTTGCCTGTCGTATCGGGTCTTCATGTGGTCACTCGCCTTCTGAATGTTCTGACCAGCTATCTCATGCATGTCGTGGAGATGGTCAACCAGGTTCTTCACATAATCGGTTGCTGGCTGTGTTGCGTCCAGGGAGCTCCCAAAGCCAGGTCACAGGGGAGGTGTAACTCTCGGCCAAACATTAAGCTGGCTGGCGTCATCCCAATGGTATCATATGTAGACGAGCGGTAGGCCAGCAGGAACAGTGGCGCCTTGACGTCCCACTCTCGCTGATGGCTGGCCACGACCTTCCTCAGATGTTCTTCTAGGGTCTTGATGTACCTCTCCACCAAGCCGTTCAACTGTGGATATAGGGGTGTTGTGCGGGTCTTGTTAACCCCAAGTCTTTCCAGTGCTTCCTTCATAAGGCGAGACTCAAAATTGGTGCCCTGGTCGCTGTGGACCTCTAACGGCAGCCCAAATCGGCAGAAAAGTTGTTCCATGGGGCAGTCTGTGATTGCCTTCGCCTCCTGGTTCGGGATGGCATACACATCCAGCCACTTGATGTAGTCCACAACCACCATCGGGTACTTATTGATTGGTCGGACACTGGGAATGGTCCAGCTATGTCGACAGCGATGCGTTCGAATGGCGCCCCCACATTGTACTGCTGCATGCGACCCCGGTTCCTAGTTTGGGACCTGCCACTTGCCGCGCACATGGTATTGAGGGCACCATTTCTCAGCGTTTGCTCCAAGTCTCAGCCAGTAGTAGCACTGTTGGAGTTTTACGATCATTCGGATCGCTGCCAGGTGTCCACCTGAAGTACCGGTGTGCACTTCTTCTAAGACTTCCGGGCCCTTACTCCGGAAAAGTACCAATTGCTCTCTCTGCATCTTCCTATCGGGTGATTCCCATATCCGGAACTGCACGCCCTCTCTGATCTTCAGCGAGTTCCATTGCCCAGCACATGTAAGTGGCACTCCTTGGTGCAATGTCCTCCCAGGTTGGTCTTGTCCCTGCCCCCACTTCTCTCAACAGTGGCCCCAGGTCTGCATCCTCCAGCTGCTCCCTCCTCAGGCACGCGATATCCCAACCATCCGTAGCCATTGCCGTGACCATTCTGAGAGCTGCAGTACGCTCCTTCTCCTCTACTCTTGTGCACTGGCCTCACTCTTCTGGGTAGGATCTTTGGCGTCTGCATTACCGTGGCTCTTACCTCTACGATGTTCAGAGGTGAAGTCATACTCCTGCAGCCTCTGGACCCAACCGGCTGTCTGGCCTTCCAAGTTCCCAAAACTAAGAAGCCAGGTTAGGGCAGAGTGGTCAGTCCTCAGGTGGAATAGCTGACTGTACAGGTACTTGTGGAAGTGCTACAAGGTTTTTACTACCGCCAGTAGTTCTCGCCAGGTGACGCAATAGTTCTTCTCTGCCTTGGACAGCATCTTGCTGTAGTAGGCTACCACCCGCTCATGGCCGTTCTGGACTTGGGATAGGATGCCTCCAATGCAATGGTCACTAGCGTCCATGTCCACAATGAAGGCACAACCTGGTTGTAGAAATCCCAAAATAGGAGCACTGCACAATGTCTTCTGCAGGTGCTGGAAAGCGCCTTCGGTGTCCTCCGTCCACGCATCAGGCCGGTGTTCTTCTGTCAGGAGGCTGAGGAGCTCGGCGATGTTGGAGAACCTCTTTATGAAGCGGCGGTAATAACTGCACAGCCCTTGGAAACTGCGCAATTCTCTCTTATCCTTTGGGCCAGACCAATCTCTCACGGCCTGCGTCTTCTCCGGGTCTGTGGCCACTCCGTTTGGTGAGACTATGTGGCCCAAGTAGTTAACTTCCTTGTGGAAGAGCTGCACTTCTTTGTGCTTAGCCTTAGGTTAGTCGCCTGCAGTCTCTGTAACACCTTGCTCAGATTCTCGTGATAGTCTTCGAAGGTTTTGCCGACGATGATGATGTCGTCCAGGTATAGCAGGCAGGCGTCATAAGTCAGTCCACTCATCACTGACTATATGAGGCGTTGGAATGCAGCTGGTGCGTTGCAGAGGCCAAAGGGCATAACTGTGAACTGCCAGAGTCCTTGACTTGTCCAGAATGCGGTCTTCTCCTTCTCTATCGGGTCTGGAGCTACCTGCCAGTAACCCGACTTCAGGTCCAGGGTCGAGAACCACAGCACACCAGCAAGCATGTCCAGAGTGTCGTAAATCCGGGGTAATGGGAAGGAATCCTTCCTGGTGACAGCGTTCAGCTTTCTTTAGTCCACGCAGAAGCGTAGCTCATTGTTCTTCTTTGTCACCAAAGCTACAGGGGAACACCAAGGGCTGTCAGACTCTACAATCACTCCCCTGGTTCTCATGTTCTCCAGCATATCCTGTACCGCCACTTGTTTTGCCAGCGGAACGCGTCTAGGTGGTTGCCGAATAGGCCGGGCGCCTCCGGTGTCGATGAAGTGGAGCACACGGTGCGTACGGCCGTAGTCGCTGTTGCCTTGGCTGAAGACGCACTGGTATCGTCTCAGCAGTTGTCGAACCTTCTCCAGCTGTTTTGCGATAAGGTGGTCGGCCGTCCTCTCCAGTAAGGCTTCCTACCGCGGACCCATGTGTTGCGCCGGCACTGGCTCCTGGACTTCTCGATTGGTGTTACGCTGACCACGGGCTCGCACGTCCCCAGCTCCGTCCCGGCCTGGACGTCGTGACCGGTATCTGCCAGGTTGATCAACCTCACTGGCACCTCCTCTCGGCAAGGCGACAATGTCCTGGCTACATAAAGTCCGTGCACAGGCGTCTTCTGGTCCAGCATCATGTTCTTCGTCCGCTGGCCTTCCAGTCGCGCCGTCACCACCACCTCGCTTCTCGCGGGAACAACCACGTCTTCCCTCAGGATGACCCTGCAGATTCCAAGGCGCTCTTCCGTTGCCGGAGTATGACCTCTTTTCCAATTAGCCGCAGGACCTTCCTGCTTAAGCCGACCATCGCCTCGTGGCTCCTGAGGGCATCCAATCCCAATATCACCTCCTCAGCCACCTTCGCGACGAACTCCCACTGACGCACGGCACTCAGTCCCAAGGTTAACTTCAGCAGGGCATCCTTCTCCACAGGAAAGGTGCTGCCCGATGCCATCACAAGCTGGTATGGTCGGCTCGGTTTTTCTCGATGCAAACCCCTGGCTACGTCAGGTCTGCTGACGGTTACGGCTACCCCGATGTCTATGAGCACGCGGCACGGCTTCCCTCTCACCCAACCTTCCACGTTGAGGCTGTCATCCATCCGTCGGCTGAAGGCGCGCAATGTCACTCGAGGGGATGGTGGTGACGGTGCCGACGTTTTCCTCGCCACGCCGGCCCTTACTCATTTCCCCGGCTGCTCTCCTGGTGTGGGCAGTCTCTCATCAGGTGTCCCGGCTGTCCACACCCCCAACACACGATACTTGGTCTACGCCGGCGTCCCTCAGCTGGCCTTCGGTCTCCAGTGTAGCGGATACTCCTTGTTCTCGACGTCGGGTTAGCCGTCACCTTGGCTGCCTCCATCCTCAATGCGGCCGTTAGCGCCTCGTGGATGGTCATGTAGTCGCCGAACATAGGGCGCTGACGAATCTCGGTGTCTCGTACCCCGTCAACGAAGGTGTAGGCGGCTTTCCGTGATACGAACTCGGGTATGAGGTCGATCAAGGCTTTGCTGGCCAGCTGCTCGATTACCAGGGTGAACTCCTGCAGCGTCTCCCCTGGCTGCGGTGTCTTAGATTTCAGCTGGCTGCGGTAGGCTGCAGCTAAGCGGTGGTTTCCGAAGCGGTTTTCCAGAGCTTCCCAGATGTCCTTGGGCGGCGCCGCCGCTGTCTGGAGCGCATTCAGAACCTCTGCGGTCCGTCCCTTGAGGCTGGCTATTAGCTGTGCGGCCTCTTCTTCTGGTGACCACTTGTGCTGGGCCACTCTGTCGAATTGGTGGCGGAATACTTCGAATGTTGACGCGCCGTCGTACTTAGGTGGCTTGATGCGCGCAGATGTGTCGCCTCCCTTCGGGTCAGCCTTCAAATTCTTTAATGCCTTACCGACGATGTCCTCCACCATGGCGTTCCGGAACTTGGTGTTACTGTCGGTCTTTCCCTCTAGGTTGTTATCGCGGTATGCCTCTAAATTGTTAAGGCGCTCGTCCACTTGACCCATCCACCTGCCCAGCTCCGCGACGTCATCCCTCATACCGGCCAACTGCTCGTCAAATTTTGCGTCGAGGGCCTCGTTCGCCGCCTTCATTTCGGTTGCCAGGCTATCGTTCACTGCTCTCATTTCCTTGGTTAACGTCGCAGCGAAGGTATCATTCGCTGTCTTCATTTCTTTCAGCTCAGCGGTGAGGTTGTCGTTAGCCGACTTCATTTCTTCCATCTTCTCCAAAATCTTTGTCAATGCAGCTTCCATCGCCGTGTTCCACTCCTGACACCAAACATGACTTTGTGGGTTCGTTAAATTAAAAGTCTAGTTTACAGCAATTCAAAATGCTCTTTATTTCCAGTAGAAAGACTCTTTGCAGCAGAATTACGTAACATACACAAACGCAACCTTCAGGGTCTGCCATACGTCCACACCACTGCACACTCAATTCACAAGTCCATAGACAACTGCAACTTCATTCACTTACTAGAAGCTCCGCTGCACCACTGAGCTGTCCGGCTAGCCATGAAGCTTTTATAACCGAACCATGTTTCTCGAAAGTTGCCGAAGCCACACGATCTTCCGTGACGGCAGGCGAAGGAGAGGGAACTGTCCGGCTCTATCTCTCTCGGCAAATAACAATCGCTCTTCCGATCCGTGGGCGTGGCTTGGACGCTATCTGTCTCTTTCACTGCCCGCTTTTCTCTCGGCATTCATCTACACGCGAGTCAGCAGCAGCAAAAACAATGCCTGGCGACAATATATTAAAGTATAGATGAGTCGCAATTTCACACATCAACTTCACTTACGTACCTATATTGAGGACATGTTTCGCGAATTACTGGTCGGGTCATCTGCTCTATTGCGACTAAAGCTTGATCCAGTGGTGTGGGTAGTTCTGGAGTTCCTGCTGCCATCTGTTGATTTTGTGATGAATTTAAAGAACATTTCAAGCACCTAAGATACAAAAATATTGATAAGTCCGCAATAGTAGCTCATTTGCTGTCTGAAAATCTTGACACTGAAGATAGCAACAAATTACTAAAATACGTACAATAACAGAGGGAGCTCGTCGTCTGAAATTATGAAATGTGTAGTGTTTAACGCCCACTTTTACTGCATACGGCACCGTAGGCGATGACACTGATGATACATGAGATGAAGATAGAGCACCGGTGGAATGAGATGGCGGGGGAAGCCATAGAAAAGCATAAAACCCAACTAATGAACTTCGAAATCCTGCCAGAAGACAAAGCTCACCGTACATTCTCAGTCCGCATAGGTAGTAATCACTCTTCTACCAAACCTGTAACAGCAGGCGTTCCTCAAGGATCTATCCCGGGACCAGTTCTATTCAACTTGTTCACCTCTGATATGCCTGCAACACCTACAGCTTAAATGGCTATATATGCAGACGATACAGCAAACTTCGCAACACATCGCAGTATCCACATTGCTAGAAATTACCTTCAAGAGGCCTTAAACTTAATTATACCTTGGCTTGATAACTGGTGTATTTCGCTCAACCAACAAAAATGTGAAGCAATGATCTTTATACTATGCAGACCGGAAACTGAAACTAAAACAGTGAAATACCTCGGCATACTCATGGGTCGATGACTCACATGGAAGCCACACATAAGTAACAAACTCAAATTAGCTCGAGCAAGACTGGCTAAGCTCTACCCTCTTCTCAACAAAAGATCTTCACTCAAATTAAAAAACTGCACACCACTCTGCACGACTTCTTTATTATTATTATGTTTCAAATGGGAAGGTGTTTGTCCTTGAGCGCCACTAGGTGAACAACCAATCGGAGCCCTGTAGTGTTGTCGTATCACATTCTCCCTAAGTGGTGTGTGAGGAGCGCCAACTTAATCAGTCTGTATGAAATACAATTCGCGCTAAGACAAAAATTCAGATTTTGACAAAACTGATCCATGTGAAAGATAGAGAGTAATATATCTAACGTAATCACGAAAACCCCATATTTTAGCTCCAATAGTTTTCCTAATGCAAATAAAATAAAGTAGATACCATTATATTATAACAATGCATTGCGACGTAAGCACTGTAATGAATATCATTATTGGCTGGCATGTATGCGTGAACGTTTATTTGAAATTACTCAGAACTGAAACGTAAACATTTGAAATGATGTGGTGAAAGAAATATGTAGTTTGAATAAGCCAATGTGTTTGTTAAATTCGACAAGAGGAAACGATACACTTTTTGCTAGTCTGGCAGAACATGTCTGGTCACATTATATCTTTGTTTATGAATGGTTCGTAATCTGTATTTACTCTAGACAGTTCAAAGCAGCATTATTCAGTTACTTTTCCATGAAAAAGTGTATCAGCTGGATCAAGGAGACGCGATGCACCTCCTCCCCCCTTAATACTACTAGAATAATCCAATAGAGCTAATGTAGGCTCAAATTATGTTGCAAACAGAAATAATATTTTGAAACTGACTGACGTTGAACGACTTATTTACAAAGAAATTGACAAGGAACACAAGACTGGGAAAATTGCGTGAGACATCAGATAAACTACAACAAGACGACTTTTGGAAAGAAATAGCACGTAACTAGATTTTAGAACCTATCATCATAAATTTGCAGTACTCAGACGTTGAAGACAATGACAATGACGAATTATCTCTTAACGTAAGTAACATTCACAGCTATGCGGATACACCGCTGGTATTTTCGTTGGATTAGAAACACAAGTAATTCATAAACTCTAATCAACTTTAAACTAAATATTTAAAACATTTGCGTAATATACGAATATTCATGTTGGAATTGTGATTTGAACTGCATTATTATAGAACTTTGGACAATTCAGTTTGCGTTCGCTTACTCTAGCGCCACGAACACCCGCAAGTGTGCCAGAGAGAGAGAGAGAGAGAGAGAGAGAGAGAGAGAGAGAGAGAGAGAGAGAGAGAGAGAGAGAGAGAGAGAGAGAGAGAGAGAGAGAGAGAGGGGGGGATGGAAATATAAAAAGGTGGAGATAACGAAGTAGCATCGGTGAAGGTTCTAACGCATCTGATTGGCTACAGGCGAGAACTCTTGCCCTTTGAAACACATAAGACCACTCCTACTATATACCTGCCCAGTCTGGGGAAGGACCAGATCTTCGGAAATCAAACGTATCCAGATATTTCAAAACAAAATATTACGAATCTCAACGAATGCATCACGGTTTTTCAGAAATAGTAGACTACATAGAAAAACTGGAATCAGCACCATTCAACAGTCAATTTCTTCACAAGCCGAAAAGTTCTACAGCAACCTAAAACACGTCTCAGGAGTCATTCACTATTCCCTTGGCAGAAAATCCAGCTTTCCAACCTGCATCAGGAGTCGTCTACCACCGGACCAGCTCTCACAACAAGATCTTCTGTAATACTTAAAACAATAATGTGCCTACTTATGGAGGAGCCATATGGGGCTTTCCTCATTTCATTGTTATTCATTGTATAACGTATATAAATAATGTTTGTAGTTAATGATCTGTAGAGTGCACATGCGCTGATCAATCAATTAATTAAAAAACATAATGATTTAAAGAGCAATCGTGATGCATTCTAACAGAGAAACTATCCAAAGACAATGGTCACAGGAAGTCTTTCCACGTTTCAGGGAGGTCGTCGAAATTATCTTCTGCCGTCTGCCGGCGGACACATTAAAATCAGATGTCATCCTATGAGTTTTCTCTTGGACGCCTAGAGCTTAAACATAAAACAACTGTCTTGGTTTGGGGCTCGTAGGCCAGGACTTGGATGCCTAGGAAAGGCAAGGTGTACTGACCTTGTCGGTTTCAGAGGGCTTTTGCGATCCTCCACGCGTCGCCACTCTCAATGCGCAGCCTCTTCATTGTGTACTCACACGTTTGCACTTGGTGCTTACACAGGTGAACTCTGATCAAGGAGCGACTGATTGTGTGGCGTGCGGTATAGCTGGAAAGATCTCCTTGCCGCCCAAAAGCCGCATATAAGGTGGGATTAGGTCCGGGTATATGGGTGCCGTGGCATGGACTGAAAGGTTATATCCAACAGTATCATAATGGAGGTGAAGTATTGTACAGCTGCCTGTAGAATGCTATCGGTGATTTTAGGGTTAGGTGGGTAGGCGAAGTAGGCTGGATGCTGCACCACGATAATGCGCGACAGCATATTGGCAATGTTGTTGCTGAATATCTTGCAAAAATCAACGTGAAGTACATCCCTCACCCTCCCTATAGTCCGGATTTAGCCCCATGTGACTTTTTTCTATTCTCTAACTTGAAGAAACGCCTTCGTGGGAGGCATTATTCATCATCAGAAGCAGTGATGAAGGCTGCGGAGGCGATTTTGAAGGATATCTCAAAAAATGGTTTCCAGCATATCTTTGAAGACTGGCAGAAACGCTGGGACAAGTGCAGCGCATTCAGGGGAGACTATTTTGAGAAGGACCGTCAAAATTATGAGGATCAGTAAAGGTACGTTGTCAAAAAAGTGTGATAATTCTTTATTGAACAGCCCTCGTATTTTATTGGAAAATGATGTAACACTAACCAATGAAGTTTCTTATTCAGTCCACAATGTTGCAGTAAATTTCGGTAAACAGAATTCTGTCTTTACTGGTTTAAAAGAAAATATCAACTTAATCTAATTGTTGTTTTATATTATTACATAATTGTGCTAAATTTGGATTCAAGCTGCTAAACCATGACGTAGAAAGTCAAGTTCCTACAACACATTCAGATGCTTCTTCACCATTAAAAAGCTCAAAACAACTATTATGTCTAATTATTAAGTTGGTATCTTGATTAACTTGAAGTTCCGGTTCTCTTCAAAGGTGGATCCAACTATATTAACCACGCGGGAAAAGATGTTCATAAAGAAATATAAAGGAAAACTGTTCAATTCCACTTTTGAAGAGAACCCGAATTTCTTCAAGTTCATCAAGATACCAAAAGAGACGCTCCGACTGCCTGCAAGAAATTCACCAAATCAAAATTGAACCATTGACATTAGCTGAGGATGTTAGGAAGATACTAACGGAGTACGTTTCTAGGTAAACACTAGCAATAAATGGAGCATGGAGTACTAGTTCGATACAAAATTGTATATTTAGTTTACTCACACTGCAAAAATTAGAAACATTTAATTAATCATGGACTTCCTCAGATAACTCATATGATGATGATGATGATGATGATGATGATGATGATGATGATGATGATGATGATGATGATGATGATGATGATGATGATGATGATGATGCTTGGTCATCAGCGCCCTTACAAAAACTAATTCATGGCAACAGCCAGATATAAATTACTCAAAATTGAAAAAAAAAAATAACAGGTCAAAACAAAATGACAATAAAATAAATAAGCCCAAATAGGTAAAAAACTATAATTACTAATAAAATACCAAAAGCTATAAAAATTACTACTTTCAATATCAACTTGCCCTGACAAAAGCTAACTGCCCAGTGGCAGTTTAACCTTACTGTCGTTTGGGCAGTGAGGACAGGATCTACCCGCTCCACATCCTCAATGGAGGAGGATGGCTTCTTTACTGGTAACATCGAATCCAGTCTCTCGAAACGATCGGAAACTGCGACCGGTGAAGATGAAAGTCGCCGATCGGCGTCCTCTCCATATGATTCCTCAGATGTTGTTGTCGGAGATGTTCGCGGACTTTTGTGCTGGCTAGCTTTCCTTTCACCAGTCTTACTATTTTCCTTAAGGAAGTCAGTTCTGTCACACGAGGTCTTAAATTTCCTTGGCGATACTTATATACTACCATTTCACATATTCTTGAAGTAGATGCTTTCGGCGGTTACATGGCTCAATTCTTCTTCTTAGGACTGGAGTTGGTCGGCGCGCTCACTATTGTTCGTGCTGGTGTTTGTTGCGTTGGCTGTGATCTTGGTGTAATTGATCTTCCGTATATCACTGACTCATTTATGTCGCTAGTTTGTGTTGCGATTTCACTTCTAGGTACCGGCTTAGTTGCAATGCACCATAAGTAATCGTCCTAGGTACAGAAAGCTGCCGAATACGCAAGTTTCCGGGCTTCCACGAAGGACACCCTCTCTCTTACCCGGATCCCTTGGCATTCTCTGGAGTTAGGTGAATGATGATGATGATGATGATGATGATGATGATGATGATGATGATGATGATGAGTATAAGGGCGTTCAACTGCAGAGGTTATCAGCGCCTTTTTTTTTAAAGAAAACTGGTCATTGCAAAAGCCAGATATAAATTTATTTCTCTAAAAACTATATATAGACTTACAAATAATACACGCACATAAAAAACTATACAAACAAAAGAAATATATATCTAAAATGGCATAAATTCTCTTCGCTAAATCCTAAAGTCTAGTCTAGAAAAGAATCTCAAAACGTTCTCCACCACTGCGTTATCGTCCGCTAGCATTTCTGCAAAGCTGGCCGGCAGCTGCAGAGATGTCCTAAGGTGTGCTAGGGGAAAACACTCTAGCAGCACGTGTCGCACAGATAACGCTTCATTGCAAAACGGACACAGTGGAGCAGGTTCCTTTTTTTTTTTAAAAAAAAACTATGAGTAAAAAAGCAGTGCCCAATACGCAACCGAGTCAAACTTACCTCCTCGCGACGAGATGACCGACAGGAGGTAACCCAGGGAATCGGAAGTTCTTTCACAGATCTAAGTTTATTATTGCGGAAAGCGGACCACTCTTCCTGCCAGCAGGTTTGCACAACTCTCCGCAATACGGCCCTAAAATCTTCCGATGTCACAGATGGTACTCGAACCCTGGGCTTCATGGTAGCCGTCTTGGCTGCCGAATCCGCCCCTTCATTCCCCCGCAAGCCTACGTGACCAGGGATCCATGCACACACCACGCTAACGCCAGAAGCGTGTAAAACGTGGAGGGCATCCTGGATACACTGCACAATAGGGTGGTAGTTGTACAGCTGCCGTAGACTTTGAAGTGCACTGAGGGAATCACTCAGGATTAAGCAGTCCCCCAACTTTCGTCGACGTAGTGTAAAATAGCCCGGTATATATCATAAAGCTCTGCAGTAAAAATGGAAGTGCTAGTGTGGAATCCGAATGTATACGGTTCGGTTCTACACACGTAAGCACAACCAACACCATTTGAGTTCTTGGAGCCATCAGTATAAATTATAAAGTGGTCCTCACATCACGATAAAAATTCTAAAAAACATGTGCGGATACTAGACATGGTAGATTTATCATATTTAGTCATGCCCAGATCAACGTAGGACGCTCTGCACAACCAAGGAGGGTATGTCCTCTCCCCCCTAGGATACATCTTGGGCATTTCAGAATCCAGATGTCTAAGGAGCTCCCGGAAACGAAAACCAGGTGGCTTTGGTTTAATAGAAGTATTCCTATAACGCACGTCCATGAAGGTGTTAAAGAACGGCGGAAACGATGGATGTGTGGGCATGCAATTAATTCCACATCCATAATATGCTAATAACATGTTGCGCCTGAACTGCAGAAGAGGTTCTGCAGACTCAGCATACAGGCTTATAACTCGGCTCGTTGGAAACGCCCCAACTACTATACGTATGCCACAATTATGGACTGTGTCTAATCTCTTCGGCACAGCTGGTCGTTCTGAGCCATAAATGATACTACCATAATCTAATTTAGAACGGATGAGGGCGCGATAAAGTCGCAATTACAGTGTACGATCCGCTACCCACTATTATCCACTTAGTACCCGAAAGATATTTAAAGATCGGTCACATCATGCTTTCAGTTGTGCTATATGCGACGACCAACTAAGTTTTCTATCAAATATCACCCCAAGGAACCTCGTCTCATCTGCAAAAGGTAGATCAGCGCCGAGCCGGAGCCTTGGAGGTAGTCCACTCTGCTGATGCCAGAAGTTAACACAGATTGTTTTCTCGGCGGAGAATCGGAAGCCGTTTTTTTTAAACTCCAACTCTTATTGTTGTCCAAGGTGGTCAGTAGGCGGTAAAACGGAGTGCGCTGAGATATACAGTAGACGGCAAAGTCGTCTACAAATAGGCATGACGAGACCCCCGGAGGTACACATTTCGAGATAGAATGAACCACAATAGCAAACAACGTAACACTTAGTACCGATCCCTGTGGTACACCGTTCTCTTGAACAAAACGATTCGAAAAATCCCGAGCCAACCCTTACTCGGAATACGCGGTCTTTCAAGAATTCCTGAAGGAAGAGTGGTAGGCGTCCACGTATATTCCAGGTGTGCGGAGTACGTAGCAACCCTGCCCGCCAACACGTATCATAAGCCTTTTCGAGGTCAAAAAATATTCCGACTGTTTGACAGTTTTTAAGAAAACCGTTCATAATCTGTGTCGACATGGACACAAGATGATCCACTGTTGAACGACGTCGTCGAAAACTGCACTGGATGTTATTCAGTAGGTTGTGCGTTTCCAGCCACCATACCAACCGCCCATTTATCATGCGTTCCATCACCTTGCATACGCAACTGGTGAGGGAAATAGGACGGTAGCTAGAAGGGAGGTGACGGACCTTGCCAGCTTTCAAGATAGGTATAATGGTGGCTTCTCGCCACTTGTCAGGAAACGTGGCATCAACCCAAACACGGTTATAGACCTCAAGCAGGAATGCCTTACCTTCAGGTGAGAGATGTAACATTTTAACGTGGATTCCGTCCGGTCCTGGTGCTGTCAGTCGCGATGATGAAAGAGCGTGTTCTAACTCTGCCAAGGTGAAGAGGCGGTTATAAGCTTCAAGGTTTCTTGAACTAAACACGAAACCTTGAGATTCTACCTGAGTCTTAACTGAGATAAACTCAGGAGAATAATTAATTGAGCTAGACACCTGAGCGAAAGCACAGCCGAAGGTGTTAGCCACGACAAACGGATCAACAACTCCTGCAGTTGTTTTCAGACCAGCGATTGGCAAGTGGGTTGATTTTGCGACCACGCGCCTTAACCTATCCCATACAACAGAGGAACGTGTACATCTGTTAAAAGATGATACAAAGTTGTTCCATGAGATCTTTTTGCTAACCTTAATTATTTGCCTAGATTTTGCACGCGCTTTCTTGTACTCAATTAGATTACTTAGGGTAGGGTGTCGTTGGAATACCCTTAGAGCACGTCTACGAGCACGAATAGCATTCCGGCAGTCGTTGGTCCACCATGGGACAGGAAATCTACCGAGTTGGGTAGCCGAACGTGGAATAGACTGTTCTGCAGCGGAAAGAATTTTCTCTGTGAGATCATCAACTAAATCATTCACAGAATCGTGTTCGTTGTAAGCAAAGACAGCTAACTGGGTGTAAAGGTTCCAGTTGGCACGATCAAAGCGCCATCTAGGGATATGTGAGGGAGACACATCTTGTGCTAAGAGACTAAGAAGATTTGGGAAGTGGTCGCTGGAATGTAAATCAGAGATGACATTCCACTGTAATGAAACTGCTAACTGGGATGAACACACTGCCAAATCGATGTGCGAATAGGTGTTAAAGGCGTCTGAAAGGAACGTTGGCTCTCCGGTGTTCAGGAGAGCCAAGTTATTGCTCTCCAGGAATTTTGCAATGAGGTTGCCCCTCGAACATGCCCGATTTGAGCCCCAAAGTGGGTGGTGGGCATTAAAGTACCCAACTATTAGAAATGGTGTTGAAAGTTGGGAAACCAGATCTTCAAGGTCAATTAACGAGAGGTCATCTGATGGCGGTACATATACATTGCAAATGCAAAATTCGATTGATGGCAGCTTAATCCTTACAGCTACAGATTGTATGTCAGATTGTAGCTGTAACGGATCTGCAAATATGTCATCCCTGAGGAGCTTCATAGTGCCCCCGTGAGCAGGAATGCCCTCTTCTGTTTCAATATCACACCTCAGTGGTGTGTAGCGTCTGATTTTAAACTTGTCTTGTGGTCGTAGCTTAGTCTCTTGTAAGCATAACAACAAAGGGTTATGCTTACTGAGCAAAAGTTCCAGTTCTGGTCGATGTGCTCTTAAACCTCGTATGTTCCATTGTAGGATAGCCATTGGAACTATGGAGATAAAATGTAAAAGTTGGTCTACATTAAGACTTCATTGGTGGCCGAATCAATTTACCCTTTTTCTTCGGTGTAGGGCTAACACCTTTTTCGTCCGGTTTATCCTGGCGCTTTTTCGTTGTCGTTCTTGCAGTGTGGTCCGTATTCTCTTGGTCCATCTCTTCGGCGGAGGAGGCCCCTTTCCCTAAAGGGAACTTAGGTTCGAGGGCTTTAAATCTATTGGACACAGAGATCGACGAAGATGACCGTCGTCGATCCGAATCATCACCAGAAAGCTCCTCAGAAGAAGAGCTTCGCGATGTCCTTGAGCCTTCCTTCTTTCTGGGGATACGGGTCGAATCCTTAAGGAAATCTGTCGTCTGGTAGCTGGTCTTAAATACTTTAGGCGGTGGATCGTATACTACAGGCTTGTCATACTTAGATGTCGAAGTCGACGGTTTGGCTGGGGACGGGGCTGAGGTTTTAGTTTCCTTCGTCCGTTTAGGCGATGTATTTGCAGACGCTGGTGGTGGTTTTGTAGACTTCCGTACTTGTGTCGGGACAAGAATTCTATCTGAGATGGTAGCCTCACCAGCAGCGCAGGTTGGCGTTGCAATTTCTTTTCTGGGAGCGGGCTTAGCTAAGACAGCTATAAGTATCGGACTTGGGGACGGAGGGCAGGTGAGTACGCAGGAGTTTCCGGGCGTCCAAGAAGGATATCTTCTCCTTAACACGGATTTCCTGTATCGCCTTTTCTTCCACAAATCGTGGGCAGTTCCTGGAACTAGATAAATGCCTCGGCAGAGTTTATACATTTAATGGGCGAGGAGCACTCGCCATCGTGTAATGCCAAACCACAGTTTACGCATGCTGGAGATCCGATACACAGTTGACTAATGTGACCAAAACGCTGACACTTGTAGCACTGCAGGGGGTTTGGTATATAGGGCCTAACCTCAATACTCTCATATCCTGCCTTAATGTTTTGAGGAAGATCTACCCTATCAAAAGTAAGGAACAGGGTACGAACAATTCCCCACGTTCTCTGCGCTGTACTCGGTACACACAAGTAACTCCCTGGTCTTTCAGGTTCTTCTGGATCTCCTCGTTGGACTTACCGTCCAACGCACGGGTGGTTACCATCCCGCGCGAGGAGTTCAAGGTCTTATGTATCCTAACGGTTATATGATAACTGCCTAGCATGCTTGCCTTCAATAATGATGCTGCCTGGGAGTTAGAATGCACCTCAACCAGGAAGGTGCCGTTTCGTGATCGTATACAAGATTTGACAGGACCAGCAATTTTGTCTAATCCCCTCTGGATGTTAAAAGGGTTAACTATCGTAAACCTCTGGCCTTCTTCAGTTCGACTGACTACCAAGTAGCGAGGACCACAAGACTCGACTACTTTTTTCTATTACTACCACAATTTTTGTATTGTTTTTAAAGTAGGGTTTTCCATTATAGTTGGAGTAAATTTCATCCCCCAGTGCTCCCCACCCACCACGGAGCCCAACAAGGGGTCATCCCACTGGGATGACAGGGCTACACAGGGGATATAGCGAGCTCGCCGTCCCACTCACCCTGGAGTGCGGTACAATACCTAGTCCTGGCCGATTGATTAGGGCTGGTTTAGTCCCTAACCTCCTGTTTAGGTGAAGCAGACACCAAAGTAGTGTATTGGAAATGCGCACTCTCCCCGAATTCAGACGACTGGAACGAGCTCAGATGCGCATCCCTCAGACCACCAGAACAAACCTCTCCACCCACACGGGTCTCCATGCACGGCCTACACGTGGGTGGGTGTTTTGTGTTTCTGACCCCTCACCACTACGAGGAACCCATATCGAGGGTGTCAGGGTGGCTTGGGACCCCGGGATCGACAATTCCCGTACCTACCGCAGTAGGTCCCTGGGGAGATAACTTATAAAACCTACCAACTTAACATTATTACGCAATCTAGAGCCTCGCATTTGTTTTTTATAATTATGCAATTAGAGGACAGAGCTTAGAAATTCAAGAACTGGCGAAATTGGCCTACAAAGCGCCTCTAAACAGCGACTTAAAGAGCAATCTGGTCACCCTGCAACACTACTGAATCAATAGCATTATGGGAGAGGTCTTTTTGTGTAGCTACAACTATTGACCTGCTAACATTTGCGTAATAAAGCCACAATCCTTATTCAATTTAGGCTAATTAGAACCCTATGCTTCAAGCACAGAGGAGATGTGCTTTTATAAGTAGAGGAATAAGCCATAGTTGTACGATTTATGACATTAAACCCTAATGAACTAGGATTGGAAACATTGGTATAAAACAATGCTACTGTATAAGAAATTTTGGTC
This sequence comes from Mantis religiosa, assembly GCA_030765055.1. Classification (NCBI taxonomy): domain Eukaryota; kingdom Metazoa; phylum Arthropoda; class Insecta; order Mantodea; family Mantidae; genus Mantis; species Mantis religiosa. Next base: position 16,285,014 of record CM060957.1, read on the forward strand.
TAAATGAAGCCATTGATTATGAGTATAGTCCGAAATATGATTGCTTGGGGAACAAAAGATTTAAAACTTCTCCAATCTAGAGGATTTCAGTTCTTTCATTAAATAGGTACTTGCCTCTGTACATGCATTATATGGAAAAAATGATATGCTTTTCTTGAGTAGCACTATAATTACTTTCTTTACATAAAAGGAGTCATAAAACGGTTGAGAGGCTCCATAAGTGCTAACAGCAACTCTAAACGCAGTCAGAAAGTATTCTACTAAATAAACATAAGTGTAAATGATGCAACACAGAAATGGTAGGCAGAACAATGAATGCAAGTAAATCATTGTCAACGTTTTAACTGTCCGCCTCGGTAGCGTGGTGGTAAAGTATCTGCCTCACGTTCAAGAGGTCCCGAGTTCGAATCTCGGTCAGGGTGAGTTATCTGGATACGGTTTTTCCCGGGTTTTCCCTTATCCGGAAAGACTAATGTCGGGTAACTCTAAGCTCTATGGACCCTGGATTCATTTGAGCATCATTTCACCCATTCCATTCATCGTCCGATATGACAACGTTGGAGGACGTAAAATTACAAAAAAAAAAAAAAAAAAAACTTTTAACTGAAATTTTTGGACACAGAGAAGGCTTTTGATAGTCTGGTATGATGGTCTTTTATATACAATTAAGAATAACACTTCAGACACTTACTACAAAATAATCAAATCCTATCTCTCTCTAATCGCACCTATTCCGTGAAATGTGAATATGCAGTCAGAATATCATACAATTAAATCCGGTGTCCCTCATGGAATAGTTCTTGGACCGTTATTTTATATCATATATACTTCTAACCTCACTATTGCACACTATACTGACGATATCGCAATCCTAAGGAAACGCACCTGTAAATCAGCAATCATAAAACGTAACGCTTTCTGTAAAGATATAGAAGTGTGGTGCAAACGATGGAGAGTTGTTATGCGTCCTTCAAAATCTAAATTAATCAGATTCACGTACAAAAGAAACGTAATGGTCCATCCTGTTATATTAAACACAATAATGGTCACCTCTCAAACTATCAGATACCTTGGCCTAATTTTAGACAACAGATGCACCTGGAACGACCACATCACTAATTTAGTGCACAAAATAAGACACCTTGTTCGCATTCTGAAGCCAATCGTTGCAAGAATGTCAGTACAAGCTGTTGCCATACATTTCCCTTATTTCTCCTTTATGGCAGTATGATTCTGCAGTATGGGGATCTGCTTCATCAACACTCATAAAAAGAATTCAAACCCTACAAAACGGATATTTACGAATCATAACTGATGCACCGTGGTACATTCGTAACATCACTCTCCATAGTGACTTAGATGTTCTACAGGAATCTGTAGCCCTCCCAGGAAGCTATAAAAGACCCCACAACTCATATCTACAGCATACTAATCCTTTGTTATGACAGTTACCATCAAACCTACACTATATCGAGACAATAGAAGATTAAAAAGGAAACGACACATCGACCTACTGTCATAACCTTAAAGACTATTGGGATTACCGGTCTGTAACATTCCATATACATATTTCATATTATTATGTTATAAGTAATTTGTCAAAACTATATTGTATAAGCTATGTACAGAAAAGTTTCCATCCTAGGTTAGTGTGTATATGAATGGGATTATTGGGTGTAGTGTTACCAAAATTTGGCCCATGGTAGGTTGGGTTAGTTTGTGTATATATTGTTACCCAATCGGCAAACTCTACGGTACCGATCAATAAATGCAGGCGAGACAGAGTAGAGGGAGGGGAAACCACAGGGGTGGCTGAATCTTCGTTTCCCCTCCTCCTGCCGCCCGAAAGAAGGCGAAACATCGAGAATGTTTTCCTCCCTCCATAAAAAAGAATTCTCGAGAAACTTCGAGCCACCGATCAATACAGGAGAGGCGACCGTCAGTTGAGTTGAGTCAGTCGTGGCGAGCAGTGTGAGAAGCGCCCAGTGTACGTGGACAGACGAACTGGTGAAATTATAATTGTGTACATTACGAAATTCTATTTAATCGGCAAGTGTGACATTGTAATAAGGTGGAAATAAAGAACATTTTTGAGTGGTGTAATTTGACTTTTTATTTCACGAACCCACAAAGTCACAACTGGCGTCAGAAGTTCGATAACGGCCATGGAATCGGCACTGGAAAAGATTTTACACAAAATGGAAGAAATGAAGACGGCCAACGACAACATCGTCGAGAAGATGGAAGAAATGAAGGCCGAAATAACAGCGAAGACGGAAGTCACAAACAGCCTGACCGCGAAGATGACCGAATTGACCACGGAGATGAAAGTGGCAAACGAGGCCCTCGCCGTGAAGTTCGAAGAGCAGCTGACCGGCGTGAGAGATGACGTCACAGAGCTCGGCAAGCGGATGGGTCAAGTGTACGAGCACGTCGAAGATTTGGCAAACCGCGTTGACGAGCTGGAGGGAAAGGCTGACAGCAACGCAAAGTCCCTGAACGCCATGGTGGAGGACGTCGTCAGCAGGAGGTTAAAGGATTTAAAGGTCGACGCACCGGGACGCGACACAACATCTGCACGCGTCAAAGCTCCTAAATATGACGGCGCGTCAACGTTTGAGGTCTTCCGCCGCGAATTCGACGCAGTGGCCAAACACAACAAATGGTCACCAGAGGAGGAGGCCACACAGTTAATAGCCAGCCTCCAGGAACGGGCCGCAGAAGTTCTGAACGCGGGACAGACAACGGTGGCGCCCAAGGACATCTGGGAGGCCCTGGAGAATCGTTCTGGAAACCAACGCTTAGCCGCAGCGTACCGCAGCCAGCTAAAGGCAAGGTCACAGCAGTCAGGGGAGACGCTGCAGGAGTTCGCCCTAGCAGTTAAACAACTGGCTAGCAAGGCCTTGGTTGACCTGCCACCGGAGTTCGTATTCCGGGAAGCTGCCAACACATTCGTTGACGGGGTACGGGACACGGAGATTCGTCAGCGCCTAATGCTCGGCGATTATAAAATAATCCACGAGGCGCTAACGGCAGCATTAAGGATGGAGGCGGCCAAGGTAGCAGCTATCCCGACGTCGAGAACGAGGAGTGTACGCTACGCTGGAGACAGAGGACCAGCCGATGGACGCCGGCGAACACCTAGTGGCCTGTGTTGAGAGTGTGGACAGCCCGGGCACCTGCAGAGAGACTGCCCACACCAGGAAGAGCAGCCGGAAAACGAGTAAGGGCCGTCGTGGAGAGGAACACTTGAGGAAGGTCGTGACCAGCCATCAGCGAGACTGGGACGTCAAGGTGCCACTGTTCTTGCTGGCCCACCGCTCGTCTACACACGACACAACTGGAATGACGCCAGCCAGCTTAATGTTCGGCCGAGAGTTACGCCTCTCTTGTGACCTGGCTTTTGGAAGCCCTCCGGGGATGAAACAGCCAGCGACCGAGTATGTGGAGAACCTGGTGGACCACCTCCACGACATGCACGAGATGGCTCGCCAGAACATCCAGAAGGCGAGCGACCGCATGAAAACCCGATACGACAGGCAAGCCAACAGCCAAGGGTTGCAGCAAGGTGACCTGGTCTGGTTGTACCGCCCTACCCGGACCAAGGGACGCTGCCCGAAGCTACACCAGCCATGGCAAGGACCGTACCGTGTGGTGAAGAGGATTAACAACGTGGTCTACCGCATCCAGAAGGTGCCCCGAGGAAAGATGTTGGTGGTACACCTGGATCGCCTGGCCCGCTACGATGGTGCTGTTCGGGACGATCAGCCTTGAGGAGGGAGCAGTGTTACCCAATCGGCAAACTCTACGGTACCGATCAATAAATGCAGGCGAGAGAGTGGAGGGAAGGGAAACCACAGGGGTTGCTGAATCTTCGTTTCCCCCTCCTCCTGCCGCCCGAAAGAAGGCGAAACATCGAGAAGTTTTCCCCCTCCATAAAAAGAATTCTCGAGAAACTTTGAGCCACCGATCAATACAGGAGAGGCAACCGTCAGTTGAGTTGGGTCAGTCGTGGCGAGCAGTGTGAGAAGCACCCAGTGTACGCGGACAGACGAACTGGTGAAATTATAATTGTGTACATTACGAAATTCTATGTAATCGGCAAGTGTGACATTGTAATAAGGTGGAAATAAAGAACATTTTGAGTGGTGTAATTGGACTTTTTATTTCACGAACCCACAAAGTCACAATATGAACGGGTTGAAAAGGATTTGTTATCGAAATTTGGATGTTGAGCTACGACGCCTAATGGATGATACCTAGGTAATGTTCCTGTGTTTAGTTAGAATAGTTGCTATGATACGACGTCTAGTTAGTGGTTATCATAATTCTCCCTATTTTTGCAAAATGACGCGGGTACATCAGTTTAGGAATCACTCTCGTAAATAGCAAAGACATAATGATATAGTGACGCAGTTTTTCATTTCTTCATGACTACCTTAACAGAGGAGAGAATACTTCGCTTATAAGTGCTACTATCTACCATTGTAATTATACTCATAGTAGTTCTCGGTTGTATGTACCCGAATGGCCTGGCCACGCCGTGGCTCAGTGGTTAGACCGCTTGGCTCTCACCAAGGCGGCCCGGGTTCGATCCCAGGCGACCGCAAAGTGAGATTTGTGATGGACAACACGGCGTTGGGGCGGGTTTTCTCCGGGACCTCCGGTTTCCCCCGCCATCTCATTCCACCGGTGCTCCATCTTCATCTCATGCATCATCAGTGTCACCGCCTGCGGTGCCGTATGTAGTAAAAGCGGGCGTTAAACACTACACATTCCATTCCCGAATGGCCTCATTTAAACAATTGCAGTTTGCGGTTCATTTGTGTATGGCGGTCGATATCCCAAGTACAGTATGGTCGACAAGCGTTAAATAGCGACTTCAGGGTAAGTGCATAGTAATCATGAGTAAATAAGGACCATTTCAAGATCATTGTGTTTGAGCTACACTGATGTTTCGGCTACGTTTTCCCGTTTCGAATGCTCCTAAGCGTCCTACACTCTTCCTGAAAAAGGACATTCATTGGCTCTACTTTGATGCTTAGGGTCCTCAATATTCCAGCTATCCTTTGCGGACCCTCAGTATATTTGACTAAAGTTGTGAATTACGATGAAACTTGTACAACAAAGGAATGATGTACACATATAGCGTTTACAAGCATAGCGTTTTGGGACCGGACTCTAGAGACCATACTCCAATTAGCTGCATGCTTTGCCAAATCTATCGCTTTACAGGTTAGTTTTCAGTATTTACATTACATGCATTTAAAAGCAAGCTTACATTGATAATGAAATGTACTTACCCCCTGATTCCATAACTCTGGAAATAATTCTTCAATTCTTTCAACATTTATCCGAAGAATTCTATTTTTGAAACCTTCTAGGTTTACTTCGGGTGAATTGGGTGATTTGAAATGATTCATGATGGTTCTCAAATGGTTTGTAGCTTAGGCCTTTTAAATTACATTGAATTATGCACACACTTCCCTAATTAGTCATACACATATTGCTTGAACATCTGTGCACACTTAAAACACGCTGCAAAACATTACATAAACATGTTATGACTCTGTATGCTAGATACACCACCATCACCAGCACGGCTACTTAGATACTATGTAATAGCTGAAAGTTAACAAGGTCAACTTCAAGTAGCTCAAAGCCTAGCACATTGCTTGCTTAATGACTGAATATGTATATACAACATTGTCAGTATCATCGTACAGTTGAGAGACTAGTGGTTCGATAACCCTGAAAATCAACGATGATGCCTCGGTTACAAAAGAAGCTAGCTTTGTCAGCCAGGTTATTCGATTCTCAGTGGGCCGCTTCACGATGGCACCATAAAGGAATGCAAACCAAGGTCGGCCTTGATGCAAACCCTCTTGTCCGATTTATGTTAACTGGTGTCTAAAATTGCTTGCAGTGACACATTGGTATTAGTACTTATTTTTTAAGGCATTAAATCTTAACAAAAGAAAATCTTAGGAAGATGAAACAATTAAAATTATGCTTCCTCTGTCATCACGCCTAGTAGACATTCTTCAGATACCGATATTCGAATAAATATTGCTAAATACATAAAAGCAACCCGGCATGGAGTGAGATGCAAATACTGACTGTCAGGCTGTACAGACTGCCAAAGTCATAGTATAGTGCCAATCATGTGAACTCCGGCTCTTTTATCTGGCAAATCAACTTCACCAATCAAATGATGCTGGCTGCATCAGTGTTAGAGCATTAATAACGTACCTCTTGGTTCAAATAACTTAAAGAATTGAAAGGAAATCGTAGAGACTGTCAAGGATAACATATCCACAAAAATAAGGCAGAATCAGGTGGCAATAGAGGAAGTGAGAAAAATAACAGAGAAAGGCAATTGGAAGCAGCACTGCATATGACGAACGACTTAATGGTTTAACAGTACTGGCTAAAAAGAGCGAAAAGTTGCACTAAAGCCTTGCTAAACTAACGGACATACCAGAACAAGCCAAGAAAATAAACCACAAAAGGATAATTAGAACGGCTGAGTAAAATACATGAAAGCTCTCACTTAACTTTTAAGAGGAAGGCAAAGCCAACTATGAAAGAAATGCCAATAGGAGAATAGCAAAGGCCATTTCTTACAGATACTGAACAAAGATACACGAAATGAAGCCCATTGAATGAAAAAGAAGGAAATGGGGATAGTGGAAAAGAAAATATTTGCAAATAACCATATGCAAATGGTGAATAAATGAAATGGAAAAAGGAGGAAAGAACACTGATATGAACTCATATAGAGGAGTGGCATTAGAAAATGCATTCTATAAAATTTTTACGAGGATAATTACGAATAAACTGTCATTTAATGCAGAAAAAGATCACGAAATATTTTGGATTCGAAAAAGGAAAATGTAAATTGCATGCAGAAACAGCTCCCTAAGAGAAATAGAGGAAGCTCTGAAGACGCATAAAGCAAAAGGTTCCGCGATAATGATTGAGTAAGTCTTCAACTGGATAGGCAGAAAAAACGTGATCCAAAAACTTAAGGGCATGATAGGCGACTACAATCTTACAGGAATAACACAAGACACTATAACACACAATGCTCTCCATAAGAGATAAAGTGTCTACGTTAGAATACATCATGCAGACAGATGGAGTCGAGCAAGGCATCGCAGTATATGATAGCAGATATCGGGGACTGAACTATCGTGTACGCGGAGGTTATGGCATCGGGGATAAATGAACAAGAGGAACTACAGGAGGATATAAATAGTATACAACGCAAAATAAAATTATTTTCACATTGGAACAAAAGCGAGCAGGTGGTTAATAATCGACGGTTTTCACGACCGGCGCCTTGCTCAGTGAAAGATTCCGGGGATTTAAGAGGAAAGGCAGAGTAGCGAGGACGGACATCCTGGAAATAGATAACAAAAAAACTAAAATAGATTATACAAGTTTTTTTTTATTAAGGAATAGAAAATCAATCACTTTACAGATTTATCTAATAGAATTTTCCGCATAATAAATAAACAGTTCGAAAGCATCAAAATACATATAGTTTGGAAAAACTAACTACATTACTTTTTGTAGAATACATGAAAGCCTCTCAGAGGTAAGAGTAGAATGTGAAGTGAAAGAAATAAAGTTCCCAGGTGCCATTATTGATCATTATATAGGTTGGAAGAACCATATTAATTATTGAGCTCTACACATTATGCAGTTAGACCACTAATCAGAAAATTAAGCATACAAGTGAGCATCAGTTGATATGCAGACACTAGTATCTGCTTCCTGTTATAGTTCCTTTAGTTTAGTAGTTTTAAGAAACATGATTTAAAATTTCTTCTTGTTTAACATAAAATAAAACAATTGCATTTGTAATTAACATTTATCTCAAAGATATTTATAATACTGAACCGAAACAAATAAATTCTGAAAGATCTTGCCAATTCCTTTTCGGATAAAAATTTGTAAAGGCTTCTTAATATTCCACAATGTATGAATTCACTTTAAGATTACATTTTTGGTTAAGCTTAAGACTTCAGTGTCCGGCTCCATGTCCTAACTTCCCTATATAAAACACTTGCAGTACAAAGGCAAATGACAATACTCTCCAGCAAGTTCAGTATCACATATTTTATGAATATGAGTTTTTGTCTCCCATATGTGACAATGTACATAAAATGGATAAAAAGAAAAATATATCCACTAATTTGGTAGCAATTAAATATTTGTAGATAGCAATTACAAAACCTTAGATAAAAGTGTTGGGGTGGGACTAGTTTAGATTTAACCAAAGCATTTGACGTGGTAGTCTGCAAAATACTACATTAAATAAATATGGTAAAGGGTCTTTCAACAAGAGTGTCCTGCCTTTGAACTTAAATAAAACATGTTCTACAAATTATAGAAGTTTATTTTTTTATTTATTTTGGAATATAATTAATGTCATTATATGTGGAAAAGAACATCAGTGAAGTGACCGCCGCGACTTTATTGGATTGCATGTATACAGTTGATCCAATTTTCAATGACAGAAGAACATAAATTAGGTCCAACTTCACGAACACACGTGATGTTATAGGATCATTTGCTGTTTCTGGCTTGTTGGTATAAACTCGAGATTTGACATAACCCTTCAAGGAGTAATCCAACGACATTAAATCACATTTTCTCGGGGACCATTTAATATCACTCCATGGGAACTTCTTGTCTGAACTTTTCCTTCAAAAGATCGATTGTTTCGAGAGCAGTATGACATGTTGCTAGAACCAGATGTTTCTGAGATCCATACCATCCAATTGAGGCCAAAAAAAGAATGCCTTATAAGAGTCCAGTATCACGCAATACACAGAAGGTTTGGCGAATAGATTTTGAAAACAAATTCTGACAATTCCTACCTGTTGCTAAATGCTGTAATGTTCCATGACTATTTATTAATAACAACTGTAATCAAATAAAAAGAATGAATGTTGTAACTTAATAACAACAGCAGCTATCACATGTTAAGGATAGTACACTCTTATTGAAAGACCCTATATGAGACGGATAACCTTAAAATGGCTTAAATCTACATACAAAGGAGAAATCAAATGTTTGAATGTGGATTCTTGAAAAAGAAAGAAGGAAAGAAAAAGAAAAGAAAGACATTTTGGATAGAAGATTTATGTTATCTGGCATTTCCCAGGGAACCATTTTATGCCCTCTACTGTTCTTTTCATATAGAAACAATTTAACAGTATATACCAGAAAGCAGAATGAAGCACAAGTAGCATTGTTTGCAAATGTTACAGGAGTCTTTATTGCGGCTAAAAATAGTGATACTCTTCAACAAAATGTTAGTTATTGTGAATCATTCTTAAGTGGTTTAAAATCGATAAATTGCTTGTAAACAAAGAGAATAATATTATCCTTAATTACCAACACAAAGCTTGTAAAGCAATGATTGGTAAATCCAATTGGTAAATCCAATCATCATAATCAGTTCCAGATTAGTAAATTGAAACCACATTTTTTGGATCATTTATCCACAAAAATATATATTGAGAAAAACAGACAGAAAAGTTAAAAGAGAATCTAGGTAGAGCCTTCTTTGTTCTATGTAAGTTAAAGTCTCAGGTGTCATTCATCATGCTGATAACATTATTTTGCATACTTTCAGTGTCTACTGTTGTTTGTCATACCACCATTTAGGAATATTATTAATAGGCAGTGCTGTAGTTGGGCCGGTACGAGCCAGGATGTAGTACCATCTAAAATACACTCCTGGAAATGGAAATAAGAACACATTGATGCCGGTGTGTCAGATCCACCATACTTGCTCCGGACACTGCGAGAGGGCTATACAAGCAATGGTCACACGCACGGCACAGTGGACACACCAGGAACCGCGGTGTTGGCCGTCGAATGGCGCTAGCTGTGCAGCGTTTGGGCACCGCCGCCGTCAGTGTCAGCCAGTTCGCCGTGGCATACGGAGCTCCATCGCAATCTTTAACACTGGTAGCATGCCGCGACAGCGTGGACGTGAACCGTATGCGCAGTTGACGGACTTTGAGCGAGGGCGTATAGTGGGCACGCAGGAGGCCGGGTGGACGTACCGCCAAATTGCTCAACACGTGGGGCGTGAGGTCTCCACAGTACATCGATGATGTCGCCAGTGGTCGGCGGAATGTGCAGGTGCCTGTCGACCTGGAACCGGACCGCAGCGACGCACGGATGCACGCCAAGACCGTCGGATACTACGCAGTGCCGTAGGGGACCGCACCGCCACTTCCCAGCAAATTAGGGACACTGTTGCTCCTGGGGTATCGGCGAGGACCATTCGCAACCGTCTCCATGAAGCTGGGCTACGGTCCCGCGCACCGTTAGGCCGTCTTCCGCTCACGCCCCAACATCGTGCAGCCCGCCTCCAGTGGTGTCGCGACAGGCGTGAATGGAGGGACCAATGGAGACGTGTCGTCTTCAGCGATGAGAGTCGCTTCTGCCTTGGTGCCAATGATGGTCGTATGCGTGTTTGGTGCCGTGCAGGTGAGCGCCACAATCAGGACTGCATACGACCGAGGCACTCAGGGCCAACAACCGGCACCATGGTGTGGGGAGCGATCTCCTACACTGGCCGTACACCTCTGGTGATCGTCGAGGGGACACTGAATAGTGCACGGTACATCCAAACCGTCATCGAACCCATCGTTCTACCATTCCTAGACCGGCAAGGGAACTTGCTGTTACAACAGGACAATGCACGTCCGCATGTATCCCGTGCCACCAAACGTGCTCTAGAAGGTGTAAGTCAACTACCCTGGCCAGCAAGATCTCCGGATCTGTCCCCCATTGAGCATGTTTAGGACTGGATGAAACGTCGTCTCACGCGGTCTGCACGTCCAGCACGAACGCTGGTCCAACTGAGGCGCCAGCTGGAAATGGCATGGCAAGCCGTTCCACAGGACTACATCCAGCATCTCTGCGATCGTCTCCATGGGAGAATAGCAGCCTGCATTGCTGCGAAAGGTGGATGTACACGGTACTAGTGCCGACATTGTGCATGCTCTGTTGCCTGTGTCGATGTTCCTATGGTTCTGTCGGTGTGATCATGTGATGTATCTGACCCCAGGAATGTGTCATTAAAGTTTCCCCTTCCTGGGACAATGAATTCACGGTGTTCTTATTTCAATTTCCAGGAGTGTATGAACACATTCTAAGCATACCAACTAAATTAGTGAAGCGATGCTTAGAATTAAAGAAAAAAAAAATATTTTTATTGATTGTTCTTAGCACTGAATTGGAATGTCAATAGCTTTTATATTAGCCATAAAGCTTCTTTGTATAACACAATGAAGAGTCAGGCGGTACAAAGTGCAATTCTAAAGTGACTTTTGGTATCACCTAAACTTCTGAAGAAGAAGAAGAAGAAGAAGAAGAAGAAGAAGAAGAAGATGAAGAAGAAGAAGAAAGAAAGAAGAAAGAAGAAGAAAGAAAGAAGAAGAAGAAAGAAGGAAGAAGAAGAAGAAGAAAGAAGAAGAAGAAGAAGAAGAAAGAAGAAGAAGAAAGAAGAAGAAGAAAGAAGAAGAAGAAGAAGAAGAAGAAGAAGAAGAAGAAGAAGAAGAAGAAGAAAGAAGAAGAAGAAAGAAGAAGAAGAAAGAAGAAGAAAGAAGAAGAAGAAAGAAGAAAGAAGAAGAAGAAGAAGAAGAAGAAGAAGAAGAAGAAGAAGAAGAAGAAGAAGAAGAAGAAGAAGAAGAAGAAGAAGAAGAAGAAAGAAGAAGAAAGAAGAAGAAGAAAGAAGAAGAAGAAAGAAAAAGAAGAAAGAAGAAGAAGAAAGAAGAAGAAAGAAGAAGAAGAAAGAAGAAGAAGAAAGAAGAAGAAAGAAGAAGAAGGAAGAAGGAGAAGCAGAAGAAGAAGAAGAAGAAGAAGAAGAAGAAGAAGAAGAAGAAGAAGAAGAAGAAGAAGAAGAAGAAGAAGAAGAAGAAGAAGAAGAAGAAGAAGAAGAAGAAGAAGAAACTATAACCTAAATATACCCAAATTTTTAAACAAAAAGGTTTTGTTCTTTAAATAAATATTTTCAGGATATTGTTTATTTTTGTTCTGGATCTTAGACTTCATCCATTCTGTGTCTGGCATCACAAAAATAGGATGTTAGTTGAGTTTGAATATATCCTTGTATTTTTGGAATTGAACATATTAAATTATGTAAAAAACTGAAGCTGCTGACAGTGGAGTAAACTAAGTATTAAGAATAACTAAACACTATAGTAGATAGATATTTATTTGCACTTACATATCTTACAATCTCAATTACAAGTTTTATAATTGCAATCTATGTACAAATTTGTCAGCTGCTTATATTACGGGCTGATAGTGGTGTTGGCTCCCTGGCCGTTAACCTCTATCCTAGCCCTTATATGACCTTGACCTAATGTTCTGATTATGTCTTCCATTTCTCTAGCTCTTATTTTCTCGCCCTTCTCAACCATTTCTCTTTGACTTTGTCAGCAAATTTCCCCACCTCCCTTAATCTTTTCTCTCTTTTCAACATAAGCATTTTTATTGTTACTACGTAAGCCCCTTTATAATCCCAGTTCTTATCCCATATTAATTTCCTCCAGTTTTCAATTTCTTTACACTCCACTACATAATGTTCTAAACTTATTTTCTTTCCACATAGAATGCACTCCTTTGGTGAACCCCCTCTCAATATGGCTCCTGTCCTTAACCAAGCTAAACGCTCCCTCTCATATCTATCACATATGTCTATATATGTTTCCCTTCCCCATTCTGTCTTTATTTTCAGGTATACCACTATAGTAACGCAACTTCACTATTTACTTATCTTATTCATAATCGTTGGGACAGGTTTCAAAGCAAAATTTTCAACCTGTCAGCTTGGAACTGACACACTGACTGACTGACCGTGACCACTTCCGGAATTTTAAGAATAGCTCCCTATCTTACTGCCACCTACTGGGGACAACACAAACTTATTGATGACATCTAGTTGTGGGATATAAAAATTCATCATGCAATCTTTATTTTTCAAGATAAATATTTTCTCCCAAACCATTAAATCTATTGGTTCGTTCAATTGTTTCAGTAATTCAACTTTTGGGTTTATTTCATGATTAGATGACCAAAAATGATCAGCCACTGCCGATCTATCTGTCTGTTTATATTTAATATTTCTGAAACATTCCTTTGCTCTGCTTTCTAAATTACGTTTGGTAATGTTCTCTATTGATAAACAGTGTCTGGTTGTTTGCAAATGATGTACTGTGGTGAACTGAATATATTTATTCTATGATATGCAGCTCTGCAGTCATTACTAATAGTTAGGTGTAATATTGTTACTGATTTTCTTTGTGGGTAATCAGGTATTAATTTCTTGTCTTCAAAGATAATTGTCCATTTTATATTCATGCCTGCAATTTTAAAATCTTCTGGTTGAAATGATTTTATTATTAATTTGAAATTTGACAGAGTGGAAAGATTAATTGTTAACTTAGTTATGACTGTTTAAATTTTGTGGCATTTTTTTGCCAACATATTCGGCTGACCTTTTCTAGTTAATCCTACATGTGCTGGGATCTACAGTAGGTCTAATTGTTTGCCTAAATTTTGTAGCAGCTCTAATGACTGGAGCACCTTCAGAACCGACGTAGGAAAATTTTCTTTTGTTAATAGAACCATTGAAGAATGGAATGAATTGCCTGTAGCAGTCTTTCAGGGCTGTCCCCTGTCGCTGAAGAAATTTAGAAAAAATCTAGATGGTTTATAGTTTAACTTTTAAATTATAATGGTATATGATATGTAAATAGAGAAGTAATTAGATATGTTTTAAGTGACTAAAGTTAAAATAATATCATGTTTGTATTGTTTGTTGTGTTATTGTTGTAAATCTAGTATTTGTAATTTGATCTGTATTCTTAACTCTGCCACCGGGTAGTACCCAATTGCAGTGAATACATACACATACATACATTTCATTTATTTCATTATTACAAGAATACTGATTTGGCTTGTACGGCAGATTTTGAAATACAGAATATGATTTAATTGTTGAATTTATTAATATAGTTAAAAAATTGTTCTAGGCTGGTAATAATGTCTGCTACCTCTCCATCCAAAATTGGACCTAGCATCCTTATCATAGTTGAATTAAATTGCATTTATTTATACAACTTGCTATTTACAATATTTTATCTACAATATATACATATTCCTTTATCTAGTTGTATAAATTATATTGCCATTTCCCTTATTAACATTGCTAGCTCATCCTGCTTGGCTCCCAGGACTTTTAGCCTTGCTGAGTAGCATAGTCCCCTTCTATCCTCTACTCTCACTGGCTGTTTCCCTTATCCCATCATATTTTCTTTCCCACTCTTTACTTTTCTCATCCATTTCTCTTTAGCTTTCGAAAACATGTTCCTATATTTCTATTTACATTTTTCCCTGTAACCATTTTGATGGCTATCAACTCATTATACATCTTTTTCCAGTTCTCCCATACTTCCTGCCTCCATGCTGCTAACTCTACACTCTATCGCAATATGAACTGCACTTTCTGTTTCTCCATATAATTCATACATTTCTACATTATTAATTCTTATTCCTTTTAAAAACATTGATCCAAGCCATTCCTTCCCTCTCCTGCCATTTACATTGGTCTATATATCTTTCTATTCCCCATTCTCTCTTTATTAACCTATAAAATTTCAACAATCTTCTGTTTTCTAGTCCTTCCCATATTTCTTGTTTTTCTATATCCTCCCCTCTATTTCTGACTATTTTCCAAAAGCTTTCTACATTCCTATTTTCTAGCCTCCATAATTTGCACATACCTATTCCACAATTTTTTATGACTCAATTCACCAGCTTTTTGTACTTCCTATTTTTTGTTTTTTTGTTTGTTGATTCATACATACCTTTAAGATTTCATCCTCATCTTTCCTCAAACATTTATACCAAAATTTTAAAACTCTTTCCAATATTATGCCTTTTCTTTTGGTTTTACCTTATTCTACTAAGGCTACTTCGCCTGGCACTGCTCTGTGCACTCCCAAAACAATTTGGCAAATTGCTTGTAAAGCTGGTCTATTTTAGGTTCATGTAAAATACAGTGTTGTCACATCACTCACCCATACATAATACCTATCACTGCAGTTACTGAAACGAGCATTAGATCTGGCAGCATGGGTGACTCATATGTACTCTCATTTCGTAGTAAACACATCCACTACCAGAGCAGATAAACAGTTCAAACCCCTCGCCCTCTTCAGACCCCGCTTGCCTTATTGTGGTGGGTAAACAGTGCATAATACCTATCACTGTAGTTACTGAAATGAGCATTAGATCTGGCAGCATGGATGACTCATGTACTCTCATACACTCATTTCATAGTAAATAGATCCATTGACAGCAAATAGTTCAAACCTCTCTAGCTCTTCACCCCTCACTTGCCTTCTGGTGTTGGGCAGACAGTACTTGTTAGTATAATAGCCTGCTAGCTGACAATCCAGTTTGGTGGGTTTTGTGTTTAAAGATTGTTACAGTTATACATCTGGTGCAGATGGTTAGTATAGAGATCTCCAGATGAAATTAAGTATTGTTAAACATAATTTCAATGTTGCTCATCCAGGGTGTTTTATTTTTTCTCCTGATATTTTATGTATGTCATATTGCTGATTTGAATTCTTGTAGGTTAAATTCAATTTTGAAAATATCTTTTGTATTGTTTCATCTTTAACTTGCTTTAAAGACATGGGTATCTTTTTTTTTTTTTTTTTTTTTCATTAACATTGGATATGCTCTTGTGTAGGCATGTATGAATACAGGAGCGATTTATTTAGCATCTGTTAATAATTTGTTTTTTAATTTTATATGTTTTATCTTTATGTTCAGTCTTTTGTTGTTGATTGCTCCTATTAAATTATGTATATTTTGTACAGTCCTTCCTATAGTCTATAGTACTATCTTATACATTTACTTTTCTAATTTCTTTTCTAATCTTTGCGTCTAATTTCCCTCATTCTTGCACTGCAGGATTCTCAGCTTTTACTCTTTCTTTAACTCAATCAATTGTTCCAAATGAGTTTTTCCAATATTTAGAATATTGTATGAGTTAAACTTAATCTTATTTTTTTTCCTTCGTTTCATGTGACTGGAATTGAACGTAAAAGAAATTACCTGAAAAACAACTTGAACTAAAAATGACTGTACGTTAACCTATGAAAATTGTAGATAAATAATGTACACATATTTGCTTATATATTTGGCAATGCCCACATCTTCTGTAAGATGACTGGTTGGTTAATATGCTTTAACCTGTTCAATGCTCACAGGCCTTTGTGGCTTCTAGTAAACTCAGTAAATGCTCAATCAATCAATCAATCAATCAATCAATCAATCAATCAATCAATCAATCAATCAATCAATCAATCAATCAATCAATCCTCTCTTCAGATCTGTGTGCTTAATGAATGTGAAGGCTGATGAATTTGCAAAGCATGACACTGCAACATGGAACAAAATTCAATCTGTAAGGAAGGTATTCTTCACATTTATGTGAAAGCAAGTATAACAAAGTAAGTTATCAGGACTTGTTTTAACATCGTTCAACTTTCCAAAACTGGAGTGAATGGAAAATTCTTTTCAAAAAGGGCAACTTAAATGTATATATTATGTTATATAGATGACTTTAAAGAAATACATCCAACCATTGTGAAATGATCAGTGGCAGCCGGTAAAGGAGGGCTGCAGGACTGCAGCCCCCCAGAGCAAATTTTAATTTTACTGTTGTCTGAATTGCTTAAATTGAATAGATTATATCCATATATATATTGTAAGTCATTACAACAAGTTCATAGACTGTGCGGGAACTTCATATGTGAAGCCTCTTCTCCCTCTTGGACTGCCAGGACAATTCACTAACGTGCATATTGCTTCCATTTCCCCCTCTGATTGCCCTGCTTCACATCTCGACCTACCGCACGCCCCATAGCTTAGAGAACACAATGGACTGCATTGCTTGCAGTCCCAAGAGCGGTTTAAGTGCAATTTTGTGCAGATTTTCGTGAAATTGACGGTTTTTCATTTTCATGGTGATTCAAATATATTTTTGTTTCCTGAGAGTAAAGTATAATCACATGTGACTTTTTATACTGGTATTAATGGTGTGATTTTAACAATGAGAAATTCAGTCGAGTATTAAAAGTCGCTATGTTTTGGTGCTTTAACACTGCAAGAGAAATGTGACATTAAAGTACGAGGAAGACCGATTCCTGTTTTAAACATTATTTGAAGTGCAACAAGCTGTCAAAAACTATAGAGCAGGTTTTTCAGTCCCGACACTTAAACGAAATATGAGTGGATATGTGACTGTCATATCAGCAGTTCCCTGTTCTCTTTTCCTTGCATTTTATTTGGAATTAAAGAAGATGCAGCCAACATTGCATGGGTTCAAAAAGGAGTTTCAGACTTGCAGAGACTACACGAAAAATGTCATAAACATAAAATGTCCAAAAACCATGTTAATAACATGCTTAATTTTGCTACACTTGGTATTCAGTAAATGTACAGACATATTTAAGCCAAGCCTATAAATAATCAATAGATTGTCACAATGATCAAGTCCAAAAAGCATGGACACTCTTATAAAGATAATCAACTGTATGAAATTTTGTGGTTATCATGAGCTACCCCTAAGAGGGCATGAAGAGCATGAAGGTTCACAAAATCAAGGGGTGTTCAGGGGGTTGATTAAATATACAGGAGAAATTGATTCCCTATTTAAGAAACAGAAAATCCATAGAAAAAGAACTGGTAGAAAACATCTCAAAGTTCAACGAGCGAGTGGTCCATAAGTTTGCTAAAAAGAAAGATCGAGTTTATCTTCAAATAATTAATCAAAGCTAAATTTCCAGTAATCAATGCAGCCCTCCAAGGTATAGACAACATGAGCCGCCACTGGAAATGATACCAAAAAATAAAAAAAGGCAAGCATAAGTTCTGCTGGTTTAGAAGTGAGATGTATAGAAGCATCCAGCATACAGTACAATTCCTGAACCATGTGATTGCAAGCTGAAGAACATCTGAATGAAGTAAAATCAAATGGCTCAAATCACTTGGAATGTCATCACCTGAAATTTCAGACTACATCGAACTAACCAAATTATGCATAGAACAAAATTTCTTCCAGTTTCAAACAAAATATTTTCACCAAACTTCAGGGTTAGCAATGGGCAACCCCCTATCACCCTTCCTGGCCGATCTGTACATGAGTGCATTAGAAATGAGGATCAACAAAGGTTTCCCTTGGATGTTCAAACTCTGGCAATGATATGTAGATGACATCTTTGCAATAGTACGAAAAAAACACATCAGTGATGCACTAAAACTTTTAAATATCCAAGAAAAAAGCATCAAATTCACTGTAGAAATAGAAAAAGATGAGCATTTACCAGTTTTGGATCTAAAAATAATGAGGAATAAAAACAGACTAAACTTTGGCATTTACAGAAAACCAACACAGACAGACAACTACATAAAAGCTAATGGCTACAACCCATGATCCCACAAACAGGCAATCTTCAATAGTTTAGCACACAGACTGGTAAACATCCCTCTCACAGCAGAAGAATACAAAACAGAATACAACAAAATAATTGAAATAGCACAAAAAAATAACTTTCCCAAATCATTAATGGACAAAAAAGTGAACTTAGCAAAAAAGAAGAAGCTACTAAAGGAAACCACAACCCTCTCAGCTACAGAAACTAATATGATTTTCAAAAAATTCACTTACCATCCATGGGCCTATGATAAATTCAAAAAAGTCTTCAAAAAACAAAACATTCAACTAGCACCAGTCAACCATTTCTCCTTAAAAAACCTAATTTGCTCAAACATCAAAGATGCCATTCCATCTAACAAAAAAATCTGGTATATATCAAATTGAATGCAATGACTGTAGTCAAATTTATATTGGAAAAACAAAAGGAAATTTAGAAACAAGAGCAAAGGAACACTTTAGAAACATAAAATATAAACAATTAGAAAAATCAGCAGTTGCCACACATTTTTGGGAAAAAAACCACAACATAAATCTAGAACCAAAACTACTAAAACATACATCAGGAAAACAAGAACTATCCACATGGGAACAAATCTTCATTTCAAAAAATAGGAACAAAGTATTCAATTTCGACATCCCCCAGAAAGATTTGTTCAGCAAGTTCCTTGAACCGTCACCAGAGGAGACCTGTGACAAAATATCGTCAGCTACACCAACGAGAACCAGTCAAGAGCCGGCTGATGATAGAGGCAAAGCCTCAGAAACATGTTCCGGAAAAATTTAAAAGTAAGTGTTGTTTAGTGTCTTTAATCGACTCTCTTTAAAGTTAATTTATCATGTGTGTTTGGAGGAATTTAATAACAGTGACGTCAAAATTAATATAAAAATTATTTGTGGTTGGTTTATTGACACTCGTCACTTACTTTTTCATATATTTATGAGAGACTAGTTTCACAAATCCCGGCCATGGCATTGAATTTTTCAGGTTGACTCTATCAATGTAAATACTTGTCACATTCCAGTAGTATATATAGCTTGGAGCTTTTGCCCAGATAAAATTCACAGAGGAATATGAAAGCAAATATTACTGAAGAAACAATTCTGCATGCACATTATTTTGCAATGATCCTAGGTACATCAAGAAAAGCCAGCGTATGCTGAAAAGAGCAAAATTATATGTCCTTTTGCAGTACTTTATGAAATGATGGAACTTTTCAGGCAAGTGGTTAAACTTGGCTTAAAGTCTAATTAAACAGTTCAATATATACAAATATAATAATTTGTAACTTAAAACTTCACTTATCTTATAAGAAATGATGATAATTCTTATAAATTATCCAGGATCGCGATTTCATGTAAAATCATACACATCTTCAGCTGGAAACAAAGCTGTCGCTATAGATACAAATGCTAGATGTTGATATGTTCTTGTTAGTACTACCAAAATCTGAAAATAAAACAAATTTAAAAACAGAATCGACTGCTGGTATTTCAAAATTCATTACACAATGTTTATGTTTTAAAATAAATATCTTTTCCCAATCCATTAAATCTACTGGACCATTTAATTGTTTCAATAATTTAACTTCTGGATTGATTACACGGTAAAATGAACAAAAATGATCTGATACAGCCGATTTATCAGTTTGTTTATACTTAATGTTACGAAAATGTTCTTTCGTTCTGGTTTCCAAATTACGTTTCGTCTTTCAAATATAAACCTGATCACAATCTAAACAATTAAATTGACTACGAAGTTGACTGATGATGAAAACAATCAGTTTTTGAAATCATTCTCCATTATAAAGGAGAATTAACACCATTTTGTTAAGATAAGTGAAGTCTATTGTTACAAATATTTATATTTGTGTAACATTCATAGCTTCACTGTAGCTAACTTCATTTTCTACATAGCAGTTCAATATTTGTCAGCTTTTATGGTGACCACCAGATGATGTATAGAATGAAGTTGCACTATATGCTGTTTCATGATTTACCTAGAATTTATGCAGAATGATGCATTTCTGCAAATGCCTATCTCTCTCTCTTTCACACACACGCACGCACGCACGCACACACACACACACACGATTTCACTGAAATAAAAATTACAGTTATCAATTACAGATATCAGTCACGTCTAACTCTTTAATATCAATATCACAGTATGTATATGTAATTTACATTACTACTATTAAATTAATTTAAAATCAATATAAAATAATCTACTACTATGGATACATTAATTAAATGCACGAGTATTTTCTATGTCTGGAATTTTTATTTCATGTTAACCTTCGTATTCAGTGCAATAGATATTTCAAGATTTAAGTCACTATTGCCATTATTGTCCATGTTGTTTGAAGCTGGTCTACTTTCTTGATCACCACATTTTTGGCACACATAACAATAATCTCTCATAGAGTCAACATGAAAAATTCAATGCCATGGCCGGGATTTGAACCATGGATCTCCTGGTTTCCGTCCAGTCGCTCTAACCCATTGAGCTACTATGACCAACGTGCCGTCCTGACATTAAATTCTCCATTTGACTAGTATATTTCCCCGGTAGACCACTAGGGGCTCTCACTTCCGAGATACGCCGTTTGTGGCAACTTATTACCGTAAGTACTTGAGTCCAAGTTTCATCATTTAACTCTTATTATTTTAGTTAATTGATGATAATTGATCATTTCTTCATTTCCGAATTAATCAGATTAATTAATTCTCTTTACCACCTGGTACGTACCTTGGCACGGTTGTTGAAAATTAACAACGTGGTCTACCACATCCAGAAGGTGCCCCGAGGAAATATGTTGGTAGTTCACCTAGATCGCCTGGCCCGCTACGATGGTGCTGTTCGGGACGGCCAGCCTCGAGCGTTCTTCCACTTGTGGGCGTGGCTTGGGTGCTGTCTGTCTCTTTCTCTGTTGCTCTCTCTCTCTCTCGCCAAATAAGCCGCTCGCGACAATGTCTTCTTGATTCAGTTTCATTTTAACTCATGTGTTACTTTCACTTATTAATAATTGATCCTATGTATATTATTAGTTACAGGTGTATTATAGCTCTAATATACAAGGGGCATCCAGAAAGTAAGTTCTGTTTCAATTTATCTCCGCTGCAGCGCTGCGATCACAGTTCAGCACATCAGCGGTAGATGCTCTGTATCAAGGAGAAGAAACGTGCGCCATTGTGAGATCACTGTCAGCCACATACACTTTGTTGTGCTTGTTTACAATGTCGATATTGATTGAAAATCCTGCCGCTTGTGAAATCAGATCTGATTCGTTTCTGAATGCTAGGAAAGTGAAGCCAATTGAAATTTATAGGCAAATTTGCGATGTTTACGGACAAAATGCGATGAGTGATACAATGGTGAGAAGATGGGTCCGACAGTTCAATGAAGGACGTAGTGAAGTGCATGATGAAGAACGAAGTGGGCATCCATCTTTGGTTACAGAAGAACTGGTTCACGTGATTGATAACAAGCTCCAGGAAAACCGCAAGTTTACAATTAGTGCTCTCGCTATGAAATTTCCCCAAATCTCACGATCACTAGTTCATGAAATTGTTACCTAAAAACTGTTGTTGTTTTCAAATGCTAGGCTTTGGCAATGAAGCCATTAGCTCTCTTGCTCTCCAATATTTCTGTGTAGTGGGTCCGGCAGGTAGGGCTTCACAGGTTAAAAGATGTTCTTTAGTCATTTCCTCTTCTTTGTTGCACAGAGGACAATTTGGACTTGTATAAATTCATATTCTGTGTAAGTGTTTGGTCAAATTATCATGTTCCGTAAGTAATCTAAAATTTGCTACTGCAGCTTTACGTGGGATTTCTGGAATAATTTCTGGATTTTTAATTAAAATGTTCCATTTTTTATCTTTGGCTTTGTTAGATATTGATTGGTTTTGTTTGTTTTTATATTTGTTTTTAATTAATCTTTTTATGGATGTAAAGGGTAAGTTTTTACTTTTGTTCTGGATTAAATTTGCACCTTTTTTGGCAAGAAAATCAGCTGATTCATTTCCAGCAATTCCACAATATGCAGGTATCTACTGTAATATAATTCTTTTCTGTAGTTTTTGAAGTTGTTGGATCATTTTGTGACATTCTTTAATTTGGATTGACCTCATTTTATATGAACTTATTGCACATAATGCTGCTTTAGAATCAGAAAGTATGACAGCATTTTTGAATTTATCTATTCTGTATAGAAGGTATTGGAGTGAAATATGAATAGCCGTTACTTCTGCATCAAAATTTGTTGCGTGGTATCCTGCTGGTTGATAGAATGAGAACAGTGCACACTTAATTCTTGCTCCTGAGTTGTCCAAATTAGATTCATCTGTGTAGATATGTAACCATTCTTCAGGTGGGTATCTATTGTTCACAGTTTCTAATGCTAGTGCTTTTAGTATAGGTTTGGAAATTTCAGATTTTGTAACTATTTGTTGTAAATGTAATTGAATATTAATTGGTTCAAAAGTCAGTGTGTTTTCTTTGATTAAAATGTTTTCTTTAGAATTAGGAAGACTCAGATCTGTTTTTAATTCCATAACTTTGTGTAGGAAACTTGTTTGTGTTTTCTGATTGTAGTAATCTTTTGTCCCATTTTATTGTTTTTAACCGCAACATTTTTTCATGTTATATTAGTGCCTGCTCCTCTAAAGTTAGATGTATCGGATAGTTCCGAGTTAAGGCTTGCATTGCCGTGATTGGAGTTGATTTTGCTGCATCGGATATTAGTCGCAGGGCCTGATTTTGGCATACTTCTAGGTGATTTATGTTAGAACTGTTTGCTGTAATTATTACCTCTGCATTATATTATTGTTATTGTTATTATATTGTACATGCAGTTTCTGAATTTTCATTCTAAACTTGTGTTGTGTATATGTTTATTGTATAATTTTTAGTTATAAGTACTTGACGTGTCCTATATCCTGTAGTATGATCAAAAGGATGAATAAATACTACTACTACTACTACTATAAAGAAGTATTGGCTTGATGAATGTTTTGTATGTGGTGTTCAGTGTCTCCCGATTACTGTCCCACTTGACTCCAGCTAATCTTTTCAAAATTGAAAATTTTGTTGTTGATTTGTTTACTACTGCTTCAATATGATGTCTCCAAGATAATTTTGAATCAAAAATTGTTCCTAAATATTTTGTTTCATATGTTTGTTTCAAGTTTGTTTTCTTGAACTGCAGATTTAGTTTAGGGATTTTCTTTTTTAAGCTAAATATTTGGAATGTTGTTTTATCAGTATTTATTTTCATCAAATTGTTGTCAGTCTACTTTTCCAATAGTATCAGAGCCTTTTCCATTCAAGTTTTGGATTTCTCTATTTGTGGGGAAGATGTCCACATGATCATGTCATCAGCAAAATGTGCTGTCTTTATTTCTGTGTTTGATACAGCCGCAGTAAGATCATTGATGTAGATGTTGAACAAGGTTGTACTCAGTACTGCACCTTGTGGTAGGCCCATTTTTATTTGTCGGAATTTGGATGTACTGTCATTGTATTTTGTAGCACAGAAACGTTGAGAGAGAAACTGAGTGATCCAATTTAACATGTTATCTTGAATGCCTAGTTTTGAAATTTTCTCAAGAAGTTTATGCCTCCATACTGAATCGTATGCTTTTTCAAAATCAATGAAAACTGACAGCGTATCTTGATTTTTGTTGAAAGATTCTTTGACATCTTGGGATAGTTGAATTGTATTTTCTTTAGTAAATAAGTGTTGTTTGAATCCCGTTTGAGCAGTTGTTAATAAGTTATTACTTTCTAAGAGCCAATTTAGCCTTGCTGAAATCATACGTTCTGCTGTGTCTGCTCGACACTTGTTAAGGAAATAGGTCTGTTATTATTTATTTTGTCGGGTGCTTTGTCTTTTTTTAGAATAGGAATAATTATTGCTTTTTACCACTCTGTAGGTACAGTAGAGGTCCATGATATATTAAATAATTTCAGTAGTACCTTTCTTCCCTCTTATCCTAGGTGTTTCAGAAATTCAGCGTGTATTTTATCTGGTCCAGGAGACTTTTTATCTTTCAACTCATGGATGGCATGATTTAGTTCCCTTATGGTGAATTCTTTGCTGAATATATCGTTTGTTCTGGGCACTTTTTAAATTTTTTGAGATTCTTTTTAATCTGATTTTGTTTTCTTTTTGTTTCGGTTGTTACCGAAAAACTAAAATTTCATAAACTTTGCTCACGTTGGGTGCCAAAGATTCTTACTGAGCAGCTCAAAACAAAATGGATGTGTAGTGTACTTCAGCTTTTGACCCTACAGGGATTTGGCTGGGATGTGTTGACCACCCTCCTACAGCCCTGACCTCGCTCCTCGTGACTTTCATCTGTTTTTGCATCTCAAATCTTTCCTTGGCGGTCAACACTTCAACAATGACAAAGAGCTGAAAGAAAATGTTTCCACCTGGTTGAAGACACAGGCGGCAAACTTCTATGAAGAAGGTATTCAAAAACTTGTGTCTCGCTATAACAAATGCCTGCCAAATTTCGGCAGTTATGTGGAAAAGTAGTTTAAGAGTTGTAGAATTTTGTGCAATAAATAATTTTTCTGTATCTGTACACAATTTAATTTTATTACCAAAACAGAACTTACTTTCTGGACGTGCCTCATAGATAATTACAGTTGGTAATATGTACATTTTTAATTACAATATATACAACTCCTATTACTTAGCATGCAATGCAATTCTTAAAGCAGCAGTATCCAGATATTTATGCAGTCTTCTTCTTCTTCTTCTGCTTTGTCTATTCATCTACCTTGCAGTGTAGAGGTTTGGCAGAGAGCTCTCCATGTTGTTCTGTCTAATGCTTTCCTCTTGGTGTCCCTCATGTTTATTCCCCTTCTATCAAGCGTGTTCTCTATGTTGCCCTTCCATTTTGCTCTAGGATGTCCTCATTGTTTACTAGTACATGGTCTTCTGAATAGATATAATCTTGAGCTTACTCTAACACAGAAGTCAACATGAAGTTTAAATGACACATTTTTATATAACACTTGCACTAAGAATTCAATGTACTGCATATGTTGAAGTATTTTAATTTTAGAATTACATTTACAGAATTATTCAGGTTTGGACTATGATTCTGAAAATGCTTCAATTTTGTTTTATGTATATTCATATTTAGTCATCCTGCAAATATTTCAGAATAACTTTTAATGAGTCTATCATCAAACTTTCTAAAATATTTAGTGATTGATTCCAATACAAAAGTATGGTACCATCAGCGTACATATATTCTTTCAATTTTCAAATTAAAATTCATTTATACGAGGGCTATCCAGAAAGTAGATTACGTTTTCGTCTGTTTCCGCTAGGGGCGGGGCTAGCGCGGCCATCTTGGGGTCAGAGCGTTGCGCAGCTCAGTCGGCATCTAGCCGTGCTAGTGAGAGGTTTGTGCTGTGCTCCGTTCAGATACTGTGACGGTTTGAAATGTCTGCGTTAATTGAAAATCCCGCGAGGTGCGTGCAGTAATAAGGTTTCTGACTGCAAAAAACTGTAAACCGATAGAAATCTATTGGCAGCTTTGTGAAGTGTATGGGGACAACATTATCACTGAAGGTGGAGCGCGTCAGTGTGTCATCAGATTTAAAAATGGCCGAACCAATGTTCACAACGAAGATCGAAGTGGGAGACCCAGCATAGTGACTGCCGAACTTGTCGAAAAAGTCGATGCTAAAGTCCGTGAAAATCGAAGGTTCACAATAACGGAACTTTCTTTGAGTTTTCCACAAATTTCGCGAAGTTCGTTGCACGAAATCATCAGCGAAAAGCTTGGTTACCACAAGTTTTGTGCAAGATGGATTCCAAAAATCTTGACAGAGGACCACAAAAATCAGCGAATGGCTGCAGCGTTCTTTTTGGACGTTTACCATAAGGATGGTGACTCTTTACTCGATCGCATCGTTACTGATGACGAAACATGGGTGAAACACGTGAACTGTGAAACGAAATTGCAATCAATGCAGTGGGGGCACACAAGTTCTCCCCAAAAACCCAAGAAATGCATGCAAACAATGTCGGCAAGGAAGATGATGGCGACTGGTTTTTGGGACAGAAAAGGTGTGATTTTGGTGGACTTCCTGGAAAGAGGCACTACAATAAACTCTCAAAGGTATTGCCAAACTCTCCAAAAACTCAGAAGAGCCATTCAAAACAAGCGCAGAGGAATGTTGAGCTCTAAGATCTTGTTGATTCACGACAACACCCGGCCCCACACGGCAAATGTCACTCGTGAAGTTCTTGAATCATTTAAGTGGGAGTTGTTTCCTCATCCGCCGTACAGTCCCGACCTGGCACCGAGCGACTTCCACCTATTCCCAGCAATGAAGAAGTGGCTGGCTATGCAGCGTTTTGATGACGACGCACAGCTGCAAGAAGAGGTAACGAAGTGGTTGAAGGCGCAGGCGGCCGAATTTTTCGACGAAGGAATTTCCAAGCTCGTACATCGCTACGATAAATGCCTTAATTTGAATGGTGACTATGTCGAAAAGTAGTATTTGAGTGTGGCTTTCATCTGTATATAATAAAATTTGTTTCCTATACTTTGTTTACTTTTTATTCCAAAAAGTAATTACCTTCTGGATAGCCCTCGTATACAAAATAAGTAAGAAAGGCCCTGGCACTGATCCTTGTGACACTCTAAATGTTACGTCATAGGTCAATGTAAAACTGATCAAGCTATTGAGTTTACTAATCATTGTACATTGCTTACAATTTGCTCAATTTCTTCTCGGGCAGCAAGCCAGGTGAACAGACGATTAGAAATTGACGTTTTGGGAGTGTGCATCTCTCCCATCATCAGCATATTTATTAAATGTTATAACCACAAATGAAACAATGGATATAACACAAATATAAACAAAGACAAAACACTATCAAAATTCACATTACTGAACAAAAGACTGTTTTCAGTAAATTAAAAGCCAGGTCACAAGATGGCGTGAGTATAGAAAATTAATTGGATCAAAGAAACGTAACTACTTAACTTGATTATCAAGCTATATTGATCTTTGCTTCTTAAATTGGCGGATTTCCAATTTTAAGACTGGTTTCCAAGAGGAGCTGAACTGAAATTCAGCATCACAATTAAGCGTGCTCCTTTCAGAGGAAATGGCCATAGCCTCCTTAATTCTCTGCTTACAAATTGTTTAGTAAGTCATGCATTTTGCCTATTAACCCATTAGTTTCTAATTTATGCAGTAACATTTTTGATATACTAGCAAACACTTTAGAAAAGTCAAATTTCATGTAGAAGTTCTACAATGGCAGTGCTGGTAGATTAATTCTACCTGAATCCATGTTTTGTCATATTTACTGACAACACTAATCAGTCATAAGGTAAAAACATTTTCAAATATCTTGCTAAATGCTAAAGTAAGAGTTTTAAGTATGTAGTTTGCTGTACGAGATTTATCTCCCTTCTTGAAAACTGTGCTTATTAAGCCTTTGAGCATTCTGGAAAAATAATTTGCTCTATTGATATATTTATTAAATGCACAATTATATATAATAATTTACTCAACATAATGTGTACAAACAAAAGGAACAGGAAGCTGAGTCTTTGGCTTGCACTTAGTGACAGAGTTCTGCTTTTGCATTTTAACAAATGATATTTGGAGCACAGTTCATTACAGAGATTGCGGATGCAATTGTCCCTGAGATAGTGGTAGGTAGCATCAGTGCAGATTTTTCCGTGGAAACCACGTACTGCAAAACGTGTGTACAGCTGACAGCTGGAAGTTTGGTCCTTTCCAGGAGTCTGTTGTCACTGCCTCCATTTCCACTACCTCTGTTGGGATCTCTCTTGCTTTACTGCACCTCTCTTTTGAAGGTTGTGTACTCCTGAGTTTCTGATAGATGAAAACTGTGTTTTATGTCATCTATCAAAAGAGATTCTTGTGCTCAGATGTAGATGTAACTGTTTCTCGAGAACTTTGAGACTGATAGCATCCTTTTGAGGAATCTTGCTTTGATGTTTCCTGTTTCCTTAGGTTTCTGATCGTCAGGTAGTTCCAGATTCGTTGAATTCCATTAGTAGCCGCCAGCAAGACTTTTAAGCTTAAATAGCGCAATTGCAGTTGAGAGTGATAGTTGTAATTTGAGTATGTTGTAGCTGCCATCCGTCCTTGTATGTATATTGAGAACATGGTTCCTGTAGTCTGGAAGGTGACTCCTGGATAGTTCCACAATTATATCAACCAGTTCATTTTCACAACATATTAATATCCTAGAGAAGATGCCTTCCACTCACAGGAGTTTTGACTTTTTTAATCCCTGATAATTTTATTAATTTCAATGTGTGATAAACTGAAGTTCTATAATACATTTATGTTCATAGTTAATTGAATTGTATATATTTATTCTATGAAAGTGTACAGCTACGCAGTCATGACCAGTAGTTATGCAGAATATTGTTGCTGATTTTCTTTGTGGATAATCAGGGATGTATTTGTCTTCAAAGATGATTCTCACTTTTTATCTGCAATTACAATTTTAAAACATTCTAGACAAAATGATTTTATTTTATTAATTACTTGTAATTTGGCAGAATGGAAAGATAATTGATTAATTTTTGACTATTTAATTTTTATGTCCTTTTTTGTCAACATATAAGCTTATGCACTTTTAGCTACTCCCACATATACTGGGATTCACTGTAGGACTATTTGTCTAAACTTTGTAGCAGCTTTAACAAATGGAACATTTTATTTATTGCATTATTACTTGAATATTGATCAATTATTGCCTGTCAGGCAGATTTGGAACCACAGAATATACTATTGCCTTGTTGACTTGATTAATATGGTTAAATTTTCAATCAATTGATCTTTTTTTTGAAAGAGGGGACATTTGAAGCAGTACTTCAACTATTTTAGTGTTTATATATTATACTTCTTGTGTATTTTATTTATAGGGTGTATATAAATGAATATCGGGATTTTTAACTCTTTATAATATTTATTACATTCAACTTACAGTTATAAATGATATGTCAAATGAAAAAGCAACTCAAACAGTTTTACCAAGAACCTTATAAATGTTCAATGTGACTACCCTTTGTCACACGGCACACATCAAGTCTACAGCCGAGTTCTTCCCAAACATTGATAAGTGTGTATTCAGTAATTGTAGAAACAGCTGCTTCAATCCAGTTTCTTAATTCAGGGACGTCAGCTGGTAGTGGAGGCACGTACACACGATCCTTGATGAAGTCCCAAAGGTAAAAATCGCATGGGGTTAGGTCAGGAGAACGTGGAGGCCATGCATAGCAAGCCCTGTCATTGAGGCCCTTGCGGCCTATCCAGCGCTTAGGTACAGTGACGTTCAACCAATTGCATACTTTGTTATGCCAGTGAGGTGACGCACCGTCTTGCTGGAAAATGAAGTTCTCTGGCTCATTTTCTTCCAACTGAGGGAAGAGCCATTGCTCTAGTGTATCAAGGTGAGAAGTGCCAGTTACAGTATGTTCACCAAAAAAGAAAGGCTCATAAACCTTTCGCCAGGATACGGCACAAAAAACATTCACTTTAGAAGAATCTCGTTACATTTGTACCTTCTTGCGAGGATTTTCTGAGCCCCAGATGCACACATTATGAATGTTAACGAAGGCCGAAAGAGTTATGCAGAAATTAGCCAGAATTGTTAATTCAAAGTACAAAATATCTTTAAATAATATCATAACATATCATTACACTATTTTTGGATAAATAATTACATATGCAGCAGCAATTTGGGCTCAAAAATTAAATAATGTAACTTTAAGAAGGAAATTAAGAAGTATGCAACGAAAAATCTTGTTACGTCATACTGGTGCAGTCTGTACAACTTCAACACTAGCACTTTTGATGGTAGCAGGAATCTGGCGCATCGATTTCCTAATTAGATTAAGGGGAGCTATGTTTTGGATGAAGAAAGGTGATGGTAATAAAGTGAAAAAGATTATTGGGAAAGTATGTGTTAATAAATCAGATATTAAGAAATATTTATTGAGAGAATGACAAGATGAGTGGATAAATGCAAAGGTTGGAAAAAGAAGCTATGACTTCTTTCCGTCAGTAACTGAACGATTAAGGATCCCGCATCTCAAACCTACAAAGAGTTTAATACATTTTCTAACAGGACATGGACCTTATGGCACTTATTGGCACAAGATAAATAGGATAAATAGCCCCATGTGTAATATATGTCAAGTGATAATCCGGAGCATGTTCTCTTTGAATGTCCTAAATATGCTGAACAAATTTCTCAGGAAAGGACTGCATTAAATGGAATTAATTTATGGAATATAATTAGATCTCCAGAACTTTACAAAATATTATCTAATCTGGCAAACACAGTAAGTGAATTAGCTTGGAAGATTCCACTAAATGAAGCCTTACCTAGACAAGATGTTCCAGTTGTTATTGAAGTAAGAAGATCTGAAAGAATCCTTACCAACAGGATAAACAGAAATATTATTCAAAGTATAAACTTGAAATATTATTAATATTATTAATAACGGTGATATATAAGTTGATAATTTATAATCAATCAACAGAAGATGAAGGTTTTGGTTTATATGGGAAGACGCGTTTGGGGAGAGTGACGGAGAATCAGACCGGCAGGATTACCTGATGAAGCCTATGGGTATTTTAAACTGAGGCTTGATGAATGTAGCACTCTACATTCCATATCATCCACCAGCTCGGACGAGGAGGAGGAGACTGTGAGCGATCCGGATCCTCAACCAAGGGCTAGCCATGCATCATAGTTTATTCAATATGTATCAGCTCGGACGAGGAGGAGGATCTTATATAGATGATCCAGGTCCACAACCAGAGTCTAGGAACAGCATCGCGTCATTCATCAGTTTTGAGGAAGAGTTTCTACATGCGGCAGTTAATATAGTGAAGTGTTTCAGTGATTTTTTTTCTTTCATTTTCTACAGTTTTATGGTAAATGGGTTAAGGGGAGGGTAAACCCTCCCCTTTTAAAAAGTGGTTTTTATATTTTTAAAGGTTTTTATGTTTTTGGTTTGGGGGGGCTTTGTACCTCCCTTTTTTAGGGGAGAAATGTTTTCTCCCTGGTTTAAGTTTATTTTGAAGTAATGGTGTGAAGTGATGATGAAGATTTGGTGTGGTGATAAGTGGATTAGAAGAATAGAAGGAGGTGGTTTTTTGTGAAATGTTTTTTTTTTTTTTTAAATTTGTTTTAAAAAGTTTGTTTTTGTTTGTTGATTTATGAATTTAAAGGAATGAAGTGTTTGTTTGAGTAGGAGAGAAGGTTAAGAGATAGTTAATTGGGAGTCGATTAATAACACAAAACAATCAGTTATACCAACTGATCGCACATAAAAACAGCTGACAAAATGGCGGATAAGGTAACCTATTTAAAATTTAAAACGCATGACGGATTCAATGAAAATTTTGGTAATAAGCAAGAAATAAAAACATTCTTAAAACTAAAAGTGAGTGTTGTTTTGTGTTATTAATCAACTCCCAATTAACTTAATTTATACAACAACACTGTTTTCAACACTTCCATGAAAGAATTTAAGAGATAGTGTTTAATTGATTGTGTTTTTGTGATGTGATGTAGGATTGAAGTGAATTTTTGAATTAGAAGGAGATGGATTTAAGATATGGTTTAAAGTTTTGTGGATTTGTGAGATTTAAAGGATTGAAGTGGATGTTATTGTGGTTTATATATTTTAAAAAGTTTAAAATAGGGGAAATGTATTTTGTTATTAGAGTTAATAAGTTGTTAGTATGAAATGATTTATTTTATTTTGGAATGGTTATATGTTAATGATGGTTTGGAATTTGTTCTATATTCATATTTTGATTAAAATTATTAAGAATATTATTTTTGGATATTTAAAGTTTGTGTTAAAATGAGTATTACGTTATTATATTGGGGAAGTGTAATTATTATAGATGTTAAGTGTTTATTTAAATGTGAATAATTGATAATTGGTGTATAAAGTAGTTTATATTTAAGATAATATGAATGTTTTGAGTGTTTATTTGATAAATGATGTTAATGAGATTGTCTAGATATAAATTGTTTGTATTATTATAATGCTTTTTATTTGTTTATATGAATTCTTAAGTGTTTTAAAAAGTTTTAAAATCTTTAAGAATTGATTTAGTTTTTAAAGTAAAAGGGTTGTTTAAAATATTTGAAATGTTTTAAATTTAAAAAATTTAAAGTTTTTGTATTTATATGTTTTCGGATAAATTAAAAAAAAAGTTTTTTTTTTTCTTATAGATTTGGAAGATGTTTTAACGTAATTATATTTAAATGTTATTTAAAATGTATTGGTTACCAATATATATATAGTGTCACCCAATTAGTGGAAAGCACAACCTACAGCTGAGTAAGGGGCCACAGGCAGCCAAGCCACACCCACCCATCAGTCTCTGTCACCAACTGAGGGGGATGATTAGGGAAATGTCACTTGTCACTGGCCACCTCTTCCCCCCCTTCCACTGCCATCTGGAACCTTCGCGGTGATTCACGGAAACTGGAGGCTTCGAGAACGGCGATATTCCTATAAAAAGGGCTGCAGTGAGTGAATTGAGTCAGTCAGTCAGTTCTTGGCGAGCAGCGTAAGAGTGCAGTGCTAGTGTACGGACGAGAAGACTGTGTATGTGCATCGGAGAATTGTACGTAATTGCGAGAGCAAAGTGGAATTGTAACAGATGAACTGGTGAATCGTAATTGAGTGCATTACGTAATTTTGTGTAATTGGCAAGTGTTTAACTGTAAGTCGGTGAAAATAAAGAACATTTTTGAGTGGTGCAATTGGACTTTTCATTTCACGAACCCACAAAGTCACAATATATAATATATATACCGGATATCTAGTTAAATGAATACTGGATCCAGTATTATGTTTCATTGGTAGCATGTTTTGTATTTTATTTATTTATTTTTTAAATTTATTTTATTTGTTTTATTATCTCAGAAATTGTTATTGTAAATTGTAGTTTTTGTAGTTTTTTGAATTTTAATAAATAGGAATTTGGAAATCTTGTCCCGGTATAAGAAATTAGGAACCGGGATAGGGTTTTCAGATTTTATTTATTTATTTTAATTTAATGTTAACATGTCCACTAAGGTGAAAGGTCAATTTATCACTGAAGACAACACGATCCATAAAATCGTTGTCATGAAATAACATGTCGTTTGCAAAGCTGGCACATAATCCATGGTCTGTCGGCTTTAGAGCCTTTAATAGCTGTAAACAGTAAGGACGTAGTATTAAGCGTTTTCTTACAAGTTTCCAAACAGTCGACACAGGAACTTGTAATTCACCACTAGCCTTCCAGACTACTTTCTTTGGACTATGAGTGAACGACTCTCACACTCATTCAACAGTCTCTTCACTTACTCTTGGTCGTCCCGTGTTTGTCCCTTTACAAAGGCAGCCGGCATCTTCAAACTGATGATACCATATAGGAATGTTATTATCACTAGGAGGATCACAACCGAACTTAATGTGGAATGCACGTTGCACAGTAACTACAGATTTGATCTTTGCAAACTGCAAAACACAAAACGCTTTCTGTTTACTAGTCGCCATCTTTGCTACTACCGCTGTCTAGCGGATTGCAACAGAAACATTGCATGCACATGCACACTGGTGCCAACAAACAAAACAGTTTGAGTTGCTTTTTCATTTGACATATCGTTTATAACTGTAAGTTGAATGTAATAAATATTATAAAGAGTTGAAACCCTGATATTCATTTATATACATGCTGTATTTTTTGTATGCAATTATCTTGTGTTTTTAGATTACGTTTGTTTTTATTACACACATGCCCGTAAGTGTTAAGTCAGAGTCTTTGTGATTTTTCATATAAAATTAGGGATTGTTTCCTCTTTCATGATAAACTGGTGGGTTATGTTGTCTTAGCTGTCTTGTTGCAATAATTGATGTAGTTCTAATCCATCTATTCTTATATTCTAATTTTTGTTTAGTCTTGATGTGGTAGTTTTCACAGCAGCTTGACCTCCATATTGCAATACTGGTTTTATACACGTCTTATATATTATGTTTAAGGTGATTGTGGAGAATGCCTTAATGTAAATATTTGGTTTTTTACCTTATTTCATTGTTTTGGCATAGTTTAATGCAGATTTTTGGAGCATTGCATTCATTTGAACATTTAGGTTTTGATGTTGCTTGTGTGGTTTTACTATTTGTTGTTCTTTCCCCATTGTGGCCACCATCATGAGAGCTGATAGGGGGACTATTACTCTGAATCAACATTCGGGCACATATGGAGTTAACTCATAATCAAGAAACATATTTGTCATCAGTTTATAACAGTCTGTCACTTATAATTTTGTTTTTTGAGGGACTAGTTTTGGGAGCCACTGCTTCCAATTTCAACCTAGAAGGTCCACTACTGTCTCCTCTTGTTGCTGCTGTCTTCTCTCTGGTGATGAAACTATGAACTTCTGTATCAAATTATTGACTGTTGGGATTTCAAAGTTCACACCTCAGTCCTTATTTTTCCTTATGAAGATGTTCTTCCACATTTCTGTTTGTTTTGATTTATCACCTTTTTAATCCTTTTGGATTTGTATCAAGGTCATGGATTTTATTCCAAAAATGAAATGCTACTGCTGATTATCTTACTGTTTCAATTTGATGTTTCTAAAATGCTCTTTATCTCATTTTTAGGTTTCTTTTAGTTTGCCCTATGTAGCACAACTTATTTGGTATATTCTACATCTATTGATTGGTGGAACTTCATCTTCTTTTTTTTTTTTTTTTTTTTTTTTTGAATTTAACAACTTTAATACTGAGTATCTATTTGCAGGTGTCAAGGGGATATTTTGTTCATTCACAATACATATTGGCCCAAATGACCTTGTTGTCGACGGGCCCTAAAACACCACACACTCACTCACTCACTCACAATACATATTTTTTTCTCCAAAACTACTTGATACACATTAATAAGTATATATCAACCTGTATCTAAAATGTAAAGTTTCTAAAGGAAAAACTGTATGACACGGACGTTTTTTTATAACATATAAAAATCACACTGTTAAATGCAATATATTGCTGACTTTGTGGTTTCGTAAAATTAGAAGTTCAATTTGCAGAAATTCAGAATGCTCTTTATTTCCATAGAAACACACTTTGGTCAACCCTTGCAGTAGCAGAATTACATAACATTCACTTCCTCATTGGTTGTGAAACGATGTCCTCCAAGAGCTTCTTTGAGCAGACCAAACCTGAAGAAGTCACATGGTGAGAGATCTGGGCTGTAGGGTGGATGTGGAAGGGCAGTCCAGTGCATTTCGGCCAAGTTTTGCTGTGTTGCTGCTGCAGTGTGTGGTCTGGCATTATCCTGCAGAATCAACATGTTTCTGATCGGGCTACTGCGACGTTTTGACCGGAAAGCAACTCGAACTTGACTGAGAAGGTCACAGTAGTAGGCAGCATTAATGGTCCATCATCGTTGTCCCTGTTGTTTGAGACAATCAATGAGAAGGACATCATTTGAGTCGCAGAACACTGTAGCCAAATGGCGTCCTTCATTAAACTCACGGCACCAATGTTTAACTCTGGACCATGAAAGTGTTGTTTCCCCAAACTGTGGGAGTAACCGACGGCAAAGTTCAGCTGGACGGATGTTTTCATTGACAAGAAATTTGATTGTTACTCGTTGTGCAACAGCTGGATGCACCTCTCTCTCAGACATCTTGGCAGTAACTGAGAGACAGAGCCAAACGAGTTCCCAAGGCCACTGTCCCCTTCCAGAGACCTCACTCCATGTGCTGTAAAAGCCTCGAACCCATATGGAAGATGGAAGAATGAAATTTGGAAGCTAACTAGATTCTCAATGACAAAATTTCAAGCAGTTCTAATGTCAATTCCATATTTTAGCAATTTTCACAGATGCTTCCCCTTAAATTGTTTAATTCTAATTCATATCCATTTCAATTAGCTTCTTTAAAGTTCTATGTTAGCAATTGTTAGTCGATGGTTGGAGCCCATTCCTTCAGAAATGTTACATGATGTTGTATCTGTTAAATCTGATGAAACAAAAAAGATCTGGATTAAATGTTGAACCATTATAATGGATGTATGTACCAATATTGTCATTGTAAATTAATTCATATTGCTGGAATATAGTCAGTCCTCTGTTCCTTTCTCTGCTGAATTGGTATCTTTTTAGTGCCAATATTTGGAGTGGGCACTGAAATCCCCCATTATGATAGTTTTAATTCTAGCACATTATTTGGATTGCAGGCAAAAGATATTGAGAATTGCTCCTCTGCTTTCGTTTCCATTAGTTCCAATATGCGAATTCAACTGAAATTCAGCTCCTCTTGGAAACCAGCCTTAAAAATGGAAATCTGTCGAATTAAGAAGCAAAGATCAATACAGCTTGATAATCAAGTTAAGTAGTTACGTTTCTTTGACACAATTTTCCATACTCGCGCCATCTCCTGACCTGGCATTTAATTTACTGAAAACAATAGTGTTTTGTCTTTGTTTATATTTGTGATATATTCAGTGTTTCATTTGTGGTTATAACATTTTATAAATATCCTGATGATGGGAGAGATGCACACTCCTGAAACGTTGATATCTAATCATCTTTTCACCTGCTTTGTTGCCCAAGAAGAAAGTGAGCATATTCATCGCCAGGAAAGCTTCAGGTCTTATTTTAAGGAAAACCTATGTATCTGATAAAATTAATAATTAACAAACTACTTTTGAAAGTAATGAGTCGGTAATTCAAACACAAACATCACTTAAATTATTCTTACTTGGACATGTTTCGGAGAACATTTTTTCCCCATCATCAGCAGTTATCTGACTTCGGCAGTCGGATAACTGCTGACGATGGGGACAAAACTTTCTCCGAAACATGTCCAAGTAAGGATAATTTAAGTGATGTTTGTGTTTGAATTACCGACTCATTACTTTCAAATGCTAAATACATCACTGTTTCTAACCGTTTGCTTCAAATAATAGCAAATTACTTTTAAATTTTTCCACATTAGTCGTGATTCCAGGAGAGTTTTTGAATCATACAGACAATTTGTTTGCTGCTAAGAAAGATAGGAGACTTGAACTATTAGAAGAAAGTTAAAGCCTAAAATAGATTTAATGAAGCCTATCCCCTCTCCCCAAAAAAGGGTCAACATCTGCTTCTGTCTACAGATATTTATAAATTAGCTATTATGGCTACAATATTCTTAAAAACTACCAATTTAAAAGACTGGTTAAGTGAGAAAGTTCTACCACCTCTTCATGCATAGGAAAAGTAAAATTTCAAATTTACTAGTTTTAAAGCAGGCAGCCTTAACTCACAGAAGTACGGGCAGCGGACACATGTGACTAGTATGCAGTGGCAGCTTATGAAGTTAAAAAATGGCAACGTTCTAAATCTTACAGCTATTCTGCCACTGGCTGTCTTTCTACCTCTGTTGAACTTCATTTCCATCTGCTTCCACATGCTCAGACATTGGGCAAAAGGGGTGTGACATCACAGTGCATCAAGATGAGGGTGCCAGTTTTAAAGCATCAGTTTTCTATTCATGAAATTATTCTGAAATCTCTCAAAACTTAAGCTAAGTAAATATAGTCTTTTAAGGGGGAATGTATGCTAATATTCAGGGTCTTACATAAATAGCCATAACATCCAAAGTTTTCAAGTTAGAGAAGTGAAACTTAGTATACTCATTTAAGATAATACAGTTAATATGCACAATTTTTTTTTCATAATTTTCCATTGTTTATAACTAATGCTACATATTGTTTCCATATGCAGAGATATTTACAAACTTAGGCTCATTTTTTTCAAAATTCACATATGCTCTTTCTGAAATTTTGTATGTTATTTTAAAACACACTAAAAATGAATTTGTTGGATTTAGATTTCTTATTGAAGCTGTATAGAATTTTTAAAAAAATGTTAATCACATGCATCCTTTAAAAATTAAAATAATTTCATGTATCACATTCCATCTGGAGCTTAATCTTAAATTCTAGAACCACAAAATGTTCATTGTGGCATGAGAAAGCTGTGTGTTAAATTGCATCAGTGTAGATGAAGTAGTTTGAGAGAAAAATGGGTTGAAGTTGTAGAAAATGCAAGTTACGGGGAAAGGCAATTAAAAATACAATAAGTATTATTCAGTTTGCCTTTTAATTTTAAGTCAGAACTTCCCATATCCATAGTCTGTATCCTCATTCTGGTCTTCTTCAGCCTTTCTTTTTAAATTCCTCTTCTGTCTTGCTTCTTTCTGCATTAATTTCATAGCACTTTCTGCACCAGCGATGCGAATGTTGTCGATACTCTGCAAAATTGTTTCCATAAACACACCAGGTTGATACCCTAACTGATGCATAACTTTCTTTCTGCCAACATTTCCATCATTAAACACTATTGCAGCATCAAATGTAGCAATTTTCACCACTATGGAAAACACAAATGATGTTTTGGGACACCTTTTCCATATCAAACTGTCCAGGCTTTCATTTGGGTTTTGTGTCTCGCCATACAGACATTTTTTTTTAGCAAGTCTGGGTGTGCTAAGAATTGGTAGGTGGGCTTTATAGATTCCAAGACAGCTGATGGAAGACTATGTGTTGCTACTATGCTACTATGCAACACTAGCGCATTTAATTATTTAAAGGTACACACAGACCACGTACAGTTATAATATTTTGGTGTTTGATAGCTAACAGTATATATTATTTTACAAAACAATATAAAAAAAAAAATTGATTTTTTGAACATTTTCTCGTACGTCCCCCCTTAAAGATAGCATATATGAATCAGTTTGCGAAAACGGGACATGTTTCAAGATCTCAATTGCTCCCATTAATAACACGATGCTGACTGCTGGAGCATGCCATCCTTGTGTTCGAGACTTGTGGCAATGTCATCCTCTAGCGTCTTTTCAAGGAATTTGTTCCTTAGTTTGTCAATTAGAAGTAACTCAAAGTTGAAAAACAACCTTTGTTTTCACAATAAAAATGTTCTCCCAAACTGATAGTCTCAAGTTTGAAATGCTTTTTGAAGTATAGGTTTACATCAATTTTGAAGTTTTCTAGCTAAAAGTATTGGCTGCTGTCAATTCTTCTTGTTTATCTTTCATAATCTTAAGATGTTTCTTTAACCCTGTTTGTTTTTCCAATACAAATTTAATTATAGTCTTTGCAGTTAAACTGACACAGTAAAACCTTCTTTACCTGTACATGGCCAACCTGAGTAAATGAAAATCCGGTTTATCCAGAGAATGGAGGAAAAATGATACAAAAAAAAAAAAAAAAAAAAAAAAAACACCATGTATATTACCAAAATATTTTTTATGGAATTTAGAAATTACTATCAGCATACTTTCATCTACAAACAAATACACTACGTATATGTAGAGTACATGCATGTTTTCTTGACTGCTGGATTTACTGTGTGGTGCGGGCAGAGGGGAAGAAGCGAGAGCGAACGCTCTTTTGTTTCTGTAGTGTGGTCAACCTCAAAAAGCACAGTTCAGCAAAATAACGTGTAAGATAAGCAAAGATACCAGAAGTAACGTTGCATCCTCTGAAAACATTCTGTAGTTTTCCCACGCCAGTTCAATTGCATTCAGATCACAGTTATATGGAGGAAGACGAATAATAATGTGTCCCCTTTCGAGAACCATAACATCCACAAATGTTCATACAAATATAAATCTTTCAAGTAAATGCTGATGTACATTACCACCACACTCGTAACAAGGATAAACTGGCAATTCGAGCGCACCAAACGAACCTTTATGAAGGAAGCTTTAACTACAAAGGGATAATGTTATATAATAAACTTCCAAATTCATTTAAACAAGCTGCCCACTGTGTTTATACAGTTAATGAATTTTTAGAACTATAACCATGTAAATGAGAACTGGGAGCATAGTACATTCACAAACCTGTAATATTCATATTATGACATTTCTTGTAGTAAATTAGTCTATGCAAATACCACATGAGTCCTGCGCCGTAGCGTAGCGGGCTAAGGCAGCATGCCTTGGTCCCTGGCCACGGAAAGCAGCCCGGGTTCGATCCCACCCATGTGGTGGGGATTTTAGGTCCCGGGTATAGGACCGGTGCCCACTCAGCATTGTGAAGAAAGTGAGGAGCTTACGCTAGGTAAGCGGCCCTGGTCACGAAAACCATGGCTGGGGGATGCAGAGATGCTGACCACATCTCTTCCCAGTATCGGTTGGATGATCGTCCACCTCTGCCGTGCGTAAGTGGGCATGAGGCTGGCAGTCGGGTTGGTAGGCCTTGGCCCTCTAAGGGCTGTCAACCATGGGTTATTATTAATACCACAAGAAACCATAGAGAAGCTGCTTACTGTGTATATTGTATGTAATAATTGTGACTTTATGTATATACTGTATTTATACATTTTGACGTGTCTCATAACATGTATATGATGAACTAAAATTCTGATTCTAACATGCGATTGTTGTAAACTGGTTAGCTAATTAACCTCGAAATTGATCAAAACGAAATATGGCGGACATAATAAAGCTTAGCGTATTAGCCACTAGATGTCAGTGTATAGCGCACTTCAAATTTCAAAGTTGTCATCTAGTTTATGCAGTTAAATGAAACTCACTGAATGAAGACTTGGAACCCGATCGCTCTTATCGCGCGCATACTGTACAATAATAGCCTATGTGTGTTGCATGGCTGATAACCAGAGAAGCTCTACTTAACAGCCTATGTGTTTACACTGTACCACAAACTAGTCGGTAGTAAAAAAGGCAGTGAGCTTCTGCTGTATCAGTTTAGTATATTGCTTACGACCACTGCGATCTTGCATCCGCTTTAACATTAGAAGTTCATTTGGCAATGTTTCAGCTTGACTCTCGAAATAAAGCATCAATTTCTCTGTTTGTTAAGGCTTGTGCATGGGTCATAGCCACAGCTGGTTCATCAACACTGTCTGAATCTGAAATACTCTTCATTTTAATTTTCAGTAACACTGCATGATGAAATAATGCCTGACTATGGTTTATAACCTCTGTCATTGTCAATGTCTTCTTCATCAACACTGGAACAGCCATTGAAATTTTTAAAATGTCCTTATAATCTTCTTCCCACTTATTTTTTCTTCTTCTTCAATGTTGTTTTCTGGCAAGTCACACACATCAGGCCACAAATTTTTCCATGACTTTATCAAAGTTTCTCTTCCAACCTGGTTCCATGCAGGTAGGATGAGTGCAATGAATTTGCCTGCTAGCAAGAGAATTCGAGTAATGCACCTACTGAGAATAGCGATTTATCATCTGTAAAACGAATGTTTATCTACTATGCCAAATAACATAATATTTTTCCAAAACTGCTAGTGAGGCTTTACTCTATATTTTGACTTTGTGGGTTCGTAAAATTAAAAGCCCAGGTTACAAACACTAAAAGTTGCTCTTTATTTCCATAGAAACATAATTACGTCACATACACATACAACTTGCAGGGTCATTGACCACAAAAGAGCTCACTTTTACAGCTGTTCACGTGCATGCATCCTGTTATCGACTCATTGACAGTCGCGGGTGGCGGCTCCTTTTATAGTTAGTAACTACTCCAGAATTCGTGGAATGTTCTTAAACAAACAGGACGGCGTTAGAAGAAAGATGAACTCTCCAGAAATCCGTCTCCTTCTCCCCACCATTTTGGCGAGCTTTTATCTCTGCACTGCACATCTCTTTGAACTCGTGCCTTGAGCCGCCTCACCTCAACAATGCGTTTGCAACAATATTTATAATTTTTCTATTGCTGGTATGGTGTCCTTTAGAATACAGTAGGTTTTGTTTGGAATAATTTTTGGATAGGAGAATAATACTGTGCTCTTTGAATATTTTCTGGAGCTGCACATGGTCTTAGAGATGATATGTGAACTTTGTGTATGCACTGCACATTTTTCTTTTTCTGCTAACAGTTTGGTGGTTTCTTGAACCCTCT
Source organism: Mantis religiosa (assembly GCA_030765055.1). Taxonomy (NCBI): domain Eukaryota; kingdom Metazoa; phylum Arthropoda; class Insecta; order Mantodea; family Mantidae; genus Mantis; species Mantis religiosa. Next base: position 16,327,576 of record CM060957.1, read on the forward strand.
TTAGGTTTTGAAGTCTTTTAGCGTGTTCACTTTCTTTTCGGGTGGGCAGCCAGCCAGGTGAAAAGATGATTTAAATTACAGCACCTGAGACTCATGTTCCGTCAAAATGGTTACTCCGAATATGACGTTGAAGCCTCGATCACCAAAGCTAGGAAAGGGAAACCTATAATACAGCAAGTGTCAGATAAGCCTACCGCTATGGCCTGCATCCCGTTTACCGACAATCTATCCGGCAGATTCAGCAGAATTCTTGCCAAATACAACATCAGGACCATCCCACAAGTCACCTCCGAAGATTAAACATCTGTTGAGGCCAGTGAAAGACAAACTGGACTTCCAAGTTCCGAGGGTTTACCACATTCCCTGTGAATGTGGGACACCGTATATAGGACAAACCGGAAGGACCATCGCTACTAGAATAATCGAACATGAACGGAGCATTCGTTTAATGCAACCTGAGAAGTCTGGGCTGTCAGAGCATTGTTTTGATAACGACCATAGAGCCAACTTTCGGGAGACGACCATCTTGGCAATATGCAACAGTTACTGGGAGCGGAGAATTACGGAGGCTTTGGCAATTTCCTCTGAAAGGAGCACGCTTAATTGTGATGCTGGATTTCAGTTCAGCTCCTCTTGGAAACCGGCCTTAAAAATGGAAATCCATCAAATTAAGAAGCAAAGATCAATACATCTTGATAATCAAGTTAAGTAGTTACGTTTCTTTGACACAATTTTCTATACTCACGCCATCTCCTGACCTGGCATTTAATTTACTGAAAACAGTCTTTTGTTCAGTATTCCAAATTTTGACAGTGTTTTGTCTTTGTTTATAGTTGTGTTATATCCAGTATTTCATTTGTGGTTATAACATTTAATAAATATCCTGATGATGGGAGCGATGCACACTCCCGAAACGTTAATATCTAATCATCTTTTCACCTGACTGGCTGCCCGAGAAGAAAGTGAGCGCATTCGTTGCCAGGAAAGCTTCAGGTCTTATTTTAACGTGTTGTTTCACTACTGAAAACACTACTTTCGGCTATTCTGTAGATTGTCTCTTATTTTCTGTACATGATGTTAAGTCAGTTCTGATGTTGTTTACTACCACTCTACATAAAAGTTCTGACAAAGTAGTGAAAACTAATATTTATAGCAACTTTATTCAAACTTATATTGGCAATATTACAAACTGACAAGAGATATGACTACACAGGAAGTAGTAATGTAGCATTAAAGACTAATATAAAATAACAAGAAAAATATTAATTTGGTGTCATGATGTAACAAACAGATCTTCAATGTGTGTGCCAATAAATTAACAATTGAACCTCATAGCAATTCAGTTCAAACTTACACGTAAGACGTTCTACATCAAGAAATGTTGGGTGTGATACTCCCTCAAAGCACCAAACACTATTTACATTAATAATTAAGAACAAATACAAAATATGACTGCAAAATTACTATGAACACTTAAAATAACTAATGGTTATAAATGACTTGTGATACATTTTTCACTTTCATACAACTGTCAACCGTATTACTCACGCTCTTAGGCATGCACTAAACATGATATAGTATACATTACAAGCTTTTATAAATTAATTTCTAGCAACAAATACAACACTGATTTTGAGTTTAGCCTAAATTCAACGGCATAGCATGATTTTCCATGAAAAAAAAAAAAAATAAAAAAAAAAAAAAATTAAATATACCTTTCCTGGGGACACTCTTTTAAGATATGCTGGCAGTGTTTACATGATGTCCGTAACAGCCTATGGCAGGAAATGAGAAAGCAAATCAAATCATGTTTTCATCACGTCCTCAGAGAAAATTGCAAACAAGATATGATGTATATTATTTGCACATTAATGGATTATGTGAAACTAACCACGTTCATTCTTCTATCATACGTAATAAAATATTTATATTGACATTCTTCTATATCATGATGTTTTATACCCAGATCTTGAACTTCCTTAAAAATGTGAAATTGTTGACCCTTCAGTCTTATTCAAAATAACAAATATCTAAACCTGCGTCAAATATCAGTCCTGCCGATTCCACTGTACACAGCTGTTTTATAACACAAGTGTACAGGTTCACATGAGCAGATTTTAAGAGCCTCACTGGCTGATAATGCTGCAACATGTACTTTCTAAAATATTTCACAAAACTCAAATCAATATAAAAATCCAATAAAGGAATGTATTGTTTAATATATATTTCAACATATGCAGTTTTGTTTTCTTTAGCACTAAAGAATTTGCTTTAAACTAACTTCTGCATGACCGTCTGTGGCATATGCATTGTTATCACATTCTGTTTCAACTCATAAGTCTGTAGCTCTTGTTTTGTCTCCATTGATTCAGTATGGTTATCATTTGAAACTTCTGTTTCCATTGATGCAGTCTCCATTAATTCAGTATGGACATCATCTGAAAATTTAGTGTCGACTGATGCCGATTGTATCTCCATTAATTCAGTATGTTATCACATTCTGTTTCAACTCATAAGTCTGTAGCTCTTGTTTTGTCTCCATTGATTCAGTATGGTTATCATTTGAAACTTCTGTTTCCATTGATGCAGTCTGTTGGGTCTCCATTAATTCAGTATGGACATCATCTGAAAATTTAGTGTCGACTGATGCCGATTGTATCTCCATTAATTCAGTATGTTATCACATTCTGTTTCAACTCATAAGTCTGTAGCTCTTGTTTTGTCTCCATTGATTCAGTATGGTTATCATTTGAAACTTCTGTTTCCATTGATGCAGTCTGTTGGGTCTCCATTAATTCAGTATGGACATCATCTGAAAATTTAGTTTCGACTGATGCCGATTGTATCTCCATTAATTCAGTATGAATGTTATCTACAACTTTTGTTTCAACTGATGCAGGCTGCTGAGTCTCCATTAATTCACTATGGATGTCGCCTGCAACTTTTGTTTCAACTGATGCAAACTGCTGTGTCTCCATTAATTCAGAGGCATTTTCTTTTTCAAATGACACAGGCTGCTGTGTATCCATTAATTCAGTTTGGAAGTCATCTGCCATTTCTTTTTCAAATGATACAGGCTGTTGAGTTTCCATTAATTCAGTATGAATGTTACTTGAAACTTTAGTTTCAACTGATGCAGGTTGCTGTATCTCCATTAATTCAATATGGGTATCAGCAGAAACTTCTGTTCTAATTGATATTGCCTGTTGTGTCTCCATTGATTCAGTATGGATGCCACCTGAAGCTTCTGTTCCAACTGACATAGTCTGTTGGGTCTCCATCGATTCAATATGGATGTCACCTAAAAATTTTATTTCAACTGATGCAGGCTGCTGTGTCTCCATTAATTCACTATGCACATCATCTGAAACTTTTGTTTCCATTGAGGCATGTAGTTTTGGCTCCAATGTTTCAGTATGAACAGCGTTGGAAGCTTTTGTTTCAATTGGGGCGGTTGGTTTTGTCTCCACTGAGTCAATATGAATGTTGCATGTAGCTTCTGCCTCGACTGGGGCTGGCTGTTTTGTCGTCATTAATTCAGTATGAATGTTACCAACTGAAGTATGGAGCTTTTCCTCCATTGATTCAGAATGGGCATTACTTGAAGTTTCTGTATCAACTGAGGCAGACTGAGGTTTTGTCTTCATTGTTTCATTATGGACATCACCTGAAATATCTATTTCAAATGAGGCAAGCTGTTTGCTCTCTATTACTTCAATATTGATATCACTTGAAACTTCTGTTACAACTTTGATAGGTGATACCATTTCCTTTGTCTTCATTTCAGTATAAGCATCACCTGAAACTTCTGTATCAATTGCAACAGACAGTTTTCTCTCCAGTAATTCAGTATGGATGCGAGTTGAATTTTTAATTTCTTTTGAGGCAGGCTCTTGTGTATCTAGTAAACTGCCACGGACCTCATCTAAAACTTTTGTTTTATTTGAGGCACACTGTTGTATATCCATTAATTCATGATGGACATCAACTGGAACTTCCGTTTCAGTTAATAAAGCCTGTTGCGTCTCTGCAAGTAAATCACTTGACACCCCAGTTTTTATATAAGCAGTCTTTTGTGTGAATACTAACTCCTTACGGGTGTCAGCTGATTCCTCTGTTTCAGTTGTGATAGGCTGTTGATTCTCCATTAATTCAGTATGTACATCAGCTGAAGGCTGTTGATTCTCCTTTAATTCAGTATGTACATCAGCTGAAGCCTTTGTTTCAACTGAAAAAGGCTGTTGATTATCCATTAATTCAGTATGTACATCAGCTGAAGCCTTTGTTTCAACTGAACAAGGCTGTTGATTCTCCATTAATTCAGTATGTACATCAGCTGAAGCCTTTGTTTCAACTGAAGAAGGCTGTTGATTCTCCTTTAATTCAGTGTGTACATCAGCTGAAGCCTTTGTTTCAATTGAAAAAGGCTGTTGATTATCCATTAATTCAGTATGTACATCAGCTGAAGCCTTTGTTTCAACTGAACAAGGCTGTTGATTCTCCATTAATTCAGTATGTACATCAGCTGAAGCCTTTGTTTCAACTGAAGAAGGCTCTTGATTCTCCTTTAATTCAGTATGTACATCAGCTGAAGCCTTTGTTTCAGTTGAACAAGGCTGTTGATTCTCCATTAATTCAGTATGTACATCACCTGAAGCCTTTTTTTCAAATGAGGAAAGCTGTTGATTCTCCATTAATTTAGTATGTGCATCAGCTGAAGCCCTTGTTTCAAATGAGGAAAGCTGTTGCTTCTCCATTAATTTAGTATGTACATCAGCAGAAACCTCTGTTTCCATTGAAGCAGGCTGTTGATTCTCCATTAATTCAGTATGTGCATCAGCTGAAGCCCTTGTTTCAGTTGAAGAAGGCTGTTCATTCTCCATTAATTCAGTATGTGCATCACCTGAAGCCCTTGTTTCAAATGAGGAAAGCTGTTGATTCTCCATTAATTTAGTATGTACATCAGCAGAAACCTCTGTTTCCATTGAAGCAGGCTGTTGATTCTCCATTAATTCAGTATGTGCATCAGCTGAAGCCCTTGTTTCAGTTGAAGAAGGCTGTTCATTCTCCATTAATTCAGTATGTGCATCAGCTGAAGCCCTTGTTTCAGTTGAAGAAGGCTGTTCCTTCTCCATTAATTCAGTATGTGCATCAGCTGAAGCCCTTGTTTCAGTTGAAGAAGGCTGTTCATTCTCCATTAATTCAGTATGTGCATCACCTGAAGCCCTTGTTTCAAATGAGGAAAGCTGTTGATTCTCCATTAATTTAGTATGTACATCAGCAGAAATCTCTGTTTCCATTGAAGCAGGCTGTTTATTCTCCATTAATTCAGTATGTGCATCAGCTGAGGCCTTTGTTTCAAATGTGGAAAGCTGTTGAATCTCCATTAATTTAGTATGTACATCAGCAGAAACCTCTGTTTCCGTTGAGGCAGGCTGTTGATTCTCCATTAACTCAGTATGTACATCAGCTGAAGCCTTTGTTTCAAATGAGGAAAGCTGATGATTCTCCGTTAATTCAATATGTGCATCAGCTGAAGCCCTTGTTTCAAATGAGGAAAGCTGATGATTCTCCATTAATTCAGTATGTGCATCACCTGAAGCCCTTGTTTCAATTGAGGAAAGCTGTTGCTTCTCCGTTAATTTAGTATGTACATTAGCTGAAACTTCTATTTCAGCTGAAGAAGGCTGATGATACTCCATTAATTCAGTATGTGCATCACCTGAAGCCCTTGTTTCAAATGAGGAAAGCTGATGATTCTCCATTAACTCAGTATGTACATCAGCTGAAGCCTTTGTTTCAAAAGAGGAAAGCTGATGATTCTCCATTAACTCAGTATGTACATCAGCTGAAGCCTTTGTTTCAAAAGAGGAAAGCTGATGATTCTCCATTAATTCAATATGTGCATCAGCTGAAGCCCTTGTTTCAAATGAGGAAAGCTGATGATTCTCCATTAATTCATTACGTACATCAGCTGAAGCCTTTGTTTCAAATGAGGAAAGCTGATGATTCTCCATTAATTCAGTATGTACATCAGCTGAAGCCTTTGTTTCAATTGAAGAACTTCGTTGATTCTCCATTAATTCAGTCTGTACATCAGCTGAAGCCTTTGTTTCAATTGAAGAACTCTGTTGATTCTCCATTAATTCAGTCTGTACATCAGCTGAAGCCTTTGTTTCAAATGAGGAAAGCTGTTGATTCCCCATTAATTTAGTATGTACATCAGCAGAAATCTCTGTTTCCGTTGAAGAAGGCTGTTCATTCTCCATTAATTCAGTATGTATATCAGCAGAAACCTCTGTTTCCATTGAATAAGGCTGTTGATTCTCCATTAAGTCAGTATGTACATCAGCAGAAACATCTGTTTCAATTGAAGAAGTCTGTTGATTTTCCATTAATTTAATATGTATATTAGCTGAAACTTCTGTTTCAATTGAAGAAGGCTGTTGATTCTCTATTAATTCAGTGTGGAAGCCAGATGAAACTTCTGTTTCAACTGAGGCAGGCATTAATTCAATACACTTATCTGAAACTATTGTTTCAATTGAGACAGGTTGTTCAGTATCCATTACTTCAATGAGGTCATCACTTGAAATCTTTGTTTTAATTGAGACAGGCTGTTGTGTTCCAGTTAATTCAGTATTGACATCCATTGAAACCACTGTTTTAAGCGAAGCAGGTTGTTCTGTTTCTATTAACTTACTGTGGACACCACTAACTTCTGTTTCAGCTAAGGAAGGCTGATTTGTCTCCATTAATTTAGTATGGTCATTGCTAACTTCTGTTTTATTTGAGATCAGCTGTTGTTTCTCTACTGAGTCACTATGGACTTCAGTTGAAACTGGTATTATTTCAACTGAGGCAGGCTGTTTTGTGTTCATTAATTTAATATGGTTATCTCTAGCATCTGTTTTACCTGAGCAAGACTTTAGATTCATTAAGTTACTGTCGGAGTCATCTGAGTCTTCTGTGTCAAGTAATACAAGCTCTATCTCTTGCTTTTTATCCGTATGGATTTCACTTGCGACTGTTTTGTGGTGAAACATTTGCGGCATAGGCAATGCATGTTTCTTGGCTCTTTCTGGTGGTTTCTCTAATGGGTACTTCTTCTGTATGATAAAGCTGTGCACTGACTCAATGTGAATGTTGAGATAAATGGTAGTTCGGAATATCTGATCACATTCGGGACATGAATACCGTTCCTGAAAATGTTGTCTCTTGTGACACATTAGATCTTCCACATTCTTGTGCATATCACCACAGAAGTTGCAACAATACTGACGAACTGTAACAGTTGTCTCCTTGGCTACTTCAGGCTGTATCTTTTCTGCAAAACACCAGTTTTAAAGTTTATTAAAGCAAAGCAAGAGAAATTTTCTGTCTACCAACCAGGTGATTTCTTGGAAGGTTTCCAATCTCTCAAGAGCTAACAATTGATGGGTTTTCCTCTTATTTTTTTCTGCCATAGAAAGCTTTTAAAAATACACATCTGAACATAATGCCACTCAAGCATATGAAGATATGTGGAAAATACATTTTGTGGTTCAACTTCAAAGCAGGAACATCTCAACAATCAGCATCCCAATATTAAGTATGATGCATAGTAACAAGCATGAAATTGAAAAATGAAAAGCTGCACATTTGGTCCCTAAAGTTCATCTAAGTACTGCTATAAACTAAGAAAATTCAATGTGTCAACGTCATACCTAGAAGTTGAAAGTTCTTGAAGGCTGGAAACCTTTCTAGAGATCATTTAATTGGTAGCAGAAAAACTATATATAAAATATAAAAAATATATATATTTTCTCTTTGCAATTATTGTAAACTCAATGTCTAGTATAGCAGGTTATGATTGCAGTGAATACAATTTTAATGGCCGATTTCACCAAGAGATGTTAAAATCAACGATAACAAATTTAACGTAACAATTGCCACAGCACAAACAAAGCTGTTATATTTCTTGCATTTCACCAACCTGTTTTCTGAAAATGTTAACAAACACATATTAATGCCAAGAGACTTGTAAATATTACAGCTATAGAAGGCTATGCATGAGTCGTATTATTTTCTAAACGTACTGCGATGCGCATCGTTTGCACACAGCTGAAAAAATGGCAGGTAAACAAACTTATACACAAAAGCCGTGAGACAAATTTCTCATCGATGGAGAAAGAATTATTAACTGAATTGGTAATGAAGTATAAGGATATCGTGGAAAATAAGAGCCTGATGCCATGAATGTAAAAGAGAAAGATGTCACGTGGGAAAACATTGGAAACGAATTTAATTAAAATGCATGTGTCACTAGTAGAAGCACGAAACAACTTCATCAGTATTACGTAAATTTAAAAGGAGGTGCAAAGAAGGACAAGTAATGAGTGACTTGAACGTTTCATGACGGGAGATGGACAGTGTATTACCCACTTAATTCAGTGAATTATAAAATCACAAAGCCATTAAAACTTGAAGCAAAGGCAAGATCAGCATGTTCTATCTCAGTATTACGTAAATTTAAAATGAGGAGCGAAGCAGAACATGTGAGGAGTGACTTGAAGGCTTCAAGACGGGAGGTGGACAGTGTATTATCCACATAATTCAGTGAATTATAAAATGGCAAAGTTATTAGTACTTGAATCAAAGGTGACATTGGCATATTCCTTTTGATGCACGTTCTAACCTCTCTTGTACTTTTGCAGTAACTTTCACAGCAACTTGTTTGGACAGTCTATACCTCTGTAGAAAATTTTCTTCTGATAGCTCCTCAAAATAATTTCTCCTCATAGACCGCACTCTATTACGAATGCCATTTAGACGGTCTTAAATATAGCAAATCGACATCAACAGCTGCGTTCATGCCTGTCATCTTGACTATTTACAATTGCTAAGGACTTAACAACAGAAATTTGGCTTGTTAGTTTAACAAGAGATTTAACACGAGTGTTAAGCTAACACTTAATGGTAAAATGCAATTTTTGTTACAAATGAAATGTATAGTGTTTAACACCCACTTTTACTACATACGGCACTGCAGGCGGTGACACTGATGGTATATGAGATGAAGATGGAGCACCGGTGGAATGAGATGGCGGGGGAAACCGGAGGTCCCGGAGAAAACCCGTCCCAGCACCATGCTGTCCACCACAAATCTCACTTTGCAGTCGCCTGGGATCGAACCCGGGCCACCCTGATGAGAGCCAAGTGGTCTAACCATTGAGCCACAGCGCCGCCTTTTTGTTACAACTATTGCTAAACTCATGTTAAGTCTTAACATCTGCTGGTGAAATCAGGCGTAAAAGTTGAACTGAAACAGTTATCTAGATATGTTATTAGCATTTTCAAATGCAAATAACAGTTTTGTAAATTAATATTACTTCATAAGTGAAAGAATGCATTACATTTCAAACACATATCCATTTTATAAGTGATTTTTACATTTATATAACAAAGCATTTCATTTTCTACATTACTTATCTATGGTATGGCATGCAAACAAAAAGTGTGAATTTTGAATTCCACCAAACTTAAAATAAAGAAGAAGAATGGCAATAAACTGCAAAAAACAATATGAACTCAAAATGAAAGACTGTAATAAATAATAAACTTAGTAACATAAATGATTTTTAATTTTCCATAGGTATACTTGATTGAAAATATGAAACAGAATTGAAAACTTTGATGTCATAGTGAGTATTAGAACAACTGAAATACAATTTTAATTAATATTTTACAATTTGCTATGTTGTGTTGTCAATTTGTAATATTTCATTTCATTTTTAATAACTTGCTCTGCGTTCTGTTATATGGAATTGTGACCAATTGGAAAAAATACAACAGTTTGATAATTAACTTCTAACTTCTTTTCCCCTGCTTCACTTCAGCCGGCGAACATGAAATATCTAGTCTCCTGGATGAAGTCTCTGATGGATGATTTTTGTTTCTCATAAATTAGTGAAATGATAATGTTTGGACTCTTACAAAGATTATTAACTTCACAAACACAAATTATAAATTGAAAATTACAACTTTCCACAACTTCTTTGAAAGCATTCTTCCTCGGTTGGAGAAAATCTCAAATAATGTCTTGCAGATGTTGATTCTGCACCCCCGAGTAACCACTCTACATTGATTATACATCAAGCCCTCGTCGCCAACTGTAGGTCTCTTGTCTTTCTTCCATCAATAACTATGCTTTCACATAATACATATATGTTTTAAAATTTTTTCTCCTTCAAATTTCAAACTCCACAAAATACATAAAATATGAAGCTATTAACAGTGAAGTAAACAAATATATACAAATATAACAATTTGTACCTTAAAACTTCACTTATAAGAAATGATGATACTTTTCTTATAAATTGTCTGGGATCGTGATTTCATGGAAATTCTTCCACATTCTCAGCCAGAAACAACAAAGCTGTTGTCAATGTTACAAATGCTAGAAGTTAGTATGTTCTTGTTAGTACTAACAAAATCTGAAAATAAAACAAATTTAAAAACAGAATCAATTGCCGGTATTTCAAAATTCATTATGCAATGTTTGTTTTTTAAAATAAATACCAGACATGTCCGTAAAATAAGGTCTCCAATTTCATTTAATATAGAAAACATATTTATTGTCTTGGCTCTCACCAAGGTGGCCTGCGTTCGATCCCAGGCGACCGCAAAGTGAGATTTGTGGTGGACAACATGGCGCTGGGGCGGGTTTTCTCCAGGATCTCCAGTTTCCCCTGCCATCTCATTCCAGCAGTGCTCCATCTTCATCTCATGCATCATCAGTGTCATCGCCTGCAGTGCCGTGTGTAGTAAAAGCGGGCGTTAAACACTACACATTTTATTTCATGTTTATTGTCTATGAATGTTACATTGAGGAAAGGCGGAACTTACAGCTATTTTTCAATGTAATCACCATTGCGATCGATGCACTTTTGCATGCGCTGTGGCAGCTTTTGTGTATGCTTGTCATAGCACTCTCCCGCCAAGTTGCGCAGATAGCGCTCAACCTCGTTTTTCAAATCATCATCGGTCTGGAAAGGTGTTCCACCCAGGTGTGACTTCAACTCAGGAAACAGATTATTATATTGTGACGCAGAAGGCGAACTCGCGTTGCCGATCGATAATGCGGACCGGCGGTGGCGGGGTGGACGCAAGGGGTGGCACCTCCTACCGCGCGAAGGTGCTCGAAGGCTCCAGAATGATTTCCCCCTCCATAATGGAAGAATCCAGAGGTTTCGGGGCGATCGATACAAGCGAGGCGACGGTTAGTGTAGTGGAGGACGTCGCGGTGTGCGGACGTGTAGTGAGTTGAGTGAGTGACTGTGAGCCGGCGGACGTGTGGTCGAGTTGAGCGGACAGGTAAAGACAAATTGGCAAGGTTGAATGGTGTAAATTAAATTGCAATTGTGTACGTGCATCGGAACGGTAACGGACAAACTGGTAAATCGTAATTGAGTATAGTAAACTGTAATTGGAATAAGGTGAAAATAAAGAACATTGTTAAGTTTGTGTAATTGGACTTCTCATTTCACGAGCCCACAAAGTCACAATTGGTGTCAGGAGTGCGACATAACACAATGGAGGCAGCATTAGAAAAGATTATAGCGGAATTGAAAGAAATGAAGATGGCAAATGAAAACCTCGCTGCAAAAACAGAAGCGGCAAATAACAGCCTGGCCGCGAAGCTGGAGACTACAAATGACAACCTGGCCGCGGAACTGAAACAAATGAAGACGGCCAACGACGACATCACCGGGAAGATGGAAGAAATGAAGGCCGAATTAACAACAAAAATAGAAGCGGCAAATAACAACCTGGCCGCAAAGCTGGAAGAAATGAAGATGGCTAACGATAACCTAACGGAGAAGATGGAAGAAATGAAGGTTGCGAACGAGGCCCTCGCTGCCAAGTTTGAGGAACGGTTGGCCGGCGTGAGGGATGACGTCACGAATCTGGGCAAGCAGATGGGTCAAGTAGACGACCGCCTTAATGACCTAGAGGAAAAGGCCGACAACATCGCCAAACCCCTCACCCGCCTGACAGAGGAACACCGAGCTTATGTGTGGACGGAGGACACCGAAGACGCTTTCCAGCACCTGAAGGAAACCCTGTGCAGTGCCCCAATTTTGGGTTTCCCACAACTGGGTGGCGCCTTCATTGTGGACACCGACGCTAGCGACCATTGCATTGGAGGTGTCCTATCGCAGATCCAGGACGGCCATGAGCGGGTGATAGCCTACTACAGCAAGACGCTATCCAAGGCAGAGAAGAACTACTGCGTCACCCGACGGGAGTTACTGGCGGTAGTAAAGACATTGGAGCACTTCCACAAGTACCTGTGTGGTCAGCCATTCCACCTGAGGACTGACCATTCCGCCCTAACCTGGCTATTGAGCTTTAAGAACCTGGAAGGCCAGACAGCACGTTGGGTCCAGAGGCTGCAGGAGTCCGACTTCACCTCGGAACATCGTAGAGGGAAGAGCCACGGTAACGCTGACGCCATGTCCCGAAGACCCTGTCCAGAAGAGTGCGGCCAGTGCACAAGAGTGGAAGAGAAGGAGGGTGCCGCAGCAGTCCGAGTAGTTGTGTCAGTGCCTGCTGAAGGCTGGAATAGCGCAGGCCTGAGGAGGGAGCAGCTGGCAGACGCAGACTTGGGGCCACTCTTAAGGGAAGTGGAGGCAGGGACGAGACCAACCTGGGAGGACATCGCACCGAGGAGCGCCACCTACAAGTCGTACTGGGCCCAATGGGACTCGTTGAAGACCAGAGAGGGCATGCTGTTCCGGGTATGGGAACCACCCGATGGGAAGACGCAGAGAGAACAGTTGTTACTTCCCCGGAGTAAGATACCGGAAGTCTTGGAAGAAGTGCACGCTGGTACTTCAGGACACCTGGGAGCGAACCGAACGATTGACAAACTTCGGCAGCGCTACTACTGGCTGAGACTCCGAGTAGATGCTGGTGGTGCACCTGGACCGTCTAGCCCGCTACGATGGTGCTGTTCGGGATGACCAGCCTTGAGGAGGGAGCAGTGTGACGCAAGGGGTGGCACCTCCTCCTACCGCGCGAAGGTGCTCGAAGGCTCCAGAATGATTTCCCCCCCCCCCCATAATGGAAGAATCCAGAGGTTTCGGGGCGATCGATACAAGCGAGGCGACGGTTAGTGTAGTGGAGGACGTCGCGGTGTACGGACGTGTAGTGAGTTGAGTGAGTGACCGTGAGCCGGCGGACGTGTGGTCGAGTTGAGCGGACGGGTAAAGACGAACTGGCAAGGTTGAATGGCGTAAATTAAATTGCAATTGTGTACGTGCATCGGAACGGTAATGGACAAACTGGTAAATCGTAATTGTGTATAGTAAACTGTAATTGGAATAAGGTGAAAATAAAGAACATTGTTAAGTTTGTGTAATTGGACTTCTCATTTAACGAGCCCACAAAGTCACAATATTATTTCTATTCGTCGAAAACAGCTGATGATATTAGGAAGATCCTAATGAAACACGTTCCAGGTAAACATTAGCAATAAGTGGAGCATTGAGTACTAGTTCGACTCAAAATTATATTAATTTTGTGCTTCATTGTATCATAGTCCTTACACATTGGAATCAGTGGCATAAGAGCCGACAATGCAAACGATGGTTCGCGAAACATGTCCTCAATATAGGTATGTAAGTGAAGCTGATGTGTAATAAATACGACTCATCTATAATTCAATAACAGTCTTTTGTTTTGAGTGACCAAAAGTGGCCACTCGCTTGCATCTTTGTCAGCAGAAATAAGAATAATGCATTAGGAGTTACTTTAAAGATAGCATATTGCGACTTTGTGGGTTCGCGAAATCAAAAGCCCAATCGCACAAACTCAAAATGTTCTTTATTTCCACCAAATTACAGTTGAAACACTTGCCGATTACATAGAATTACTTAGCGCACACACTTACAATTCACCAGTTCGTCTGCCACAGGTCCATGGCACGCTCACAGTTATGTACAACTCCTCTGATATGCGTACACCGTCTTCCAGTCCGTCCACTCTATGGGCGCTCCTCACGGCTGCTTGCCAAGAACTGAACTCTCCTCCAGCCCCACGCGTCGCTTATATAGGACCAGCTGGCCAATCTAGAAGGTTCCAGGTTAGATGAAATATCCTGGGTGTTCCAGAACTCTGGGGGAGGGGAAAGAGACAGCACAGTGGCCTCCGATCCCTTCAGTTAGCGACACGAAACACATGGGTAGGCGTGGCCTAAATGCTTCCCATCTGGCCCTATCCTGCTGCTAGCTGGCTGTGCCTTCCGATAATTAGGTGACACTGCTCCCTCCTGAAAGCTGGTCTTCCCGAACAGCACCATCGTAGCGGGCCAGGCGATCCAGGTGTACCACCAACATCTTTCCTCGAGGAACCTTCTGGATGCCGTAGACCACGTCATTAAAACTCTTCACCACCCGGTACGGTCCTTGCCATGGCTGCTGAAGCTTCGGGCAGCGTCCCTTGGTCCAGGTAGGACGGTACAACCACACCAGGTCACCTTACTGGAACCCTTGGCTGTTGGCTTACCAGTCATATCGGCTCTTCATGCGGTCGCTCGCCTTCTGGATGTTCTGGCGAGCCATCTCGTGCATGTCGTGGATGTGGTCCACCAGGTCCTCCACATACTCAGTAACTGGCTGCTTCGCCTCCGGAGGGCTTCCAAAAGCCAGGTCACAAGGGAGGCATAACTCTCGGCCGAACATTAAGCTGGCTGGCGTCATCCCAATTGTGTGGTGTGTAGATGAGTGATTGGACAGCAAGAACAGTGGCCTCTTGATGTCCCAGTCTCGCTGATGGCTGGCCAGCACCTTCATCAGGTGTTGTTCCAAGGTCTTGATGTATCTTTCGACCATGCCATCCAACTGGAGATGTAGAGGCGTCATGCGGGTCTTGTTCACCACAAGCCTTTGTAGTGCCTCCTTCATTAGGTTGGACTCAAAATTGGTACCCTGGTCACTGTGTAGCGGCACCCCAAATCGACAGAACACTTGCTCCACGAGGCAGTCTGTGATTGTCTTTGCCTCTTGGTTTGGGATGGTATACACCTTCGGCCACTTGGTGAAGTAGTCCACGACCACCATTAGGTATTTGTTGCCTTAGTCGGAAACTGGGAACGGTCCAGCAATGTCAACGGCGATCCGTTCGAATGGCGCTCCAACGTTATTGTGCTGCATGCGACCCCGGCTCCTGGTCTGGCGGCCGCGACTTGCCGCGCACACGTGATACTGATGGCACCATCTCTCAGCATCTGCTCGAAGTCTCAGCCAGTAGTAGCGCTGCTGTAGTATGTCAAAGGTTCGGTTCGCTCCCAGGTATCCTCCTGAAGTACCGGCGTGCACTTCCTCCAAGACTTCCGGGAACTTACTCCGGGGAAGTACCAACTGTTCTCTTTGCATCTTCCATTCGGGCGATTCCCATATCCGGAACAGCACGCCTTCTCTGATGTTCAACGAGTCCCATTGGGCCCAGTACGACTTGTGGCGCTCCTCGGTGCGATGTCCTCCCAGGTTCATCTTGTCCCTGCCTCCACTTCACTCAAGAGTGGCCCCACATCTGTGTCCGCCGGCTGCTCCCTCCTCAGGCCTGCGCTATCCCAGCCGTCCGCAGGCATTGCCGTGACTACTCGGACTGCTGTGGCACGCTCCTTCTCTTCCACTCTTGTGCACTAACCGCACTCTTTTGGACAGGGTCTTCAGGACATAGCGTCTGCATTACCGTTGCTCTTCCCTCTGCGATATTCCAAGGTGAAGTCGTACTCCTACAGCCCCTGGACCCAACGTGCTTTCTGGCCTTCCAGGTTCTTAAAGCTCAATAGCCAGGTTAGGGTGGAGTGGTCAGTCCTCAGGTTGAATGGTTAACCGTACAGGTACTTGTGGAAGTGCCCCAAGGTCTTTATTACCGCCAATAATTCTCGCTGGGTGACGCAGTAGTTCTTCTCTGCCTTGGATAGCGTCTTGCTATAGTAGGCTATAACCCACTCATGGCTGTCCTGGATATGCGATAGGACGCCTCCAATGCAATGGTCACTGGCGTCGGTGTCCGCAATGAAGGCGCCACCTGGTTGTGGAAAACCCAAAATTGGAGCACTGCACAGGGTCTTCTTCATGTGCTGGAAAGCGTCTTCGGCGTCCTCCGTCCACACATAAGGCCAGTGTTCCTCTGTCAGGCGGGTAAGGGGTTTGGCGATGTTGGAGAACCCCTTTATGAAGCGTCGGTAATAACTGCACAGCCCCAGGAAACTGCGCAACTCTTTCTTATCCTTTGGGCGAGGCCAATCTCTCACAGCCAGTCTCCAGCTGCTGAGACTATGTGGCCCAAGTAGTTCGCTTCCTTGCGGAAGAGCTGGCACTTCTTCGGTTTAGCTTCAGGTTGGTCACCTGCAGTCGCTGTAGCACCTTGCTCAGGTTCTCGAGATGGTCTTCAAAAGTCTTACCGATGATGATGTCGTCCAGGTATAGCAGGCAGGCGTGGTAAGTCAGTCCTCTCATCACTGACTCCATGAGGCGTTGGAAGGTAGCTGGTGCGTTGCAGAGGCCAAAGGGAATAACTGAACTGCCAGAGCCCTTGACCCGTCGAGAATGCAGTCTTCTCCTTGTCTCTCGGGTCTAGAGCTACCTGCCAGTAGCCCTACTTCAGGTCCAGGGTCGAGAACCACCAGCTAGCATGTCCAGGGTGTTGTCAATCCGGGGTAAGGGAAAACAATCCTTCTGGGTGACAGCGTTCAACTCTCTGTAGTCTACGCAGAAGTGCAGCTCGCCATTCTTCTTTGTCACCAAGACTATAGGGGAACACCAAGGGCTGTCAGACTCTTCAATCACTCCCCTGGATCTCATGTCCTCCAGCATGTCTCGTAACGCCCCTTGCTTCGCCAGTGGAACGCATCTAGATGGTTGGTGAATAGGCCGGACGTCCCCAGTGTCAATGCGGTGAAGCACTTTGTCCGTGCGGTCGTAGTCACTATCACCTTGGCTGAAGACGCGCTGGTATCGTCTCAGCAGTTGTCGAACTTTCTCCGTCTGTTCTGCGGTCAGGTGGTCGGCCGCCCTCTCTAGTAAGCCTTCCAGCCGGGGCCCCAGGTGTTGCGTCGGCACCGGCTCCTGTGTCTTGTTGATAGCTATCACGCTGACCATGGACTCACACGTTCCCAGCTCCATTCCGGCCTGGACGTTGTGGTCGGTGTCTGCCAGGTTGAGCAGCCTCACTGGCACCTCCTCTCGACACGGCAATAATGTCCTGGCTACACAGATTCCGTGCACAGGCGTCATCTGGTCCAGCATCATGTTCTTCATCCGCTGGCCTTCCAGTCGCGCCGTCACCAAAACCTCACTTCTCGCGGGGACACCTTCCTTCAAGATGACCCTGCAGATTCCAAGGCGCTCATCGGGTTGCCGGAGTATCACCTCTTTTCCATTGTGCCGCAGGACCTTCCTGCCGACGTCGAACGTCGCCTCGTGGCTCCTGAGGGCATCCAATCCCAGTATCACCTCCTCAGCCACCTTCGCAACGAACACCCACAGACGTACAGCACTCCTTCCCAAGGTCAACTCTAGCAGGGCCTCCTTCTCCACAGGCAAGGTGTCACCCGATGCAGTCACAAGCTGGTATGGTCGGCTCGGCTTCCTTGTCGGCAAACCCTTCGCCACGTCAGGTCTGATGATGGTCACGGCTGCCCCGGTGTCCACCAGCACGTGGCACGGCTTCCCTCTCAACCAACCATCCGCGATAAGGCTGTCATCCATACGCCAGCTGACGGCGCGCAATGTCACTCGAGGGGATGGTGGTGATGGCGCCGACGTGCCCCTCTCCACGACAGTCCTTACTCGTTTTCCGGCTCCTCTTCCTAGTGTGGGCAGTCTCTCTCCAGGTGTCCGGGCTGCCCACACCCCCAACACAGGCCACTAGGTCTTCGCCGGTGTCCCTCGGCTGGTCTTCTGTCTCCGGTGTAGTGGACACTCCTCGTTCTCAACGTCGGGATAGCTGTTACCTTGGCCGCCTCCATCCTTGATGCTGCCGTTAGCGTCTCTTGGATGGTTTTATAATTGCCGAGCATTAGGCGCTGACGAATCTCCGTGTCTCGTACCCCGTCAACGAATGTGTAGGCAGCTTCTCGGGACACGAACTCTGGTGTGAGGTCGACTAGGGTCTTGCTAGTCAGTTGTTCAACTGCCAGGGCAAACTCCTGCAGCGTCTCACCTGACTGCTGTGACCTTGCCTTTAGCTGGCTGCGGTACACTGCTGCTAAGCGGTGGTTTCCAAAACGATTCTCCAGGGCCTCCCAGATGTCCTTGTGCGCCGCCGTTGTCTGTACCGCGTTCAGGACTTCCGCGGCCCGTCCCTGTGTGGCCTCCTCCTCTGGTGACCATTTGTTGTGCTTGGCCACTGCGTCGAATTGGCGGCGGAAGACTTCCAAAGTTGTCGCGCCATCGTATTTAGGGAGTTTGACGCTCGCAGATGTGTCGCGTCCCGGTGCGTCGACCTTTAAATCCTTCAACCTCCTGCCGACGACGTCCTCGACCATGGCGTTCAGGGACTTGACGCTGCTGTCGGCCTTTCCTTCCAGGTCGTTAACGCGGCTCGCCAGGTCTTCGACGCACTCACCGAGCTCCGTGACGTCCTCTTTTACGTCGTGTGTGTGTGTGTGTGTGTGTGTATTTCCTTCAGTTCCGCGGCCAGTTTGTTATTTGCCGTCTTCATTTCCTTCAGTTCCGCGGCCAGGTTGTTATTCGCCGCTTCTGTTTTCGCAGCGAAGTTGTCATTTGCCATCTTTATTTCTTTCAGTTCCGCCGCCAGGTTGTTGTTTGTCGTCTCCATCTTCGATGTTAATTCGTTCATCTTCTCCAAAATCTTTTCCAATGCCGATTCCATGACCGTTATCCCACTCCTGACATCAGTTGTGACTTTGTGGGTTCGCGAAATCAAAAGTCCAATTGCACAAACTCAAAATGTTCTTTATTTCCACCAAATTACAGTTGAAACACTTGCCGATTACATAGAATTACTTAGCGCACACAATTACAATTCACCAGTTCATCTGTCACAGGTCCATTGCATGCTCACAGTTACGTACAACTCCTCTGATATGCGTACACCGTCTTCCAGTCCGTCCACTTATTGGGCGCTCCTCACGGCTGTTCGCCAAGAACTGAACTCTCCTCCAGCTCAACGCGTCGCTTATATAGGACCAGCTGGCCAATCTAGAAGGTTCCGGGTTAGATGAAATATCCTGGGTGTTCCAGAACTCAGGGGGAGGGGTAAGAGATGGCACAGTGGCCTGCGATCCCTTCAGTTAGCGACACGAAACAAATGGGTAGGCGTGGGCTGAATGCTTCCCGTCTGGCCCTATCCTGCTGCTAGCTGGCCGTGCCTTCTGATAATTAGGTGACAATATACTGGAAGCTCATTTAATTATGTATAACTCAGTTGTATTTCACTGAAATTTAATACACATAACTGCAAATTACCTACAAATAAGGTTCAAATAACATGTTCCTAAACTACATTTTTTCTGGGAACGGCAAAAATTTACGTATAAATACCAATTTCATGTATTAGAGTTAAGTATGAAGTAGGTTCAACAGTAGTTGCTTATAGTTTTTTTAACAGAATTGCACAAGAAATTCAAATTAACAGCAATAGGTAAAACTATACTCTAGCAGGAAGCCACTTTCTCTGAAAGTGCCCAATGGAGTTGCGGGCAAAATGTCAGATGCTAATTCATCAACTAGACTGCAGACTACAAGCCCAGAAACTATGTTTTACTGGATATCATATGCTGTTTTAATCAAAATCATTAGAACATATTTTTGAGAAATTCAAAAGGAACAAAAGATGTTCTATATAAAGGATGTGGGAGTTTTCTTGAAAATCCTCATGTTGCAGTTTTGGAAGATAATGAACTTAAGTTGCACATTTCCTGATCTTTTGTTTTTTAATGATGCTGTTTACCGGCACACAGATGGACATTTTGCTGAAAAAGCTCTTTTTTGATTCAGGTGGTGTCAAAACACACATTTTAATCAAATGTTGACATTGAATTTTTGATTGGAATGCAGTACTTTATCTACCTACTCTAGGAATGTGGTAGAGAAAATTAAAACAATAACACAAACTAAACTTACTTTTTCTGCCACGTTTCTTCTTAGCGAAGTGAGTTGTAAGATGCATCATCAGACGTCCTTTGTTCTTCAGAATCATGTGGCACATGGGACATATCTGCGGGAGGTACAATGCTCTGTTCCAGTTGAATACTGTTGCTTGTACAACAAGGCTTTCCGTGTTCTCCACATTGCTTATTTCTGCAAAATTACATCAGAAAAATATCTTCCTGATTATACCTACATTGGACTCTTGAGTTAAACTTAGGAATTACTGAACCCATTGATTAATGTTGGCTTATTTTACTGAGCACACTTTATAAGGAAAGTATTGACATCAATTATTAGGTGCACAAAAGGAGTACAGTAAACTTTTGAGTTAATTAAAAAACCACAAGACACAATTATTCACTGCATTAAAGAGGAACATATTATTAAATGTTGTTCAAAGGAGTTAATGTAATAATAAAAATTATTATGAATGTATTACCAATCATTTGCCATAATAATCACTGAAGTCTGTATCTATTGTATATGGCAATGTTAGTGTACAAAAAATGTTTTGATTCATTTATGGTCGGAAACTTAATTTCTAATCTCTGTTTTATATAACCTTGCCCCGCTGGCATGTATCACTCCGCGTGCATACCTTCCCCCTCACCTAATTGGCTAATGCTTTCGGGCCATAGGACATAGACGGTGCCTTCCCGTCATATTTAAACCTATATAGAATAAAAAGAAGTATTTCAGAAAGTGGAGTGCTATTGTTACTAAACCACAGAACTGACAATAGGGGAGAAGTCCCCAGAAACTAGTCTTCATCAAAAAACTTGTAAGTGGAGAAAGGTTGACTCACTTGCCTAATTTTAGTAATATTTAAACCTGCAGTAAACGTCATAATAATTACTGGGAAGATAGATAAAATCATACAAATAAGGATATGAAGGGGACTTTTTAAACCAGCACACATACCTTGCAAAAGTGCTTGCCTTTCAGTCTTAAAAATCGTGTCACGCCATACTTTACTTGTCGTGTGTCCTTCATTCACCCAAGTCTCGTCAAGGTATTATATTTTGTGATTTGTATACCGGTACAGGCTGATTGTCCTTACATAACATCTTCGCCACACACCAATATCGCCTCTGTCTCTTAGCACACTTTTCTTGCCCCTTTTTGCATTCACAAACAACAGCTGTATAAGCAATCTATACACACTAGATCTGCTGAAATTTGGTAAACCTGCATCCTCATTTACAGCAGACAAAATTTTATTTATGTTAGGGAGTTCGTTTCTAAAGAAAAAACTATGCACATGACGACGCACAGCACTTTTCACAAACTCATTGCATTCTCCGAGCATGCGCTTTTGCCTGGAGTGGTAAGTTTTCCTGTTGTCTCAATTTCACATCACGATGTTCCTGCAGATCTAACACTCACACCTGTAAGTTCAGAGCACAGCTGTTCAACTTCTCTCACCGACAAAGACCGATTCTTCTCTGTGAGTGCATTAAACACATGCACCACAATTCTTTTTTCGCTGCTTTGTAAAGGTTTACCCTTGCGATGCTTCAGCAGAAACTGGCAGTAGACTCTGCCATTATACATATAATAAGTACATGCGCAATAAACGATCAATAAAATAATTTAGCTCTCGCACTCGAAACAGCACACCTTCGAATGGCAATATATGACAAATCCAGTTCAAAACAAGGTCAATGATAAAAGTCATATAAACAAATGTCACCAGTACCGCTAAAGCATGTGCTATCGTGTCATATGAAAGGCGGGCTTGAAAGCAAAGGAACCTCCTCTTTACTTCGTTTAGAATTAACATGCATTTCAGATAAATTAACTCTGTTGCATAATATTTTTAATTCAAACAGTTAACGATAATATAAATTTTACAATTCTCTTCCGACATATAAAGATATATCACCATGTTAAATAACGAACTAAATTTTACCGCACAACAGTCTATACTACAACAGCAGCCAATGAGAGGTGATTACGTCACATGACTATTAAGAGATACGGGGCAAGCTTATGTGAAACAAGGACTAGTACAGATGAGGTATATGACATAACTACCCATAATTCATAATCATTTATTAATGAATATCATATCGTCCTTGATGCAGTCCCCGTCAGGTAGAGACATTGACATAACATACCAATTAATATCATAAGATATAAATGCAATGTTAAGGACAAATATAAATAACATATGTTGAGAATAGTTGTGCCTGCATCTTGAAAATTTCTGCCATAGTTGAATATAGTGAAAACTGGCGAGTTAACAAGGCCAAGCAGAGAAGGTCATTAAACCCCCCTTTGCAAACTTGTAAACAACCACCCTTGCTCTATTGTCTGGCCATGCCCTGAAAGCAAACGTGGTGCCACAAAGTCGCGAACCGACCCATTGTTACAAACCCATATCTGCCCCTCACAACAGTCTTTGAGATTTTGACCAACGCTCAGAACGCATGCTTACGCACAAATTTTAGCAAGTGTGCCAGTAGAGAAAGCAACGCATTCTCCATGTGCCCTTGCACCAAATTTAAACTAGTTTTAGAGTGCGAATAAGCTTGCACCAATCCGGAATACATTATTGCTCTCCTGATTTATGAACATTCCCAAAATTCGGTAAGCGTGGGGGGAAATTTGAACGATGGTAGAAAAGTGTTTCGCCAACTAAAAATCACGTGTCTTCCAACGTTCCAGATTATCTGCACTTCATACTCCATATTTCGGTGTTTCGCGCTAGAAAGTGATAAGTTTCATGTTTAAGAATGCGTGTGAAGGACCAACGCACGCGGAGAAAAGTGTCAAGGCATATTAAGTAATAATTCTTCAGTATATTCAACTGCAACAAAGCAGGGACTCACCTCTGCGGACAGCACTATGACAATTTGCACCGCAGTACTCTACAAAACATCACCGTTCACTCCACGACCCGTACGCGGGATGCGACGCGAGACGATAAACAACAAAGTTGCAACATTACAACAGGTGGCCAGCACCCATGACAGGTTAAGAATCACAATAAATCTACTTACGTCTAGGAGTCGAGGTGTTTTCCTACACGACCCTATAATGCGTCAGGACATACCCAGCCCTTAATTTCCCGATGAGCCCCATGCCGAGTTACACTGACGGAAACATCAGACCAATGACTGAAATCCCTCGATCCTTGATCTCTCACCCAACTACAATTAATCTTATGAGGTAGTGAGTGACTGAGGGATCATTCACCGAGTTCCGACCAGTAGGAACTGCACCATCCTCCAAAATCTTTAATGGAAACACATACCATGAAAGGCAGAATCAGAAGTACAAAATTCAATGCCATAGGCCAAGATATTAACCATGGATCTTTTGCTCTATGCATGGCTGCTATACCAGGTTAACACAGCCTCAGCTAGTAAACAGACTATAATTTTTGGTCAATTCTGCAAGGTGATGGATAGTGCACTATTGATCCTGCCATCTACTGGGAGAAAAATAAACTTATTGACCTAATCTAACGGCAGTATTTCAACCACATTATGAAACAAGTCCTGGGGGATTCATCAAATAAAAAAACGATAAGTGAAGTTTGTCACGAATTGTAATTTAGAATACCAAGCATATTTATGAAAAATGGTTCATATATAGTGCCACAGACCATTTAAGCATTCATTTATTTGGCTTTATAATGCTGCAAGATAAACAAGGGGAGGTTTCAAAAAGTATTTGTAATTGGTTTATTGATACTGGCTTGTCTCCTACTTGAGAGAGCGAAGGCAAATAATAGAAATAGAGTTTATTGATAAAACTACAAAGGAAATAAAAACTATAAAATCAAAAGCTGCTAGCATAAACTGTGGAGTTCCGCAGGGTTCGGTTTTAGGGCCACTGCTATTTATTTTGTATATTAATGATTTGGCACTTTATTCACAAAATTCTTTATCATGCTCTTTATTTGCAGATGATACGAGCCTCTTGATATCAGGTCAAAATGATGACAAACTCAAAGAAAATGTAATAAATAATTTGAAAGAAGTATCAACTTGGTTTCAAAATAACAAATTAGTTATAAATAAGGATAAGAGTCAGGCATTGGGTTTTCATAATAAAATCAATAAGGAACTTAATTTACCTGAAATTATAATGGATGAAAATGAAATTAAATATACAGGAAAGACAACATTTTTAGGAGTTTGGACGGACGACAGTCTAAATTGGAATATACATATTGAAAGTCTAATGAAGAAATTAAGTAGCATTTGTTTCCAAATATAAATTTTGAAGCACAGTGTAAATTTGAATACATTAAGAATAGCCTATTTTGCAAATTTTCAATCATTAATTTCTTATGGTATAACAGTATGGGGAAATAGTAGTAGCATTATCAAAGTATTTAGAATCCAAAAAAGGGTAATTAGAATTATGATGAATTTAAGGGGAGGCATCTGTGAAAAATGCTAAAATCCAGAATCAGAACTGCTTGAAATTTGGTCATTAGGTGGGGTATAGGGAATCTAGTTAAGCTTTCAAAATTCATATTTCTATCTTAAATAGTTTTTTTTAAAAAAAATATTTAGTGCTTTTTATAGTATGATTTTTGTATGTTATACAAAAAGTCCCAGGTCATACAATTTTTCTTTAAGAAACTTTAAATTTTAGATTCAGGTTTCTCTGTACATCAGTAATAAAAGTTGCTATACTTTTAAAGTGTGTATCAAGTATTTTTGGAGAAAAAAATTTTTATGTGTGAATATATGAAATTGTTCTTAATTTTTTTGCAATTTTGAGATTTAAAATTCAATAATAAATAAACTATTTAATTTAAATAAACAAAAAATACCAACTTTTATTAAATATTTATTTAGGAATATGTATGCAAAGTTTAATAAAAATTCCTTGAGAATTGCAGAAGTTGGAGCATTTTGAAGATACAAAAATGTTCAAAAATTGAAAGTGGAGAAAAATGAATTTAAAGATTTGGATTGAAATTACACTACTTTCTTTACTTTGAAAACTCCATGCATCATATGCAGGCCCTACAGCTATCTTATTACCTTCTTTCTCTTTAATTTGGTTACCTTTGGCCCTCTTTTTATAATTTTTCTATCTACAATAGTTTTTACCAAAAAATTGATGATTTAATTTTTTGCTGCAATTTCTTTACATTGGGAAACATATTACATTCTCCACAATTTTTGTTATAAATGATTGGAACTTTGGATTCTGGTTCCTCTAGATAATAGTTACAAAACTATAAATGTATATACTCGTTTGCCCATGTCTAATGGTTCTGGAGGAGAAAATTTAAGGAATATGATAGAATTTTCTTGAAGTTTTGTCAGTTTTCTTTTTTCAATACCAATCATTATTAATTTTTTCATATACAGCCATACTGATACCAATTTTTATTGAAAACTTATCTAGGAATATAGATATATGCAAAACTTAAAGAAATTCATTGAAAACTTTAGTGTCTGGACTGTAAGGAGTATTAAAAATGCTAAAAGTTGGACATGAAGAAAAATCTAGTTAGAAGCTCTAAATATAAACAACATTTTTTTTCTATGTTTCTAAACCCTCCTGCACTATATGAAGACCACTCAGCTAGTTTATTATCCTCTTCTTCTTTTAATTTAGTCACCTTTAACTGCTGCTTGGCAGATTTATATTTGCTCAATGAACTCTGAGCACTTTGTTTCAGCTTTCACCTGTCCCTAATACTGCTAATCTTCCTGCTAACAGGACTTACTTTGCTTGCTGCAACTTTTGCCTTAACTTTCAGTCTGTCTTTATAACCCATATTAAATTCACTAACAGCTGCAATCACTGTAATTTGCAATTTCTTTCTTAATACAAAAACTTCTTTGTGACATTTACTCCATGGAAACTTTCATTAGCATTCTGTGCTTCTCCTTTAATGCAACTTTCCCGTAGAATAGTACTAACTAATCTCTTTATTTTTGTCTATGAAATGGAAATTGTAAGTAGAATAGTTCATGCAATTCATACCCATGGTCATACAAAACTTCTGCATAGAAATATGACCCTTACCAATGCCCAGAAATACATCAACCATTCTTCTATTTACATCAAAAGGTGACCTACTAGAATCACTGTTAACTCTTGGGCTATAATATGTTTTCACTTAACATTTACCTCAAGCAGAGCATTCTAGTATCATTACTTACTATCATGGCTAGAAAACCATATATATCATTATATTTTGCTTCAAAATAGCCACTGTACTCCTAACCTAACCTGGTATGAATCATATACCTACTGTTGCAACAAGAAAGCAATACAATGTTAAATCAGGCTTTATTCCTATTCTTAACAATAATAATTTAATATAAGCTGTTATCCACAGCTTTCACTTGCATGTGAACCATATTTCACAAACACTACATGTCAGTGGAAATGTTTGTTTACTTTCAAAAGTAGTAATTGGGAAATATATAGAAAATGGTAGCGGACAAGTTCAGTAGCTTCCACAAACATCCACAAGATGTCTCTGCACATTACCACAGTTACAGAATCAAACCGCGTAGTTCTTTGTGACACACTAGAAAAAGCAATATAAATGTCCACGCCCACCCACACATGGGCATTTAAATAATGACGTAGTGGCTCTTTAAATAGTGCTAACTGACGGCAGATTCTGAAACTACAATGCTTAAACATAATTTTAATGCAAAAAACGGAAAATGTCCCTTTTTGTCATTTTTGACGAAATTTCACCGATGCCTCCCCTTAAAGAGAACAGATAGTTGTAAGCGATGGTTCAAAAAATTAGGCATATTGTCATTACCAAGCATTTACCTTTTAGAAATAATAGTACAGGTTAAAATGAACTTAGATAAATTTCAAAAAAGTAATGATATTCATGACCATAACACGAGAAATAGCTCAAACTTACATGTCACCTATCATAAAAAGAAAATGTATGAGCACAGTTTTAAATTCAACGGAATTCATATCTACAATAAACTGCCAACTGAAATAAAAAACATTGAGTCCTTCACAAGTTTAAAAACACATCAAAGAAGTATTTGTTACAGAAGTGTTACTACTCAGTAGAAGAGTATTTAAATGACAAAGGGTAGGAATAAAATCATCTTTAGCTTTTGAATTTAGCAATTTTAAAATTGAGTTTTTAATGTAAATTTATATTGAGGAATTAATCCTTAAAGAATTAGTCCTTTTAAATCATTACTCTGGTATATGGGTGATTTTTAATTAATTAGAGCCAACTGAAAAATTCAATGCCATGGCTGGGATTTGAACCACAGATCTACTGGTTTCCGTCCAGTTGCTCTACCCTTGAGCTATAAAAAAGTAAGTGAGGAGTATCAATAAACCAACTACAAATAGTTTTTGAGATTAATTTTGACGTCACTGTTACTAAATTCCTCCAAACACATATAAGGGGAGGTTTTTTCTGAAAATCAAATGCCATTTAATACCTTCTGAAATAAACAAGAAACTGCAACCCAATTTTCTAAGGTGAAAAAGTAGACTGCAGAATTTAAATATGGGTGTTCTTTCATCTTTTGTAAGAGATGTCAGTTACTGCTACAACTGAAGGGAAAAAAAAAAAAAAAAAAAAAACATATGAAAATCCACAACTCTGTGTTACATGACAGATAAATTAAGAGAACTGAACTTGGACATTGCATGATTTCATTAGATGGGATATGGAACATTTGCATATTAGAAAGCTGTTTGTTAACCTGACGATTGTTGTTTTACATTACATCACTGCTGACAAAACCATAGATTCACTATCCGATGTACAACAATCTAAACAGTGGGTGCAACAGATTAAAAGTGTTCCTTCAGCAGGAAAGCCAATGCCCAGAGTGTACCTTAGCAAACTTCCTGGAAAAGAGCAAACCATCCATGGAGAGTACCTTGGAATTTTTGTTGGGGTAGTTGGAAGGATGCAATACAGACAAAACATCTGCATTTGTTAAATAAAGTGGTTTTCAATCAAGATACTGGCACACACTTTCCCAATTGTGATTATGGTCACTAAGTGGCAACTTTGTACTTTGAACTGCTGCCACATGTACTGTATTCACCAGATTTGGTTACCAGTGACACTTTCCTCTTCCCAAATCCGGATAAGTGGATAAAATAAAATAAACATACTGCTAGGTAGAATCAACATGAATAGTCAAATGCCATGGCCAGGATTTGAACTTGAATATTTTATGTTGACTACATCTATCAAAAACCTTAGCCTATTTACTAGTGTGAAGAAATGATTAATTTCCATCAATTAACTAATACACATACTGCTATTTTGCAGAGTTGGATATCATTTCATACTGACAGCAAAAAGATAAAAATATTACTGATCAAAGTGCATAGACATGACGAAGCCTAGCCTCCTACTTCAAGATCAGTGGATGGTCCTTCAGTGCTAGCCATCATATGATTGGCTAGAGAGGGAGGCACTACTAGACAGTGAAAGTTCAGAAATGGCATTGAAACACAAGAGATTTTGGGATATTTCCTCCCTGCTATCACCCACCCTGGATCCAAGATATTGGACTTCTTCTATTCTTCCTGGCATATAAAGCACTCTTAAATTCTCCAGCAGATATATATGAACTTGCTAGTCACCTTGAGGTGGCAGTTGTGATGAATATTTTAATTTTTTTGAGTAACATCAGGCCACAGCAAAGGAATTAAAATCCACAAACAGTGTACAGAGTAATGTTGTGTTCTTTAGAACAAAACATGCAACCATGGTCAGCTCATTAAAGTTCACTTCATTTTTGTAATTTTCTGAAATTTTATGTGTATTTTGCTAAGTAATTTTAAGATATCTCAATGATAAAAGTTAATCAAGAATTGACTTTATATTTTAATGAGTCCATACCATATAATTATACAAAGTAAGAAGTTTTATATTATTTTGCATTAACTTATAATCTGGTATTTAAATCAAAGAGCAATTCTTAACAAAACTTCTTCAGTATAGCATAAAATGTATGAGCCAGGAATAACTAGTATAAAATAATTGTGTAAAGTGATTTTATCAGATTCTCAGAAACTGAAAATAGTTTGGCTACTTTTCTTTGCTTCTGGGAGTATGCATTTCCTACATTAATATATATTTTCATCTTACCAGCTTTCATCACAGGTGTGGAGTCATTGTGGTCCAAAGTAGCCATTGTCTGGAAGGAACTGCTTTCTGCTAGCCATGGCTTAACTGGTACTCTAGGTGGAAATGCTGGCCTTGATGTACCTGTTGGTCTTGGTGCAAATGTTGGTCTTGATGGGAACGCTGGCCTTGGTGTAAATCCTGGCCTGGGTGGAAACGTTGGTCTTGAGGCAAATAATGGCCTTTGTACAACTTTTGGCCATGAGTCAATTGGTGGCGATCTTGATGAAACAGGTGATTTTGATGAAATGGGTGATTTTGATGAAACAGGTGATTTTGGTGAAACAGGTGATAATGATGAAACAGCTGATTTTGATGAAACATGTGATATTGATAAACCAGGTGATTTTGATGAAACAGGTGATTTTGATGAAATAGGTGACTTTGATGAAACAGGTAATATTGATAAACCAGGTGGTCTTAACTCAACTGTTGATCTTAATGGAGTTGCAGATTTTGATGCACTTGGTAATCTTGATGAAACAGGTAGTCTTGACTTATCTGCTGATTTTAATGGAGTAGCTGACCTTGATGAAACAGGTAGTCTTGACTTAAATGCTGATCTTGATAAAACTGGTGGTCTGGACTCAACTGCTGATCTTGAAGAAACTGGTGGGCTTGACTCAATTGGTGATCTAGATGAAATTGTTGGTCTGGGCTCAACTGCTGATCTTGAAGAAACTGGTGGTCTTGACTCAATTGGTGATCTAGATGAAATTGGTGGTCTTGATTCAACTGCTGATCTTGATGAAATAGCTAGTCTCGACTCAAATGCTGATCTAAATGGAGTTGCTGATCTTGATGAAACAGGTGGACTCGACTCAACTGCTGATCTTGAAGAAACAGGTGGTCTCGACTCAACTGATCTTGATAAAACAGGTGGTCTCGATTCAAAGACTGATCTTGAAGAAACAGGTGGTCTTGACTCAACTGATCTTGATAAAACAGGTGGTCTCGATTCAAAGACTGATCTTGAAGAAACAGGTGGTCTTGACTCAACTGATCTTGATAAAACAGGTGGTCTCGATTCAAATGCTGATCTTGAAGAAACAGGTGGTCTTGACTCAACTGATCTTGATAAAGCAGGTGGTCTCGATTCAAATGCTGATCTTGAAGAAACAGGTGGTCTCGACTCATATGCTGATCTAAATGGAGTTGCTGACTTTGACGGAACTGCTGGTCTTGACTCATCTTCCACTGAACCTTTTGCTGCATTGCTTTGGGGAAGACGAACAACCTGAAATAAGAGAAATTTTGCCTTAAAGGTACAGCCAATTACACACCCACTTTTTAAATAACAGTAATACATATTGTAAATACACCTGACTGAGAACTGAGCTTCAGAGACATTCTTAAAATGTTATTTATTCTGAGAACAAATATGTTAATGTAATTTTGAACTTCGTTTACTAAATATGGCACCCACAGTGGGATTAAATAGAAAAAATGTCCAAAAGGCTTATGATGGCATAATTAAAGGTGAAATGAAAACGAGTCAATTGCTCCATAAAATCATGGCTGGCAATAAAAGACAACTATCTGGAATGAAAATATAAAACATTAACTGCTACAGAAGGGATCAAGCTGCCCAAAGACAAGGAGGTGTCTGCTTATTAACACTTTTATCATGGTAATACATATTGTGGTCATTAGAGGAAGATGCTACAAACTGAACCAGCTTTCATATAGGAAAATGGAATGTGCACAATAAGTTTTCAGGCAAGTCATGCTACCAAGTTCATATAACTATCTTCTATGTTATATACTTGTTACTTTCTGGATATGATTTACTAATTACTAATGAAAATACACCTTGGGTTACCTATGAACTGAGTCCTGGTTTGTTTGTTAACAGATCAGTCTTACATGCTGGGTACCATGGTCTCCTATAATCTCACTTTTTTAATATTTCCCATTTATAAATCTCCACTTTTCTAGCCTTTCCTTTCCCTATCTATTGTTCTGAAGAAATAATAGGCAATAAGAAGATTTGTAAAAAAAAAAAAAAAAAAAAAAAAAAAAAAAAAAAAAAAAAAAAAAAAGTTTAATAATGGTAATCACTTAATCATATGATAATAATAATAATAATAATAATGATAATAATGTTTCTAAGTACTTTGTATAGGCCTACATGGTCTCATTCACAAAACAAAAGTTATGTTTTCCTCTACCATTCATGACACCACTCTGCAATTTGGCTATACTTTAGGCAGCGCTGTGGCTCAATGGTTAGACCACTTGGCTCTCATCAGGGTGGCCCGGGTTCGATCCCAGGCGACTGCAAAGTGAGATTTGTGGTGGACAACTTGGCGCTGGGACAGGTTTTCTCCGGGACCTCCGGTTTTCCCCGCCATCTCATTCCACCGGTGCTCCATCTTCATCTCATGTATCATTTGTGTCACCGCCTGCGGTGCCGTATGTAGTAAAAGCGGGCATTAAACACTACACATTGGCTACACTTTTCTGCTTGCCAAGATGTCCTTGTTATTCGATCTCATGAGCCAATTTCTCACTTCTTATCAAATTCCTTGTGCTCTTGTATTTGTTTTTCTTTGCACTTTACCAATCTCCTGAGTTTCCACTTATTTCACTCTCTACTTGCCACACAGGAATTACGTCTTATGCTCTTTTCTTGGATACTTCTTGTGCTTCCTTCAGGTAACTTTTAGGAGCCTTCCTTACTTTTTATTGTTTCCACTGTCTGCCAGTTTTAGCACTATTAATGACTTTCCATCCAACAACAAACAGTCTTCTCTCCACATTTCTTTGATGGCAAACTCACCTGTTTTAGCTGCATTCATGTTCGTGCTGTGTCAACCCTGCAGAGAAGACTACCGAATAACCTAGGTGGATCCGCCTGGTGATATAGAATGCCTTCTACTCGCTCTGCAGGCAAGTACTCAGGACTCTTTAGGCAACCCTCTGCTCCCCCCGGGCGGCCGAAGCATGGCCGGAGGTACCCGATCTCCCGCGGGTAACGGGAACACATTGCCCCCTCGAGTCCAACCAAATCCGAACAACTCCCATTCAGGGACATGCTCGAATCTTCGGCCCGAGGTTCCTCTAGTAACGTCAAAGGTACCATGAGTGCTAAGGGTCTGCAGCACCCACACCACGGCAGCTGAAAGGGACGGATCCCCTCTCCTACAGAGATACGCCTTGGACAGAAGAGCGGAAGACCTCATAGCGGCTGGATGGATACAAGAGTGCCGCAGTAAGCGTGATCACGGCCCGAAGCGACGTAGGGTCTGCCAAATAGTGACGGCAACGGGCAACACCTAGCCTGTGGAGAAGATGGCCTTTTTTAGTTGATCTTGTAGGCGGAACGTTGTAAGTCTTTGGGTGTTCGTCACGAGGGTGACTGGAGTGATATTTCGATGAAAGCCCACAAAAAGCACAAGGCGACGGCAGCAGATCTTAAGAGTCAGACGAGACGAGGTAACGCTCTGAAGCTCCAGCAAGGTAACCCTCGGATGCCAGAGCCCCTAGTGGTCTACCGGGGAAATATAGGAGTCAAATGGAGAATTTAACGTCAAGACGGCACGTTGGCCATGGTAGCTCAATGGGTTAGAGCGACTAGACGGAAACCAGGAGATCCATGGTTCAAATCCCGGATATGGCATTGAATTTTTCATGTTGACTCTATCTGTTAGTTAATATATGTTTAAACTTAGGTAATGGAGTAATATTTCTAAAATTTATTGAATAATTTACTGCCAATATAATCAATCTTTCTTTCATATAATTTTAATCTATGTGATTGAGTTATCAGGTTCTGTTTTCCTCTAGTGTTGTAGTTATGAATAGCTGAATATTGAGGCAAAGACCTATTTCGTATATACAACATGGATTTTAATATAAAGAAACAGGGAAGCGTTAGTATTGAAATAGTTTTGAATGCTTCCTTACAAGGACTATACATTGGCAGATTGACTATGTATCTGATGGCTCGTTTTTGTAACGTTAAGATTTTTGTGAGATTGGCTTTAGGTGTTGATCCCCACAGCTCTATGCCATATGTAATAATTAAATGAATGCAAGCGAAATAGACTATCTTGGCAGTTTCAGCTGATAAAAATTTTGATATATTACGTATAACAAAAAGGGCTGATGATAATTTATTTTCAATTTTATTAATATGCTCATTCCATGTTAGTTTACTGTCAACTGTTAAACCGAGAACATCCACATTATCGATAGGTAGAATCATATTGTCACACAATTGGCGGCAGGTATGACGGCACAGCTGTGAGGAAACCAGAGGGAGCTGAGCCACGCCTCCCATTAGTCTCTGTCACTAACTGAAGGGTGGTTAAAGGAATGTCACCCGTCCCTGGACGTTTCTCTCCCCTTCTTCTATCATCTGGAATATTCGCCTGGAAACCAGAGAAGCCGAGAATACGACGAGATGCCTATAAAAAGGGTTTCAGAGAGACAGACAGTCAAGTGTTAGTGCTTGACGTGCTAGTGAAGTAGCGCCGTGCAACGGAAGAATTCGTGTAATTGTGTACGTGCATCGGAACGGTAACGGACGAACTGGTGAATCGTAATTGTGTGATTTACGCAATTTTGTGTAATTGGCAAGTATTTAACTGTAAGTCGGTGGAAATAAAGAACATTTTTGAGTGGTGAAATTGGACTTTTCATTTCAGGAACCCACGAAGTCACACTGGTGTCAGGAAGCGGGAAGATAACATCACCGAACATTACAGCCATGGAATCCGCATTGGAAATGCTTTTGGCGAAGATGAACGAGTTAACAGAGAAGACGGAAGCGGCAAATAACAGCCTGGCCGCGAAGCTGGAGGCTACAAATAACAACCTGGCCGCAGAACTGAAACTAATGAAGACGGCTAACGACAACATCACCGAGAAGATGGAAGAAATGAAGGCCGAATTAACAGCGAAGACGGAAACGGCTAACAACAACTTGGCCACGACAATGACCTCAAAGATGGCCGAACTGACCACGGAAATGAAGGTGGCGAACAAGGCCCTCACCGCCAAATTTGAAGAACAGTTGGCCGGCGTGAGGGATGACGTGACGGAGCTGGGCAAGCGGATGGGCCAAGTGGACGAGCGCGTCGAGGACCTGGCGAGCCGCGTTAACGACCTGGAAGGGAAAGCCGACAGCAGCGTGAAGTCCCTGAACGCCATGGTGGAGGACGTCGTCGGCAGGAAGCTGAAGGATTTGAAGGCCGACGCGCCGGGACGCGACACAACATCTGCGTGCGTCAAACC
The DNA here is from genome assembly GCA_030765055.1 of Mantis religiosa. NCBI lineage: Eukaryota > Metazoa > Arthropoda > Insecta > Mantodea > Mantidae > Mantis > Mantis religiosa. The sequence continues at coordinate 16,362,112 of CM060957.1, forward strand.
TCCCAAGTATGACGGCGCGTCAACGTTTGAGGTCTTCCGCCGCCAGTTCGACACAGTGGCCAGGCACAACGGATGGTCACTGGAGGAGGAGGCCACACAGTTAATAGCCAGCCTCTAGGGAAGAGCCGCGGAAGTCCTAAACGCGGTGCAGACGACGGCGGCGCCCAAGGACATCTGGGAAGCCCTGGAGGATCGCTTCGGGAACCACCGCTTAGCCGCAGCATACCGCAGCCAGCTAAAGGCAAGGTCACAGCAGCCGGGGGAGACGCTGCAGGAGTTCGCCATTGCGATCGAGCAGCTGGCTAGCAAGGCCTTGGTTGACCTGCCACTGGAGTTCGTATCCCGGGAAGCCGCCTACAATTTTGTCGACGGGGTACGGGACACGGAGATTCGTCAGCGCCTAATGCTCGGGGAATATAAAACCATCCACGAGGCGCTGACAGCGGCATTAAGGATGGAGGCGGCCAAAATAACATCCACCCCGACGTCGAGAACGAGGAGTGTCCGCTACGCCGGAGACAGAAGACCAGCTGAGGGACGCCGGCGAACACCTAGTGGCCTGTGTTGGGGGTGTGGACAGCCCGGAAACCTGCAGAGAAGACTGCCCACACCAGGAAGAGCAGCCGGAAAACGAGTAAGGGCCGTCGTGGAGAGGGGCACGTCGGCGCCATCACCACCATCCCCTCGAGTGACACTGCGCGCAGTCAGCCGGCGTATGGATGACAGCCTCATCGCGGACGGTTGGGTAAGAGGGAAGCCGTGCCGCGTGCTGGTGGACACCGGGGCGGCCGTGACCATCATCAGACCTGACGTGGCGAAGGGTTTGCCGGCAAGGAAGCCAAACCGACCATACCAGCTTGTCACGGCATCGGGCGACACCTTGCCTGTGGAGGAGGCCCTCCTGGAGCTGAACTTGGGACGGAGTGCCGTGCGTCTGTGGGTGTTCGTCGCGAGGGTGGCTGAGGAGGTGATCCTGGGACTGGATGCCCTCAGGAGCCATGAGGCGACGGTCGACGTCGGCAAGAAGGTCCTGCGGCTTAACGGAGAAGAGGTTATACTCCGTCAACCCGAAGAGCGCCTTGGAATTTGCAGGGTCGTCTTGGACGAAGACGTGGTTGTCCCCGCGAGGAGCGAGGTGGTGGTGACGGCGCGACTGGAGGGCCAGAGAACCAGGAACATGATGCTGGACCAGAAGACGCCTGTAAACGGACTGTGTGTAGCCAGGGCATTACTGCCGTGCCGAGAGGAGGTGCCCGTGAGACTGCTAAATCCTACGGACGCCGATCACGACGTCCAGGCCGGGACGGAGTTGGGAACGTGCGAGCCCGTGGTGAGCGTAACAGCTATCGACGAGACACTAGAACCGGCGCCGAAGCAACACCTGGGGCCCCGGCTAGAAGGCTTGGTGGAGAGGGCGGCCGACCACCTGACCACAGAACAGCTGGAGAAGGTTCGACAACTGCTAAGACGGTATCAGCGCGTCTTCAGCCAAGGTGATAGTGACTACGGCCGCACGGACAAAGTGCTTCACCGCATCGACACCGGAGACGCCCGGCCTATTCGGCAACCACATAGACCCGTTCCGCTGGCGAAGCAAGGGGCGGTGCGAGACATGCTGGAGGACATGAGATCCAGGGGAGTGATTGAAGAGTCTGACAGCCCTTGGTGTTCCCCTGTAGTCTTGGTGACAAAGAAGAACGGCGAGCTGCGCTTCTGCGTAGACTACAGAAAGTTGAACGCCGTCACCCGGAAGGACTGTTTTCCCTTACCCCGGATTGACGACACACTGGACACGCTAGCTGGTGCACAGTGGTTCTCGACCCTGGACCTGAAGTCGGGCTACTGGCAGGTAGCTCTAGACCCGAGAGACAAGGAGAAGACTGCATTCTCGACGGGCCAAGGGCTCTGGCAGTTCACGGTTATGCCCTTTGGCCTCTGCAACGCACCAGCTACCTTCCAGCGCCTCATGGAGTCAGTGATGAGAGGGCTGACTTACGATGCCTGCCTGCTATACCTGGACGACATCATCATCATCGTCGGGAAGACTTTTGAAGATCACCTCGAGAATCTGAGTAAGGTGCTACAGAGACTGCAAGCGACCAACTTGAAGTTGAACGCGAAGAAGTGCCAGCTCTTCCGCAAGGAAGTTAACTACTTGGGCCACATAGTCTCAGCAACCGGAGTGGCCACAGACCCGGAGAAGACACAGGCTGTGAGAGATTGGCCTCGCCCAAAGGATAGGAAAGAGTTGCGCAGTTTCCTGGGGCTGTGCAGTTATTACCGACACTTCATAAAGGGGTTCTCCAACATCGCAAAACCCCTCACCCGCCTGACGGAGGAACACCGGCCTTATGTGTGGACAGAGGACGCCGAAAACGCTTTCCAGCACCTAAAGGAGACCCTGTGCAGTGCTCCAATTTTGGATTTCCCACAACCGGGTGGCGCCTTCATTGTGGACACCGACGCCAGCGACCATTGCATTGGAGGTGTCCTATCGCAGATCCAGGACGGCCATGAGCGGGTGATAGCCTATTACAGCAAGACGCTATCCAAGGCAGAGAAGAACTACTGCGTCACCCGACGGGAGTTACTGGCGGTAGTAAAGACATTGGAGCACTTCCACAAGTACCTGTACGGTCAGCCATTCCACCTGAGGACTGACCATTCCGCCCTAACCTGGCTATTGACCTTTAAGAACCTGGAAGGCCAGACAGCACGTTGGGTCCAGAGGCTGCAGGAGTACGACTTCACCTCGGAACATCGTAGAGGGAAGAGCCACGGTAACGCAGACGCCATGTCCAGAAGACCCTGTCTTGAAGAGTGCGGCCAGTGCACAAGAGTGGAAGAGAAGGAGCGTGCCGCAGCAGTCCGAGTAGTTGTGGCAGTGCCTGCGGACGGTTGGGATAGCGCAGGCCTGAGGAGGGAGCAGCTGGCGGACGCAGACTTGGCGCCGCTCTTAAGGGAAGTGGAGGCAGGGACGAGACCAACCTGGGAGGACATCGCAGCGAGGAGCGCCACCTACAAGTCGTACTGGGCCCAATGGGACTCGTTGAGGACCAGAGAGGGCGTGCTGTTCCGGGTATGGGAATCACCCGATGGGAAGACGCAGAGAGAGCAGTTGGTACTTCCCCGGAGTAAGGTCCCGGAAGTCCTGGAAGAAGTGCACGCCGGTACTTCGGGAGGACACCTGGGAGCGAACCGAACGATTGACAAACTACGGCAGCGCTACTACTGGCTGAGGCTCCGAGCAGATGCTGAGAGATGGTGCCGTCAGTGTCACGTGTGCGCGGCGAGTCGTGGCCCCCAGACGAGGAGCCGGGGTCGCATGCAGCAGTACAACGTCGGAGCGCCATTCGAACGGATCGCCGTTGACATTGCTGGACCGTTCCCAGTTTCCGACCGAGGCAACTAGTACCTAATGGTGGTCGTGGACTACTTCACCAAGTGGCCGGAGGTGTATGCCATCCCAAACCAAGAGGCAAAGACAATCACAGACTGCCTCGTGGAGCAACTGTTCTGTCGATTTGGGGTGCCGTTAGAGCTACCCAGTGACCAGGGTACCAACTTTGAGTCCAACCTAATGAAGGAGGCACTACAAAGGCTTGGGGTGAACAAGACTCGCCCTACGCCTCTACATCCCCAATCGGATGGCATGGTCGAAAGGTACATCAAGACCTTAGAGGAACACCTGAGGAAGGTCGTGGCCAGCCATCAGCGAGACTGCGACGTCAAGGTGCCACTGTTCTTGCTGGCCTATCGCTCGTCTACACACGACACAACTGGGATGACGCCAGCCAGCTTAATGTTCGGTCGAGAGTTACGCCTCCCTTGTGACCTGGCTTTCGGAAGCCCTCCGGAGGTGAAGCAGCCGGTGACCGAGTATGTGGAGAACCTGGTGGACCGCCTCCACGACATGCACGAGATGGCTCGCCAGAACATCCAGAAGGCGAGCGACCGCATGAAGACCAGATATGATAGGCAAGCCAACAGCCAAGGGTTCCAGCAAGGTGACCTGGTCTGGTTGTACCGTCCTACCCGGACCAAGGGACGCTGCCCGAAGCTCCAGCAGCCATGGCAAGGACCGTACCGGGTGGTGAAGAAGATTAACGACGTGGTCTACCGCGTCCAGAAGGTTCCCCGAGGAAAGATGGTGGTACACCTGGATCGACTAGCCCGCTACGATGGTGCTGTTCGGGACGACCAGCTTTGAGGAGGGAGCAGTGTCACCCAATTAGCGGAAGGTATGACGGCACAGCTGTGAGGAAACCAGAGGGAGCTGAGCCACGCCTCCCATTAGTCTCTGTCACTAACGGAAGGGTGGTTAAAGGAATGTCACCCGTCCCTGGACGTTTCTCTCCCCTTCTTCTATCACCTGGAATATTCGCCTGGAAACCAGAGAAGCCGAGAATACGACGAGATGCGTATAAAAAGGGTTTCAGAGAGATAGACAGTCAGTGTTAGTGCTTGACGTGCTAGTGAAGTAGCGCCGTGCAACGGAAGAATTCGTGTAATTGTGTATGTGCATCGGAACGGTAACGGACGAACTGGTGAATCGTAATTGTGTGATTTACGCAATTTTGTGTAATTGGCAAGTATTTAACTGTAAGTCGGTGGAAATAAAGAACATTTTTGAGTGGTGAAATTGGACTTTTCATTTCACGAACCCACGAAGTCACAATATCATTGTCCAAGTATATATGAGGCTCACAATGAGTGGTTTTAAAATTGAAAATTATATTCTCTATTTTTGCATTAACATATAATTTAGAGTTATTAAAATATTGAGTTATACTATTTACAATTTCATTCATTTTTATTTCTAGGTTATTAAGGTCTTTATTCTGAAATCCCATCGTTGTGTCATCAACATAGAGATTTAAACTAACATCATGAGGTATTATATAGGCAATGTTATTTATGTACAAAATAACGGGCCCAAATGACCTTGTTGTCGACGGGCCCTAAAACACTACACACTCACTCACTCACTCACTCACCCTGTACAAAATAAACAGTAGTGGTCCCAAAATGGAGCCCTGAGGAACTCCCGATACAATGTTTTTACTATGGGATGTAAAGATTCCCTGGGTAGTATTCAATTCTGTGAACTGAGTTCTATTAGTCATATATGAGCTTATTAGGTCATACGCAATACCTCTAAATCCGAGGTGGTATAGTTTATTCAGTAAAATTGTTTTATCAACACAATCAAACGCTTTTGTAAGATCCAACAGTACACCAGCAGTGTAACATCCATTTTCAACAGCATCGATTATATATTCAATGAAAGAAGTAACTGCCGATATTGTCGACTTGCCTTGAATGAAACCATTTTGGCAGGTTGGTAATAAGCAAAAGTGGTTTAAAAGTTTAATAATCTGCATGTATATTACTTTTTCAGATTACACCTACGTCAGATATTACGTCTACAGATTGCTCCAATTGAAGATGTGGGGAAGGGAATTACAGTGCTAGTAGGGACGAACATTCTTGAGAAGGGGAGTGTCGCGCTGACAACAAAACCGGGGCCGGCCGCTGTCATCACAAAGATGTCTTTGCCTTTGTTTGATGTCAAAAGCAGTAAAACAGGTGGAACTTTGTTCTACTGCTGCTGCTGCTTTGCGAGAAACTTTGACAGCTTTTGGCTCTAAATAAATCCATTTACACATGTTTCGAGAAACATTCTTCCGTGACCCAAATAGCGTATCAGATCAGAGGAGCTATCAGCTATCAGTCGTGTTTGCTCTGGGCATTGATAAAAGTGAAATTAAATGTAAATTAGCACTACCAGTTCTAGTCATAAACAAAGTATGTTCAGTATAATCTGGAGTTCTCATTTTCCTCATATTTTCCATTTTTATCATCATTGATTATATTACTTCCAACTCTTTAGTTTTGATTTGTAACTGCATATTCTTGCACCATCTGCATTCTTGTTTTTAAAAAAAGGCCTGTATAAGTATGGCAGACTGCTGCAGCCGAAAAGACAAGAGCTAATGCACACTGATCTGTAAATATTGGAAAGAATCAAGCCATACTGACCAAATGAGAAGGAAGCCATGCTAAAGATTTTTATGCCTGAAAAAACATCTATTACCCTCCGCCTGGTCTGAACTTGTGATCTCGGAAACCAGAGGCTAATATGTTGCCAGAAGAACATATACAGTGTGCGCCAAAATATACAGTACATATTTTCGCGCAGTGCGCATGCGCACGCCTGAGCAACTGCGTGTTGTTACATCGCCATGATGTAAAGAACGTTGTGCTCTGTGATTGGACGTGACAATGGATCTCGCGATGGAGGAAAAGGTGTTTATAGTGGAGTATTATTTTCGCTCGTACGGAAATGGTTATCAAGCTGGGCCGAGTTTAAACTTAATGGCGGAACAATACCGTGAACACTTCAATAAGCCAGCACCTAGCAACATAGCTATGCTATCTGTTATTACAAATTTTCGTCGTACGGTTAGTGTATTGTGTCAACGCAAGGGAAGGTCTGGAAGGCCAGTAACTGTCTCCACAAATGAAAATCATGGACATGTCCTCAATCAGGTGTTGTAGTCTACGAGGACGTAAATAAAATAAATAATAATCAAAGTCTTCGGCGAACATGCCTGAAATTAAACATCAACAATATGTCACTTCACCATATCTCCTCCCCGTATCGGTTGGATGATCGCCCACCTCTGCCATGCGTAAGTGGGCGTGAGACCGGCAGTCGGGTTGGTTGGCCCTCTTACGGCTGTCGCACCAGGGTTTAATTTTAATTAAATATGTCAATTAAACGATTGTTTACAGACATAGGTGGATTTCGGTACCGAAGACAGGTGGGAAACGACTGACGAAGAACAACAACAACAATAATAATAATAATAATAATAATAATAATAATAATAATAATAATAATAATAATAATAATAATAATTTTACTGTCGACCTTTACAGCAATGGATAACGTCAGAAGATACAATACAAATTACAACTATATGATACAGAGTAAGTACAAAGTCGAGCTTAACAGCAATTGATGTCAGAAGATAACATAAATATTACAATACAATACAATCTTTCTATTTTATTTTACAGAATATATAGATATGAAAAAATAATGTTCAGTGAATAGGTGACACTATTTACAATTGAGATGCATTTTCAAAAGTTCCTGTAAGGAGTAGAATGGGTTGATTAATAACACTAGGGAACAGGTTTCTTTTTTGTACCCGAAACAAAATAGGCTAATTCTTATGCAAAATGACTCGCTGATTCCAAAAATGCCTCTGAAAATGCTGTATCACGTAATGTTTTTGAGATATTCTTATTCTTTTATATAAAATTACAGAAATGAGGTATGATACCAACTCATATTGACTTAAAATAATAGCCATGCTATTATTAAATAATATTATTATACCTGTAAAGAATATGAATACTATTCGAAATAACTGGAAAAAAATTTCCATGACATAGGATTTATCATTAAAATTAATTTTAGAGTCTACTATAAAAATCGTATTTACATGGATGTGCCCAACTCAAAATAAATTAAGTTGACATAAACTACTGAAGCAGGATTTCATAACTTATCATGAAGACCTAAATACATCTTATTTTAATATAAAAATTATTTGCGGTTGGTTTATTGACACTCGTCACTTACTTTTTCATATATTTATGAGAGACTAGTTTCAAAGGCCCTGGCCTCCATTTTCAATCTCTTCCCAACTGGCAACTGTTGTTATCTGCTCTCTCTGGTGGTGGAACTATGAACTTTTTTGTCAAATTATCTGCTGGCGGGATTTCAAAGTTCATTACGCGATCCTTATTTTTCCAGATGAATATGTTCTCCCATGTTGTCAATCTATTTTGGTTTATCACTCCTTTTAATAATTTTGAATTTTGGATCAATGTCATGGTTTTCATTCCAAAAATGAAATGCTACTGCTGACTTGTCTTCTTGTTTCAATCTGATGTTTCTAAAGTGTTCTTTGACTCTGGTTTTTAAATTTCTTTTTGTTTGACCTATGTAGCATTTTTCACAATTCTTGCATGTCCATCATTTTAGATGCTATTAGTTATCAAAACCATGTCTGGGAAATTTGTAGTGACCTCAAGGTAGTTGCATTGCTAACGGGACTGCAGGGAGGTTTCACAAAATATTGCTGTTTTTCGTGCTTATGGGACAGGAGGGCAACTGACAAGCGTTTTATAGTGAAAGAGTAGGGGGGGGGGGGGAAGGGAAGATTATACCCCTGGAGCAAGCAATGTTAAGTATGTGCCTCTAGTAGACCCAAACAAAGTTCTTCTCCCCCCACTTCACATAAAGCTCGGGTTAATGAAGAATTTTGTTAAAGGTTTGGACAAAAGTGGAAGTGCATTTAGTATTTAAGAAGTATCTTTCCCAAAATAAGTGAATCTAAATTGAAGGAAGGTATAGTTGTCGATCCTCAAATAACTACCTCTTAAAGACAGTATTTTTGAGTCAAAGCTTAAATGTGTTGAACTGGCAGCATGAAAATCATTTAAATCAGTAGCGGAAGGCTTCCTGGGCAATAACAAAGAAGAAAATTATGAAACTTTAGTCTCAGAACTATTAAAGAGCTACAAAGAAATGGGTTGCTGTATGTCACTTAAAATCCACTTTTTGTACTCTCTCCTTGATAGTTTCCCTACAAACCTAGAAGCTGTAGTAAGTGATGAGAAAGGTGAGCGTTTTCACCAGGACATTTCTGAAATGTAAAGGAGTTATCAGGGTCGCTGGGATTAAGCCATGTTGGGAGACTATTGTTGGTTCCTCAAACAGGAGAGTAGATGTCAATACAAAACAAATCAACAGTGAAACACTTCTGAGATAATTCAGGTATGTGGTTTTCATCATTATCTTGTGTTTATTTATTTTAATAATAATAATTAATAATTGTTATTATTTTCAATGTTATTTGGCAATAAAATACCTATTATTTTCAATTAATCAAATATGAGTTATCACATCGCATTTCTGTAAGTTTTCATAAAAAATTATGAATACCTAAAAAACGTTACATGATACAGCATTTTGAGGGGCATTTTTGGAATCAGCAGATCAGTTTACATAAGAATTTGCCTATTTTGTTTCGGGTATATGAAAATAATTTTTTTTTGTTCCCCAGTGTAATGTGTCATAAAGCCCATGTTCAAAGCTGCTATTTGGCAGTCGAAGTGCACTATACATACTTATACCTAATATTTCAAAACTATTATGTGATTTTGCAAGCCTATGATAAGGTGTATCAATTTGGTGTGTATACCTAGTATTATATTTATGGATATCCTGTCTATAGTTGTAATCAGATAAATTCTTTTTTATATAAATTAGGACGGTGTAGATGCATAAGTTTACTACTGTCATTATTCTTAATGTGATAAATAATGGCTTACAATGTGCGAATTTGTCTGTATCAGATATAATATGGATAATCTTCTTCTGCAATAATAGGATATTACTAACGTGGCTACTATTACCCCAAAGTAAGATACCATATAATATAATGCTATGAAAAAAAAGCAAAGTAAGCAGATCTAATGTATGTATTCGGTACAGAGCTTTTTAAGTTTTTGATAAGATATACAACTCTTGAGAGCCTCGACAGGCACGATAGCTCGACGGTCTATGGCTATGCTGCCAGAAACCTTTCCAAGATGAGTTACTTCCCATGGGGCTGAGTTCTCCTACATACCACATTCCCCCGATTTCACACCACCTAATACTTACGTGTGGGGAATGTTAAAGGAGAAAGTTTTCAATTGTCCTGATCCACCCAAAACTGTGTCTGCATTACATCAGAAGTTCATTTCATTCTTCAGGACTCTGCAGCAACTATGTTTCACAATATGTTAGAAAATCTGTGTGAACGTTATGAACACTGCATACAGCACAATGGAGCATTTTGAACATTTACACTATCATCTCGATACATCAGGTAATGGCAGTAAGAGTAACATAATTTCCCGTAGTGTATATTTTGGCGCATACTGCAGTAGCATTCAGTAATTTCTCATAAATCAAACTCAACAGGATATTATGAAAACATGGATAAAGAAGGCATCTTCCCAGATTATATGCAAACACTTAAATTATTTGTGTAATAAAACCATATTCATGCGGATATTCAAACATATTCAACTATTAAATCTCTGGAGACAAACATTTCTTTTAACAATAATTTCTAGAGTATTTGAGACAGTAAAGTATAACAAACTTCACTAACATTTTGAGATACATAAATTAAGGCAAAGGAGCAACTTTGATACAGAAAGCACACTTCAACAGAAAATAATGTTTATTCCCTACCAAGTAAAACAGTTACAAAAGAAGCAAAACAGTTTCCTTAATCTTCTTTTTCACCCAAATCGTGAGCTCAAAGCTAACATACAATTAGCCTTCCTTTCAGACAAGTGCAACACTTTGAAACCCTCTACAATGTTCCCTTAAGTCTTTGCAACACACATTATCTTGAATTGCTATAATCTTCCTCATAATCTATAGTTGGATTTCTCCCACCATAGGCCATCTTTATCTCCTTTTCGTTTCAGGCAAACTTATTTGCAGCTGCATACACATAACATAATCACTAACATGTAGCTTAGAGGTTGAAGGTCCTACACTACAAAGTGGAGCAAAGGGATATTATACTGAGAGTGCAGAGTGATAACCAAGCATAGCTACAGCATATATAAAGCTAAACACCAATGATCTAAAATTAAAGGGTAATGGTTATCCAGTAGATTTTGCTTATATCTTTAGGGCATGTTTCTTCTACTTATGCAATATTTTTCCTATAAAAAAGGATATTTCTCCTAAAACTGCCAGCTGGGTTCCAGACATTCAAAGTAACCATGTCTACTCCATACATAAAAAAAAAAAAAAAAAAAAAAAAAAATTAAAAGTGTGAAATATAATAAAAACAGAAATTACAGAAGTAATCCAAGATATTTTTTTTGTTATTTACGTCCTCCAACGTTAAGTCATATCGAACAATGAATGGAATGGGTGAAATGATGCTCAAATGAGCCCAGGGTCCATAGAGCTTAGAGTTACCCGACATTCATCTTTCAGGATAATAATATTGATCACATAACTATTGGAAACTGTCTCATAGTTAATGCTTTTAACAAATTATTTTCTTAATGCAGCAAAAAGAAACAAAAACAAATCCAACTGAAGCTCAACTGCACTTAAAATTCTAAACAAGGCATATCTCATTAATGGAAAATTTTAAATGGATTCAACATCTCCTAGAGAGAGTAAGCCTATTAGTCATATATGCAATCATTATCTTGTGTCACGGCTAATTCCGTAAAAAAAATGAAACACACAATTCTTAAGCCTCTATAAAAAAAAGGGACTTAATTATTGGCTCATCTTGCTCTTCACAGTCTTTTCTAAAGTAATGGAGAAAGTGGTATGCAATTAAGTTTCAAGACCATGTAGTTAAATATTGTTGCATCATCTCAAAATTTAGAAAGAGGACATCAAGTGAAAATGTGACATACACGTTAACTTCTGAATTACTAACAGCCCAAGATAGAAAAGAATTACCAGTTTGTGATTTAGCTAAGGCATTTGACGGTAAGATCACGTCTTGGTGAAAAAGTTAAAATGTTAAGGTTTCAAAGAGATCTGTACAAATTAATTCAGATCCTACCTATCAAATAGAATCCAGAAAACTAGGACAGAAGATTATGATTCTAAACCAGGTATTACTACTAAACGTATCCCACAAGGCTCTTTACTCAGCCCATTGTTATTTTTAATATTTATAAATGACTGTGATGTAATTTAGCAAGGAGTCATTAGTTGTGTTCTTTGCAGATGATACACTATGTGCTTACATCTGAAAAGACACACCAGTAATTAAGAGATTGTCAACAAAGCATTTGAGCAGCTCAACATTGGTTTGGAACATATGAGCTATCAATTAAAGCTTCATGGGTGATCAGCCATGTCAAAGTTATTTGACATGGCTTTGATAAAACAAACTTTATTCCATTTAAAACAAAGCATAAACAGGTAATAGAATTAATGGGAAACAACAATCACACTAGCTACAAATAAAGTACCCAGTACAAACTCTATTGGGACTACAAATAGAGGAAGAGCAAGTATGCTATCAAAGCTCAGCTCTTCTTGCTTTACATTAAGAAACTTAAACAATTTGCTCAACCAAAGTGTCTTAAGAAAAGTATATTTTGCATACTTTCATTACCTGTTGCAAAACGGAGTTATCTTCTTGAGTAGTTCAGCACAGAGCAAAAAAGTATTTATATTACAAAAAGGGTCATACATATTATTTGTGGGCCCCATCATTTCTGTAGATTACTTAAAAACCCAAAATTGTTACTCTTGCTGTGAAGACATTCTTTGTTGAGCTAATTTTGTTAAACCTCTTATGGACATTGTTAATTTATCATTTGTAACTGGCTGTTTTCCTGAAGCCCTTAAAATTGCAAAACTTAAGCCAATTTTTAAAAAGGGAGAAAGATCACAGATTGAAAATTATAGACCCATATCCCTTCTCTCTGAGTTTGCAAAGATTAATGAAAATATTATGTATAACAGGTTAATACACTTTCTGAATAAGTGCAATATCATCATGAGCACACAATTTCGGTTCCATAAAGGGAAATCTATCAATGCAGCCATTTTCTCTCCCCTAGAAGAAATGCTGGGTACCAAAGACAAAATAGAACAGGCAGTGGGGTTATTCATGAACTTATCAAAGGCATTTGATACTGCAGACCATGGCATTCTATTACAAAAACTTGACTGCTATGGAATATGAGAAATGGTGAATCTATGGTTCGGCACATATCTCAAAAATAGAGTACAATTAGTAAAAATTGACAATAAGTGGTCTTATGTCGTAATTTCTAAGTGTGGTGTCCGACAAGGTTCAATGCTGGGACCCATATATAGTAAATAGTGTCCTGTTTGCTGATGACAAATTTTGTATTCAGAAATACTAGCAAAGCTTCACTACAGCTAACCTATTACCTCTATTACCTAAATTAACTAATTGACTCAAGTGCAATAGATTAATTGTAAACACTGATAAGACTAGTTACCTAAGATTCTCTGGATGTTCTACACTAATAATCAATATCATATTTAGTTGGAAAATTCAGTAATATGTAATCAAACAAGTTCAGATTTTTTGGGCACCACTATTGACTCAAAACTTTCTTGGAACACACATATTCTTACCCTTTGTCAGAAATTAAGCTGGTTAAAATATGCAACTAAAGTTGTAATACAAGTGATTACAATCATGAGCCCATGAGAGCAGTGTTCTTTGGGTATGTTTAATCACTTCTTGCATATGGAATACCCTTCTGGGGAGCCTCTAATCAGGCTGCAGCAGTATTTAAACTCCAAAAAAGAGTTCTGAGGATAATCAAACCAATACCACTTTCTACACTTAGTAAGCCAATTTTCAATGAACTAAACATATTGCCGCTGTCATGTATTTATATCTTGGAAACAGTATCCTTCTGTCATGTATTTATATCTTGGAAACAGTATCCTTCATTATGATAACCAGCATTACTTTCTGAAAAATAAAGACATCTGATTACGTAATAATGTACGCATTCTTAATGTACATATTAATATCTTTATTAATGGTTTAAATAAAGATTTTATACAAAAGAAGATTGAAAAATTTAAATATCAAAAAACTGTTAATGATATACCCTTACAAAAATAAAAGACAATTATAATTTAAAAAAATTTACTTACCATCCTTGGGTTAATAAACATTTTCCAAAACATTTTTAAAGAAGTTGGTATAGCTTTAGTCCCTCAAAATAAATATAGTATTACAAATTTACATTTTTCTAAAAAAGATAAAATTCCTAATAATAAAAAATATGGTATTTATCAATTTAATTGTTTAGACTGTGATCAGGTTTATATCCAAAAGATGAAACGTAATTTGGAAACCACAATGAAAGAACATTTTCGTAACATTAAGTATAAACAAACTGATAAATCCGCCATAGCAGATCATTTTTGGTCATTTAACCATGAAATAAATCCTGAAGTGAAATTATTAAAATTAAATGGTCCGATAGATTTAATAGTTTGGGAAAATATATTTATTTAAAAAAAATAAACATCGCTTAGTGAATTTTGAAATACCAGAAGTTGATTCTATTTTTAGGTTTGTTTTGTTTTCAGATGTTGGTAATACTAAATAAACATAAGAAAGGCATGGTAACAGGTATCCTTGAGAATGGAGTTTATCTGTGGACTGAGGATGCAAGCGATTTGTTTGCGAAATCAATTTCCATTTGAAAAGAAGTATCAACACCAATTTCTTAAAAGTGAAGCCTTAGTAGCAAATATTTTTATTTGTGTAATAAAGACATCTATTCTTACAATACCCGTGTTGTTGAATCAATTCATTTGCATCATCACAGGCTTGTTAAAACCATCAACAGTATATCTCATAAGGGTGTAGTTTTGTATAAGATACCCAGTTCAAGACACTGAAAGGCAAAAAGTTCAAACTAAAAGTAAAAGGAGCGCTGATGAGAATATAGTGAGAATGAATTTCTCCAGACTCAAATTGTAAGTTAATTTGTGAATTGATGTGTGTTTTAAATTGTATAATTATTGATGAATTTGTATATATATATATATATATACACATGCAATACACATGGTATTGTTTATGGTGAAAATAAATTCTATTCTAATTACAGATAATTGTGATAACTTAATAAACTTTACTCTGCATGATCACAATATGAGGTATACAGACGATTGGCATAGACCAGCAACTAGGTTAAAACTGACACGAATATTAGTGCAGAATTCTTATAAGTAGGACTATGATACAACAAAGCACAAAATTAATGTAATTTTGAGTCGAACTAGTACTCGATGCTCCATATACTGCTAGTGTTTACCTAGAATGAATTTTGTTAGGACCTTCCTAACTTACTCGGATAACGTTGACTTAAATTTCAATTGGGTATATTATTTGAAGGTCCGTCTCTGTTGGTGTCCTGATGAAGTTCAGGTTGTTTTCAAAGGTGGTGCCAAAATTTTCCTTCACATTTCTTTATGAATATTTTTGCATGCAGTTGGACCTTGAACACTTTTCAATAAATGGATTTCTTGTTCTGCATCGTGATTATCATACCAAAAATGGCAGATTTACCTATTTATCTGTTCTTGATGCTCCTAAAATGCTCGTTAGAAACATCAAGAACAAAGAAATAGATCGGCAGTAGTGCATCATTCTTTAATGACAATCACGATATATAACAAGAAATCCATTTAAGGGTCCAACTGCTTTAAACATGTGGGAAAAGATACTCATAAAGAAATATGAAAGAAAACTGTTCAATTTCGACACCACTTTTGAAGAGAACCCGAGCTTCAAGATGCCCCAGTCGCCTCCAAGGAGTTCACTAAATCAAAATTCAACAGTAGACATTAGCTGAAGATGTTAGGAAGGTCCTAACGAAATGTGTTCTAGGTACACTAGGAGTATAATGAGCATCAAGTACTGGTTTGACTCAAAATTGTACTGGTGCAGAAGTTGGAGACAGCAAAGCAAATTCCAATAATAAAAAGTGACAAAGTGTCAATAAACTGACTACAAATAGTTTTTTCTATTAATAATGAGTTGATAAGAACACTGACTTCACTTATTTGTAATTGATGAACAAATATTTTTTCAATTGGACCAAGAACTTGAGAATGATAGCAAGAGCTATCAAAACCAGTCATTCATTGACTACAAATAAATATGTCCAATGTTCCTACCGACTCGTAATTTATTATTAGCTTAAAACTGTTTGAAAAAACATGTTACTGTTCCTGAATACAAAATGTAATATATCAACATAAAATTTTTAAGAAAGTTTTAAGTTGTTGTTATAGGCTTACTCCTTAAGTAACATGTAGGCATTCTTTAGTATCCCATTCAAAGAGGTAAATTTCGATACATAGGGCAAATTGCATGCAATAGTGATTTAATGATTTACAATATTGTTGACCTACTGTAATACATGTTTTAACGTTAATGCTTGACATTATGATGGTTCAAATATTTGCATCTGTGCAAGAAAAAAAATTAATGATACCATAGTAATAGTGATGGTGGGTAAATTACTAGTCAGATGCATGTGCCATAAATGGGCGATGCAATCGATGTTCCTGAGCTTTGTTCATGGTGGAACCTGACAAATAAACAAGGTGTCGAAGAACAATTAAATTTCATCAATTAACCTAATAGTGCTAACTATAAGCCTGGGACATAAGTACCTATAGCATAGTAAGTCACCAAAAATAGGTACGTGCCCGCCTCGGTAGCATAGATGGTAACGTGTCTGTCTCACGATCAAGAAGTCCCGAGTTCGAATCTTGGTTAGGGTGAGCTACATGGATAAGGGTTTTTCAGGGTTTTCCCTTATCCTGGAAGACGAATGTTGGGTAGCTCTAAGCTCCATGGACCCAGACTCATTTGAGGATCATTTCACCAATTTCATTCATAGCCCGATATGACATAACAGAGGACGTAAATTACACAAAAAAAAAAAAAAAAAAAAAAAAAAACAGAAAAAGGTATGTATTTTATTGTGTATGAGAACCCCTAGTGGTTTACCAGGAAACATACGAGTCAGCTGGAAAATTTAGTGTCATGATGGCATGTTGGCCATGGTAGCTCAATGGTTAAGAGCAACCAGACAGAGAGCGGGAGATCCATGCTTCAGATCCCAGCCGTAGCATTGAATTTTTCAGTCTGAATCTATCTATCCAAATCTAAGCCTACACACGGCTTGTGGGAAAAACAATTAAATTTAAACAAACAAGGTATTTACATCATATTTCATTTACTCAACCACTTTTACCAGTTACTAAGTATACTAAGCTTTGGCCTAAAACGTCTACGGGAATTACTTCGCACATATTAAACATGATCTGAAACAAGTCAACAGCGCTAAGCAAATAACTTATGTATCCCTTTAAACACAATTCGAAACAAACTATATGTTAACAGCTAATTAGCAAAATGTTCAAGAACTGTTCTTCACATTAATACGTGGAAGTGCAAGATTTGTCTTCCAATAAACATACATTACTGAACATATTTAAATCACAGGTTACGTTTTTCTATTCTCATTATTTCCATAATCGTCTCTAGATGTCATTAATTTGAAAGCTTTCTTCGAGGCTTAATGTCTAACAGCACAAATTCTGTGGGGCAGGTAAACAAAATTGCGACGTTTCAATAAACAAAAGTTAAATTTTCCAAATTCATAAAAAGAACCTAAGAACAATTCCTTTTTAAGGCTACTTATTCGGAACCGAAACTACATGGAAACCATTCGTTGTTACTTTCGTCAAGGATATTTAAGTTTGTATTGAACTATTAATCATGTTGTATGCATTTGTATATTTATGTATTCAATGTCCCTGAGCTTCCACTTGAGTTTCGCTGACGATGGAGACCTCACAAACAAACATGTTGTAGCTTAGTAAAATGCTAATATATTAGGTTACTTACTCGTCTTTTCCGAAGCTCCGGATAAATTTCTTCCGCTCGCGGTACAGAAATCCTTGGTACTCGTTTTCCTAAATCCCGTAGTACATCTAGCAAGGAGGTTCCGCAAGATTCTGATCTTGAAGTCATCATTTCGAGTCATTTCAACATTTGTTAAAAAGGTTAAAAGTTACAAGCGAAGAAAACTTCCAACAGTACACAAATCACAGGTTGTTTCCGGCCTCAAAGGAAGTTATGTTTGTAGCCTACTCACATTTCAAACAAAGTATCACTCCAAATCTCACTGCACACACAGCTTCCTTAACACTTAACTGCCTGATAGTTATCAACTTCACTATTTCCTTCCTTGCCTTGTTTATACTTTCCACAGAAAAAATGTTTATGCTACTTCCCTCCATGCTTGCAATTCGATTTGCAGTAACTAGACGATAAGAAAGCAAAACATGAATTTCCTTTGTTAATTTATTATTTATGGAGGGAGGAATTTGAGAGGATACCTGCTGAAATTTGCTGATTCCCCATATTTTACATTAACAATATAGTTTGATGTTCTGTGATTTCGACTACACTTCTTACGATAGGGCATGTGCGATAGGGTTAGATCGAGAGAAAAACTATGAGGAATTCTAAGTATCGTGTTGGTCTTTTCCTTGTTAATTATTTTGTTAGATATCCAAGGTATCCAAACAAATTAAGCGCAACGTGGTTTGTTTGCATATGGAGTCCCCACCGTGCATAAAGTACAGGGATATGAACGTATACATTTATGGAAAATGCATGTTATGTTTTAATGTATTAATCTGTGGTTGTAATATACCCATCACCACGGGTACACTGGTATTTTTTTCTCTCTTTTTTTTTTAACAATAAGACATGGTTTTACTATTTTTCCTTATGCTTCTATTATGTTTATACGGCTATGAATAGGTATAAGAGGCATCTAATGCTATACTTATCAAACTGCGGTGTTTTTTTGTTAGTTTTATTCATTTATGGCAAGAGACATTCACTATCTCATAACCTGCAATTCGTTGGGAATGATTGTAAATTATTTACATGAGTAAATGTTAGAGATAAAGGACATAAAACCCTGTAAACACTTATGTCCATGATTTTAGTTGTGAGTGGGGTAAATTAGTGCGGTTAGGTCCGTGTCTCATTTTCAATTTCTCTCTACAAATGCCGCGTTTTTCCTGCATTTTGTAAATGCATATTTGCAATTGCAAACACATACAGTCATGGATAAAAGTATTCCTACACCAGTGTTTATGTAGAAAAACTTAATTTATTAGAACTAAATTTAACATCCAGAGGGGTTTTATGGCAAACTTTAGTATTTCCTCCTGAATCTAAACACATTACATAAATTACTCTTCAAAAAGTAAATAAAACGTTTGTAGCAGCTGGCTTCTCATAACAAAGAAAAAAGCACCCATACACCCAAAGAAAATGGCAGTTTAAATACAACACAATAACAAATTTGATACTTTGTAGGCATTCCTCTTCTACGTATTACTTCTGTTAACTTCTTTGGCATGAAATGAACCAGTTTTTTGTACACTCTGAGTTAATATTTTACCATTCTTGCTGAAAACACTGTTTCAGAGCCATCTTACTCTGTGTGTCAAGCTGTCGGGCTATTCTTTCAAGGATATCCCAAAGATGTTCATTTTGATTAAGGTCTACGTTTCTGTGCTGGAAACTTGAGAACATGGGGAGTATGGTACAACTACAAACGAACAATTTTTGTTGCATTCTTAGGGTCATTGTCTTGTTGAAAGTAGTAATCTGTGCCTAAACTCAACTTATCAACATTTTTTCAAGATTTTTCTTTAGGATTTTTAAATAATGAAATCTATTCATGTTACCTTCAGTGAAAACAAGTTCCCCAACACCAGATGTAACCATACATCCCCATACAATTCAATTGTTCCCCGGAACAATTCAAAACCTACTATAAAAAATACAAACATATATATATACCAAAGTATTGGTTGAAGCAAAAAAACTGCATTAATGCAAGGTTTATACATGAATCACAAAATAAATCAAAAGCCATGTGGACCTTAATTAAACGAGAAATTAAACAAGATAAGAATATCCCTAAGAATATACACCTTAGACACAAGGGAACTAAAATAAGTGACCCAAAACAAGTAGTCAATCTTTTTAATAACTATTACACAAATATAGTTCAAAATAGTTCGCATGATAGCCTGAAGACAAATTTCCCACAGCCAAATTGATATCCAAAACAATGCAATAGTATGTATTTAACCCCAGTCACAGAAATGGAGCTGGAAAGCATAATCAAGGGTTTGAAATGTAAATCATCTTGTGGTATTGATGAAATTCCTGACAGTGTAATAAAGAACTGCTACCAAAATTTAATAAAACCCCTATGTTACATAATAAACCTCTCACTATCAACGGGTGAATTTCCAGAAAAATTTAAGGTGGCTAAGGTGAAACCTCTCTTTAAGAAGGGGGAAGAATTTGATGTAGGTAACTATAGACCTATATCACTACTATCCGTTTTTTCAAAATTATTAGAAAAAGTAATGTACGTCAGACTTACATCATTCCTGGATAAACACAGTATAATAACAAACAAACAACATGGATTTCGTAAAGACAAGACAATAAACACAGCCATAGCAGATTTTGTTAAACATATATATGAATCTATGGATAAAAAAGAAGAAAATATTGGTATATTTTTAGATTTGTCAAAGGCATTCGACTTAGTAGACCACAAAATTTTATTGGAAAAACTAGCTGTTATCGGTATACGTCGAACAGTGAACAAGTGGTTTAAAGAATATTTAACATCCCGACAACAGATGGTAGAAATCGCTTATACACATGCAAATACAAATGAAATTACAACATATTTATCATCCATGGCAGCAATAAAATATGGTGTCCCCCAAGGTTCAATTCTTGGACCCATTTTATTTCTGATATATATAAATGATCTAGAGTGTTCCTTAAAAAATTGTTATCCAACATTATTTGCTGATGATACAAATTTATATATTTCTGGTTACAACTTGAGATCCTTAAAATTTAAGATAGAACAGACAATGTCTGAATTGCTAAACTGGTTCAACATTAATAGATTATTAATAAATACAGAAAAAACAACAGCAGTAGCTTTTCATCATAAACAAAATACACTTGCCAGTCATCCCTTTATAGAGTTCCAGGGCAAATATATCTCATACACAGATAGTACAAAATTTCTAGGGGTATGGGAGGATAATAATTTAAAGTGGTCGGCTCACATTCAAAAACTATCTCAAAATTGGAGTAAAATAACTTATGCCATCACAGTCATTTCAAAAATCATGGACTTGAAATCGGTCATATCTTTATATCATGCATATTTTCAATCTGTTCTTAGCTTTGGAATATTATTTTGGGGTAATTCAACAGGAGCAAAATCTATTTTTAAAATGCAAAAACGGGCAATTAGGATAATACTACATGTTAATAAAAGAACCAGTTGTAGGCCACTATTTAAGGAATTAAATATATTGCCCCTCCCCTGTATTTAGATATATGAAACATTATGCTACATAAAAAATAATCTCAGTATGTACACAACAAACTCACAGATACATTCTCATGATACCAGAAGAAAAGATAACCTTCATGTAATCACACATAGCACTAGTTCTTTTGAAAAAAGTTTTGTATATACTGGCCTCCAGCTTTATAATAAATTACCCAATTATCTGCAGCAAATACCTGCACTGCATCGATTTAGAATTTGTCTCAAAAAACTTCTTTCACTCCATTGTTTTTATAGCATAAAAGAATATTATGATTACTTTGACAATTGATTTTGTTAATGTTAATGTTTTATGGTATAGGTGAATTGTTTGAATATGTTAACTACAAGTGAACTATTATTATTATTATTATTATTATTATTATTATTATTATTATTATTATTATTGTTATTATTATTTATTATTATACTGTACATACAGTTGAATTTTCATTCCAAACTTGTGTTGTATATATGTATATTGTATAATTTTTAGTTATAAGTACTTGACGTGTCCTATATCATGTAATATGATCAAAAACTAACTAACTACCAAAAGTCCTCCTCCACCATACTTCACTGAGGCTTGAAGTGCTTGGGTTCAAGCTCAGTATTTGGTCTACTGCACAGAAAAATTATGCCATCATTTACAAATACATTAAATTTACTTTTCTCTGTGAACAGTACCATGTCCCAGAAACTCATGTTTTTGCTTAGATGCTCTCGAGCAAATTCAAGTCTCAGTTAGTTAATTGATGGAAATTAATCATTTCTTCACACTAGCCGTATATAGGCTAAGGTTTTTGATAGAGTCAACATGAAAAATCCAATGCCATGGCCGGGATTTGAACCACGGATATCCTGGTTTCCGTCCAGTCGCTCTAACCCATTGAGCTACCATGGCCAATGTGCCGTCTTGTCACTAAATTCTTCATTTCACTTAATTAACTAAAATAAGAGTTAAATGATGAAGCCTGGGACTTAAGTACTTACAATAGTAAGTCGCCACAAATGCTGTATCTCGAATACAAGAGCTCCTAGTGGTTTACCAGGGAAATATACAAGTCAAATGGAGAATTAAATGTCAGGATGGCAAGTTGGCCATGGTAGCTCAATGGGTTAGAGCAACTGGACGGAAGACTGGTATTAGAGAAGAAACATAAGGCAGTAGGTCTATTTATGGACCTCACAAAAGCATATGTAATAAACCACAAAATATTGCTCGAAAAATTAAGTATATATGGAATAAGGGGGATAGCATATACATGGTTTGAATCATATATATCTCATAGAACTCAGATAGTAGAAATTAGTCAAGTAAATGAACAACAGTGTAAAATAGTGAAATGTAAGTCAACATTTCAAAAAGTGGAGCATGGGTTACCTCAGGGATCAATTCTAGGCCCACTTCTCTTTTTACTATACATAAATGATATGCCACTAAATGTCGAAAATGCAGAGGTAATATTATTTGCAGATGATACAAACGTACTGATACAAGCAAAATGTGACACGAAACTTCAAGAAGAAATAGACAATAACACAACAAAACTAGAATCCTGGTTTAAATCCAACACACTTTTAGTAAATACAGATAAAACAGTGGGTATTAGTTTTCATATGAACCAAAATAGAAGTGACACAACAAAACCACCAATAAAACTAGAGGGAGAGATGATAAAGTATCAAGGGAAATCGCAGTTTCTGGGAATACTGATAAGTGAAGATCTAAAATGGGAAGCACATATAAACAAACTAACCAAAAAACTTAGCACGGGATTATTAAATTTTAGATGAGTCGTATTTTTTACACATCTGCTTCACTACGAAAGTGAAGCAGATGTGTAAAAAATACGACTCATCTAAAATTTAATAATTTTTCGCTTCACTGTGGTGTTCCAATACAGTTAAATCTCGTTAGCATGGGATGTTACATCATAAATGCACTAAAAAACAGCACAAGCCCACAGGTTCTAAGAACTGTATATTTTGCACAAGTCCATAGCCATATTCGATATGGAATAATATTCTGAGGTGTTGCAACCAAATGGGAAGAGGTATTCAAAATGCAGAAGCGAGCAATAAGAATAATGATGGTCAAGACAAGTAGAACATCTTGCAGAGAGTTATTAAAAAAAATTAAAGATTATGCCTGTAGCCTGTATATACAAGCTAGAAGTAATTTACTATGTTCAACAACACAAACATACATTAATCAAAAAAAGTTGTGTTACATGATCATCAAACAAGACATAGGGAAAACTTACACATTCAACATAGAACTAATTTAGCAAAGAATAGTGCACTCCACAATGGCATAAAACTATACAACAAATTGCTATCGAATATAAAAAGTATCAAAGATAATAAAGTATTTAAAAAACAGCTTGGGTCATTCCTATTACATAACTCATTTTATTCAGTGACTGAATTCCTAGACATGTAATGTGCAGTTATTAGTTTATCTATTGGAATCTTAATTTTAAATGTATTTTAGTAAATTGTATATTTATCATTTTAGTAAATTGTATATCAACTTGACGAAGCCATGAAAATGTAAAAATGTTTTTCAAAAGGTGAATAAAGAATACAATACAATACAAACCAGGAGATCCATAATTCAAATTCCGGCCATGGCATTGCATTTTTCATGTTGACTCTATCTAGACCTTGGTGTTATTTCCTTTCCGAAGTGATTGTTAACATAGGCAGACAATGCAGAAGCTGTCAATTTAGGATCTTTTTTTACCATTTGTATTAACATATTCTTTTCCCTTTGTGTTAGTTTCTGTGGTCATACTCTTCTTTCTCTCTATATATCGTGTTATTCTCGTCTGCACAGTTTCCTGGCTTCTTCCAATAATATGAGCAATGTTTGAAAATGATTTTCCCTTTTTATATTGGGAGATAACTATCTGTCTTT